>CM069458.1:1209686-1685818 GCA_035610835.1 Ophiura sarsii | reverse complement strand
TGTTCAAGTCGAAGTTAGGACAGAGTCTACTTATAAGTTCTTACTTTGCATTGACACATAAATGTTGGAGTTGGACTTACTTTTGAGATAGACTGATAGTGAGCTTGCAGCGCCTACAATCAGTACAATGAGAGCAATTGGCCTACATCAACTTACATGTACATAATTATAGGCGAATTAGTTAATATTTCGTAACCTATGCGCCAACATGATTGGCCATTGGCGACATTATTGACTTGGGTTTGCATTGACAACGACAATGAAATAGGCCTAGTTAGTATAATTAAAGGTCCCACACATTGCCCGTTATGCCTAGCCTAGGCCTATACTATTCCGACACAATTTTTGTGTGTGTCTTGACAATGAGCAAAACAAAGACTTGGGCCTAGGCTGTTCATGTGCGCCGACACAAAATCTCATAAAAATGGGCTCGTTCACAGTGCCTACAAATGCATATGCCTACATTGCCTTTGTTCATTTTTGATTTTATTTGTGTTAAAATAACATTATGCCGACACAACATTATCATTTGCGCATACGATAATTGTTATAGGGCTTTCTTTCTTTCTTCCCTTTTTCCTTTCTTTTTTTCCTCTTTCCTTTCACTTTCTTTCTTTTTTTCTTTTTTTCCTCTTTTCTTTCCCTTTCTCTTTTTCTTTCTTCCTCCTCTTTCTTTCTCCCCTTCTTTCTTTCCCTTTCTCTTTCCTTTTTTTTCTCCCTTTTCTTCCTCCTTCCTTTGATTTGCCCACAGCACCATAATTTTGCCGACAGATTTGATGAATGGGGGGGTGTGACACCCCCCACACCCCCCTCTCGGGACGCCCTTGTTCGTGCTGTGCGGGGTGAAGAATTGGTGCTCGCTAGATTCGTAGATATTTACAAATGGTGCAAGTAAAAAAACATAGGTGCTGGAAGTTACAGTTGGTGTTGGGTAGCATCCCACGGAGGACCGGCAGTGCCAAAGATTGGAATTGTCGGACTGTTGGTGCCGTGACGACATTTGAGGGGAGTCTGTTCCAGATTGTTATTGTGCGTACGAAGAAGGAATACCTGTACGAGTTAAGGCTTGGTGATATGTTCTGGTCAGTGGCGTACCCAGCTTTTGGAAACTGTGGGGGCATGACCATAGTTGTACCGAGTTGTACCGACGTGAGAGGCATGATGTACTGAATTATTTTACAGACTCCCAAAAAAATCGTAAAACATGCACAATTTTTTTCCCGTCAGCAGCTGAAATCTTGATAAGTGGTAGGGGGGATAGCGATGAACTTGTCCGCATAACCGGCCGAAAAAATCGCATGTTCAAAATCGCAAATCTACCGACGGAGGGTCGTTTTTACCGACGGGGTTATTTCAGAGGGGGCCCTGGACACCCTGGACCCCCCCCCCCCCCCCCCCTGGGTACGCCACTGGTTCTGGTAACATAATGTATTTGTACATTTCCCTTGGCGAAGAGCCGGTATGACACAAGATGGAAACGGGATATTGACAAGTTGATATTGTTTTTATAGAACATGGACGACTGTCCAAGAAGTCTTCTAGTAGCAAAAGAGTCCCATTCCAGATTCTGTAGCATTTCGGTGACGCTGGCTGCGTGGTCGTAGTTTCCAGTTACGAATCTCGCCGCTTGCCGTTGGACTGCCTCTAACGTCTTAATTTGTTGTTTGACGTGAGGGTTCCATGCTGCAGACGAATACTCGAGCTTAGGACGCACGAGAGCTTGGTACGCACAGGTCTTGACTGCAGGTGAGCATGATGAGATGTTTCTCCCGAGTACGCCAAGTGTTCGCCGGGCGTTTGCTGAGATGGCTTGAACATGGTCTTTCCAGTCAAGGTGACTGTTTATGTTTACCCCCAGGTATTTGTGTTTTGATGTGACCTCGCTCGATGCAGTGGTTGTCAACCTTATAGGTGTGTTTGAGTGGTTTGGTCTTCCATGTAATGGAGATGGACTGGCATTTTGCAGCATTGAAGGACATCTGCCATTTATCGGCCCACTGAAACATTTTGTTCAGGTCATCTTGTAAACGTTGTTGGTCATTTGCATTTTTGATTTCTGTGTACACGATGCTGTCATCACCATCTATTATCGGTACAACGCTCACGACTTTTGGATGAAAAATGGGGGCGCCTTTTAGGGATAAATACAAACATACATATATACAAACTTACACAAATTATAGTAAGTATTTGTTACGCGCGCCGACTGTACGGTTGCAGTACAATGTATAGAGATAAACAAACACGACCCGTAGCAAAAGTCTGAAAAGGCCCTGGATTTGGGCTGTTTTGTCCTCATATCTTCGGCCGTTAAAGCTCATACCCCGTCTCATGTCATTATCCATTATCAGTACAACGTTCACGGCTTTTAGATGAAAAATAAGAGAGCCTTTTAAGGATACATACATACATACAATATTACGCAAATTTTAGTAAGATACATCTGAAAGTTATGTTTAAAATTAACCAAGCCTATGGAAAAGCAAGTGTAGCAAATCAATTTGATATTCTTTCATAGATAAATCTCATATAATTATTTGATGCCGATTATTGATTTTGAATTTGGGAAAATAAACGCACCTAGGGAGGATCTTTTGGGGTTTGGTATATACTCATTTCTTCATTTTTTTCTTTCTTTAAATTCTTTATTCGATGATACATAATATAATTATACAATAACATCAATATTTACAAAATGATAATAATAGCAAGTATGTACAATGTGACAATCGATCAAAAACACTATGTTATAATATTTAAGATTATTATTTTATAGGTCAAATGTCATACAATCATACATTTAATATCACGACATAATTGATATACATGACATAGTTATTACAGTGAAAACAGTCTACGAAGACAGAGTTCTTTTTCAAATAGGAATAAATAATTTGGGTGGTTGCCATATCTAAACTCGCTTATGCACAGTTTCCAACCGCGATGATGTGGTTAATAAATTTTAAATCATCATGGTCATAAATGTTATTGTGATAGTTGAATATAACAAGTTCAGTGGTTAATACAAAACAAGTAGACAGTTTACGCGAAATGACTTGACTAGCGTAAGACCATGACCATAGCTGTTTAACTCTATTACATTTGAAAAAGAAATCGTCGATATAGTAAATTACGTCGCATGTGTGACAAATATTATTATCTACCCATCTTACATAAATTACTTTGGTGGGATCATAGAAATAGTAGATACAGAAGGAATAACAATGATCCATGATGAAAGCTCCAATCACATTGCCGAACTATAACATTGATTGTTATTTAAATCCTAAAATAGAGCATTATCCTAGCTTAGCGTAACGTGATAATGCCACTTTTGTATAGCTATGGAATTAATAGTATGTCCGTTGGCGGGGGTTTTGAACAGGTGTATCAATAACGTTGTTGAATCTAAATACGTTAAAATGACATAGCGATAGTATCATGATGTGTTTGTCCCTGCTAATATCGGTCCTATAAGAAAACCATATTGAATCATATGGACCTTGATAGTTGTTGCAGAGTTTTTTTGGCTTATAAAATGTGATTGTCTTTAGTGCATTATAATGAGGAAGGAGCAGTCTGGGGCACTCATATGACAAATTTGATTGTGCGTTTTGTTAATTTAGGTATAATTTACGAGCACTTTAATTACCTGCATGTAATCGGAAAATTTAATATTATTAATTAATGAAATTTTATCTTATTTAATTTGTCAAAACAGGTCAATGTTATGGTATTATGTTATTTTAGGAGCTATACTTGTTGTCATTTGTTTATAAAACATTTTAACAAATATACATTTCCAATTGCAATGTGTCGGGGCGTCTCTTGAGTTTTTGAGCATTTATTTCACATAGAAATGTATAACGAAAAATGTGAATGCACAACTTTCGAGTTGATTATGGTCGGCAATATGATTCAACACATAGGGTACGTAGCAATGTCAAATCCTTTGTAAAGTTGAATAGATAATCGGATTAGGTTATCCGTTGTTATTCCTTCTCCCACTACTAATTCCATGGTTGGATCAATGTTGTGGAGGATTTTCCAATTTGATAAGATCAACCTCGCTTCATCAGTGTACTGTGGAGTGGCGAGCCAAATGTCGGTCCAATTGAAAAAAGTAATTGGGGAACCTCAATGGCCAGAAATTTGTACACAGAGGAGGAACATACAAATTGTTAATCATGGCTTTTCTGAAACTTTTGTTTGTACAAGTATCAATAGAGACTGAATTAAAATAAACATATTCTCCGTTGTTGTCTGGAGTCGTGGCATTGTCGTCAGGAGTCTGTGTTAATTTCCAATCAATGGGGAGCGTATTGCGGAGAGCGTAGGTGAGATGCAGGAGAGTTGAGCCATTTTTTATGTCACCATATGCGGAAGAAAAGTACAAACCTGTAAAACATTAATGTAAGTTGTTTTCATTGTGAAACAATAACAGTTGGGATAACAGTTAAGGCTTATTTATACAAAAGGTTTGAAAAAATTGGTAAAGTGGCTCAACTCTCCCTACAGTATGGGAGAGTTTTGAGCCACCATTACAGGAGAGTTGAGCCAGCATGATAAGTCAATGGCTGGTGAAAATAAGGAAAAAAATCATACTTTTGTCAACTTTTGATTTATTAATCCTTAAAGTAAATATGGTGCTCAATTGTTATTATCATGGCACAAAATAACATTTTCTCTCATTTATTATACATTTTTCACCTTTAGTCCAAAAATCAAAATGTTACTACATGTTTTCCCCATGCTCAACTCTCCCCATGACCAATGGCTCAACTCTCCTCATGGTGACCATTTTGTAAATAACCCAATCCTGTCTGGTGTAGAACTTTTGGTAGTTTACAATAGTTCTCTAAAATAATGGTCAAATATACCCCCTTCAATAAACAAATTACCGCTATTATATTCTAAGTCTTGCTATGGGAAAAAAAGACAAAACATTTATTTTTCTATTTTTCACTCAAAAGTGAACAAAAATGATTTTGTTTAGGTATCTTTGATACTGAGCACACATGACAGTCGAGTTTAACACTAATAATGTCGTATTGATGCTATATAACAATATATGCCAATATAAATTTTAGTAAGTTACTACTTTTCGAGTTATAGGGGGTGGTTCAACTCTCCCGGTGGCTCAACTCTCCCGCATCTCCCCTAATACTGTAAAATTACGGCCCCCGTATCATTTAGACGATTACGGAAGTGGTTAATAACACTCTTCGCCGAAGGATAGAATTTCTTTTGTTTTCTATTATTTTGAAAACCCTTTACTTGCTCATATCTTTGGAACTAATTGTCCATTCTTAACACTATAAGCCCTGAGTGATACAAAATACTAACTCTAAGGTACTGGTAGTGCGTGGTACCTCTGGTTTCCGACGGGTTATCAGAATATGCGCAGGAAAATGTTAAGATTCTGTAAGGTGCCTCATTAGCTCACATGGATAGGCGCCGGACTGCCATGCAGGCGAGGTGGGTTCGACCCCGGCGCCGGTTTTACTCCCAAAACGTGACCTATTTTTCTACGCTGACCACCCCCCCCCCCCCCCCCCCTCCCGAGTTACGGTTATTGGGGTTATCTGCAAAATATTGTATATCAAATAGCCGATGCAATAAAATAGAAAACTTCTACTCATTTTGCATAGTTGAGTCACATGTTCGTCCCTCTTTTTGGACACACCGTATATTTAGAAATGTTGAGGTTAATATTACAGTGTTGGTGCTTCTTGAAAGGTCAATTTTGAATATAAGTTGATAACACTGACATAAGAACGCGAATAATATTCTTTGTAAGATGACAAAAGATATTTTGACTGACATACTTTCAATAGTTATTGTTATTTTGACAGTGTGTTATATACATATATTTAACCATCTCAGATTTAGTGGGGTTTAAATATTTAATATAACATTTCTGGCATAGTTATACCCTTCGCACCCATTTCCCGACCATTTCACATATTTGTACTTTATTCTCTAAAAGACGATTTACTGTGAAGGGTGTTACAGAATCATTGCATATTTCTAACAAAACTACACTCTCAGAACAAAGGTTAAAATCTTTAACCATGTTGGTTAAAATTTTAACCAACAGGAGGTTACCAGGTGAACCACACAATTGGTTGGTTAAAACTGTAACCAACAGCTGTTGGTTAAACTTTAACCTGTGGTTGGTTACAAATTTTAATCATTTGTTGGTTAATATGTTTTGACCAACAGTGGTTGTTTAAACTTTAACCTGTGGTTGGTTACAATTTTTAATCATTTGTTGGTTAATATGTTTTAACCAACAATAGTTGGTTAAAAAATGTTGGTTAAACTTTTATTATTTTTGCTAAATTTAAACCCATACAACATTACAATATTGATGTTTCATTGGCCCGATATTGGCTTGAAATATTGGCGCCAACCCGTGGCCAGGACCAACAAGGGACAGGACAAGGCACAAGATCCTAGCCACGAGGCCGGGAAGCGATAACTTCAAACAGTGGCCGCAATTTTTAGACCACGTCAGAATATGTATATGAAATCAATCGTGTTATTTTCGCAAAATATTTTCCTCGCCAATGAAATTCTTTGGCGGGAATCTTGTTATGACCTATTGTTGGTTACAATTATGATGCCTTAACCAACGTTGAATAAACTAAAAATTAATCATATTTTCACTCTTTAACCAACGCAGTATCAAAAGTAATTTTTAACCAACGCTCCATTTTTAACCAATGTTGTATACTTTTTAACCAACATTCTTTTAACCCATGATTATTTAATACCTGTTCTGAGAGTGTAATGAACTGACGATCCTGGCAACAGAATAGAAACAGTTAATTAAATCTTTGCAACCATTACTAACGATCGAATCACATATGTTGCATAGATATCTCTGGTTGGATATTCGTACCACTAGATGTATTCCCAGATGTTCTCTTCCTATAGTTAGAGATAAGTTCCACAATGGTATACAAGTATGGATTAACAGCAGAGTTTATGGGTAGGATAAAGGTAACTGACCATGCATACACAGATGGGGGTAGAGTAACTAGGCCTGTTTGTACTAGGATACCCATCAAAATTATTGGCGACCAACAAAAGAAATCCGTGGCTACTATGGCTGTCACTTTAGTGGTCATTTTAATTTGCTCGTCCATATCTCTGGTACGTCCAGATTGCTTTGAGGACTGTATCACAGCTCTCACTATGCCAATATAGCAGCCAAGAATGGTCAGGTAACAAACACTGTTAAGACCAAGAAAGATTGCAGTAGAAAAATACAACCCAGTATGAACACCTTCAAATTCAGTGGTGATAGTATAGTCACTGTAACCAATATTGAACTCCTCATTATAAACAATTTCATGGAATGATTCAATTGAATACAGTTTAGTCAAAGCCAAAGGGAGACCAATACACACATGTGAGTTGTCATAAAATAGAAAGCTAACACCTGTCAAGACAGACGGAACAATTCCTAATGCCAATGAAATAATCCATATTAGTAAAGCAGTCAAGTTTCCGGATAGTGGACCAAACTTGACAGTTGAGTATGGAAACATAATATTGATAAATCTATCAACACTGATCAAAGTGACAAAGAATACTGATGCCTCACTAGATGTTATTGATAATGCCCCAGCAATTCTACAAATAAAACCAGACCTCCAAGTTTCAGATTGCATAGGAAAATTGTCTCCAAAGTAGATGTCTGCAGATGCAATGATAAGCATATAGAAGCCCATGAGTGAATCCGATGCTGCTAAATTGCTTAGAAACAAGTCGTGCATGCTGTACTTTTTAGTAGTCTTCTTTTTCCAAACAATAACAAAAATGTTTCCACCAAGAGCATTTATACCAATTACCCACATGAGAACTACCAATACTCGATCTGATAACAATCGATCACATGTTAGATATGGGGATCTGTCATACGATGCACTGCAGTCAACCATACTTTGAATGTAACATTCACATATTTCATGTTGACTAGCGTACAATGTTGTATTTTCACATAATCCATACAAGGACTTATCGTCAACCATTGTCAGTGGATTACCTCTTATATTGAAGACATTTAAACAAATCAGATTGTCAATATTTGGAATTTTAGTCAGCTTATTGTCTGATAAATCAAGAATGGAAAGCTTAATTGCATCTTTGAATATATCAGGATACAAGTTTTTAAGATTATTTCCGCCCAAATTCAAAACTTGCAAACTGACATTACCTTGAAACATCCCAGGAGCTAGTGTGGTAAGCTGATTAAAACCCAAGTATAATATCACCAATTGGGCTAAATCAGAAAACAAACTATCAGGCAATGTTGTCAACTGATTAACATCTAAATAAAGAACCTTTAAATTAGACAACCCATGAAATATTCCATCATCAACTGAAACCAACTTATTCTTGTCTAGGAACAGATATTGAACTCTTTGTAGATTCGATAAAAATCCTCGCGATATTGTACTCATCATATTTTCATTCAACTTGATTGTAAGCACATTATCTAAACCATGGAATAATGCAATAGGCAGTGCGGACAGATTATTGGCAGTAATTTCAAGATGTTGAAGATTTTCCAACTTCTGAAAAAGATTTTCTTCCAATGTTGTTAATTGATTGTAACTTAACATTAGGCGATAGATACTGTTCAATCCCTGAAATATTTTTACTGGCAAGGCATGCAATTTATTATAGTTAAGATTGAGGACTAACAGGTTGCTCAAATCTTGGAACACACCTTCAGGTATTGTCACTAATTTGTTAAAATAAAGCACTAGATTTTCAAGATTATACAGGCCTTCAAACGCTGCAGGTTGGATTGAAATAAGATCATTGTAAATAATCCCCAAATATGTTAGTTTATGCAAGCCATGAAATGCCCTATTTGGTAAATCTAATAAGCGGTTGCTATCCAGGTATAAATGCTGTAAACCATGCAAACTAACAAATGATTGGGACTCAAGTCTAACTATACCATTATAACTTAAATCTAAGAGAGTTACATTGCTTGGATAGTATACCAATAATGAATAGTTAAAACATTCAAAGAATATTTCTCTGTAACTAAGTATGTTAGTACAGTTCAGTGGAAATTCAATCGTACAATAGTATGTAGAATTGTTACAGGTTATAACGTTATTGTAGCCTTTAATGTTTTGGCAGTGAAAACTGGATCGGTTATTCATTGAAGATTCCAGACAATTGGATGATACAGTTGAGATTTCAGTGATCATGAGCATAGCGTTCCCTTGCAGACGTAATATGAAAGGACTGTGCCTAAAAGTCACATCACATGTTTCATTTGGTTTATCAAATACCACATACTTGTTTTGGCATTTATTCAAATCCCCAACTCGCTCAGCATACAGGTAAAACATGTCTTGAGAATTGTTAGATTCCGAATCAAGTACTTGTAGAAAGGCATTAAATCCTGGCGATGAAACGACATGAATACCGCATGTATGATGTAGGTTCCCTTGAAACCAGTAGATGTTTTCTTTGCTATCATTACTATGGTTTATGGAACATAAGTGAGAATTGTCAATATTCCACAGAGAATCAACATGCAATCCTGTTACACTTATTCCATCTAACACTCCGTCTCTCTGGAAATCGATGGTCAGAAGAATGACAGAAAGCTTTAAAATAAAACCGCCAATGTTATGCACTGCCATCGTGTTAATTCTTACGACATGTTTCCATTTCTATATGGTTCAAATGAGCTGACAATTTACAAGAGAATCAATGATAATTTACCTGTAACTTGAAGTGTATCGTATACATGTAGACTGCATAGAACTGTATTTGGAATTTGTTGGAATCATACACAAGCATCAGTTAGTATTCTGCTTCAGATGACAAACAATAAATGAATAATTATCCAGCTATGAATTATAACACACGTTGAAACCAGTTAAATACAAGTGTTCTTTGCCTTTCATGACATCCTCGAGTGCAGTGAAAGATGACTATGCAAGATTTATTAGTGTGTTGAGACTCTGCAACTTACACGTACTACCCCGTCACTGAGCGAGTGCGAGACTTAATTATTTATCGCTCAAGTAACAATATGAAAACGCGGGTTCATTAAGGCAGTGAAGATTCTTTCGTCTAGAAATGTGAAAACTAATGAACCAGGAATACTGAACAGCAGCATTTGATTGATAATCTACCGTTACTATGGAAGCAGACTTCTCTTATTTTGACACTTCACACGTCAGAAATATAAAGCCTTGATTGTAGTGTATATGAATAAGCAACCTTATGTTTTACGTGCATAATTTTGAAAGATGTTTTGTGTATCAGCCATTTTTACCTTGAAAATATATCTAAAGATTATAAGTAACTGATAAACTGCATATATCTGTGATACATGGGATGCAACGAGAATAAAACAAGTCTATTCTAATGGTGGACAACTATTTCAAGAAGAGTCAGTTGTAGATCTAAAAATCCTCTGTTTACCCCAATCTCTGACTACCCCAATCCAGTGTACATCCGAGGCAACTTTCTGCCGTGATGACCAGCAATTCCAGCAAACTGTAGGTCTAGGCTCTATGCATATTCATGATGCAATAATACAATGGTGTATTAGTACAGTATGACAATGCAATGTCTCGGATAATGAATGAAATATAAGCCATTCCTTTGGCTGGTCAAGAGGAGGTGTATATTATAATCTACGTCATGATTGATCAGGCAAATTGCACTAAATTGCAATCAAATCTGATAAAATGTTGCATTGTTTTAAGAGTTTTCTTTTTATATTAAATATCTGAGATATATGCCTACATTATAAATGAGCATCATTTCTTCTCCGTAGTTTGATATCTCATCCATACAAATCGAGTGGAAAGTTTTAAAGGTACACGCTTAGAAATGGGTGACAAATTTTGCTGGGTACAAACGAAATGTGTAGTTTTTAACCCAATATTGTGCTAAACATCGATTTCGTAAAATAACTTTTTACACATGCAATAGTTAACTATTGAAATCCGAGTTTTACACTCTGGAAGTGTAGAAAAGCGCCCGTAATTAATTGTGTACAACATGATTTTACACCATGAAAGTGTAAGAAATATCGTAGTCTTGTGTCTAGACTCCATTTTACATGACAGAAAGCGGATGTGAAGGAGGCTACTGCTCGATGTATACTCTCAGTAGTAAAAAACTGCACAATGTTGAGCGAAAATCCCATGCGGTCCGGAACCATATCGGTTATGTTACTTTGCAGTATCCAGCCATGGCGGACGACGGCATATCGGTCTGAAACTACTAGTGCAGGAACAGGACTTGAGGACCTTATCCAGGCTTTTTGTAGGTACAATGCCTGGTAAAATCTAAGCACACTATTCCTATGCTTAGGTAATATAGATAGTACTTATATTGTCAGTGCTTTATGTGTACTTAGTTGATGACAATATACATTTATAGTCCTGTAGAATAAAACAATAGTCTTATGGGAGTGAAGTAGGTGACAGATCTGGTCTGAGATCTAGGTCATATTTCCTATTGCGTATAATAATCTTATAAGCTTATTATATACGCAAGTAGTCAGGGACCGTTCATAATTTATACCGGAGGGGGGGGGGGCGGCACCAAACAGTATCCATGTAGCGCCCGATATAAGGACGGAAAAATATGTTGTGTTTAGAAACACAACACAAAACACAACATAATGTCGCCCCCATCGACAGAGGTAGGATGATGATCTATTTCTTTTGTTTTATATTATTTGTTGTGTTTTGTGTTGTGTTCGGGAAAAAAATGTACCCCAACAAATTCCAATTCTTATGTTTTATATTATTTTCGATCCATTTCTTTTGATTTATATTATTTGTTGTGTTTTGTGTTGTGTTCGGAAAAAATGTACCTGAAAAAATCCAGTTCTTATGTTTTATATTATTTTCGATCCATTTCTTTTGTTTTATATTATTTGTTGTGTTTTGTGTTGTGTTCGGAAAAAAGGTACCCCCCCAAAAAATCCAATTCTTATGTTTTATATTATTTGTTGTGTTTTGTGTTGTGTTCGGAAAAAATGTACCCCAACAAATTCCAATTTTTATGTTTTATATTATTTTCGATCTATTTCTTATGTTTTATAGTATTTGTTGTGTTTTGTGTTGTGTTTGGAAATAATGTACCTGAAAAAATCCAGTTCTTATGTTATATATTATTTTCGATCCATTTCTTTTGTTTTATATTATTTGTTGTGTTTTGTGTTGTGTTCGGTAAAAAGGTACCCCAAAAAAAATCCAATTCTTATGTTTTATATTATTTGTTGTGTTTTGTGTTGTGTTCGGAAAAAAATGTACCTGAAAAAAATCCAGTTCTTATGTTTTATATTATTTTCGATCCATGTCTTTTGTTTTCTATTATTTGTTGTGTATTGTGTTGTGTTCGGAAAAAATGTACCTGAAAAAATCCATTTCTTATGTTTTATATTATTTTCGATCCATTTCTTTAGTTTTATATTATTTGTTGTGTTTTGTGTTGTGTTCGGAAAAAAATGTACCCCAACAAATTCCAATTCTTATGTTTTATATCATTTTCGATCTATTTCTTATGTTTTATATTATTTGTTGTGTTTTGTGTTGTTTTATATTATTTGTTGTGTTTTGTGTTGTTTTATATTATTTGTTGTGTTTTGTGTTGTGTTCGGAAAAAATGTACCCCAACAAATTCCAATTCTTATGTTTTATATTATTTTCGATCTATTTCTTATGTTTTATATTATTTGCTGTGTTTTGTGTTGTGTTTGGAAATAATGTACCTGAAAAAATCCAGTTCTTATGTTTATATTATTTTCGATCCATTTATTTTGTTTTATATTATTTGTTGTGTTTTGTGTTGTGTTCGGAAAAAAGGTACCCCAAAAAAATCCAATTCTTATGTTTTATATTATTTGTTGTGTTTTGTGTTGTGTTCGGAAAAAATGTACCCGAAAAAATCCAATTCTTATGTTTTATATTATTTTCGATCTATTTCTTTATTTCTTTTGTTTTATATTATTTGTTGTGTTTTGTGTTGTGTTTTGAAAAAAGCATTTCAGTACGTCCTTAAATCGTGCAGTGTATCTCGCCGTCGGACGAGTTTTAATCTCTCAAGCTTTCGTCAGGATTAGCTCTGACTTCTTCAGGACCAAATAATTATAATATTGAACAAAACATAGAGATTGCCACTTCTCTTGTTATCATCATTTGGGCTGCCCCTTGCCCGATGATTTGAGAGTAGGTGCCCTTTCCTACTTGTGAAAGAATTGGTGGCTCTGAAAAGAGCCGTTCAGATGGATTGCCGATTCCACTGAACACGTAGGTTGCCCTTTCCTACTTGTGAAAGAATTGGTGGCTCTGAAAAGAGCCGTTCAGATGGATTGCCGCTTCCACTGAACACGTAGGTTGCCACTGGCCTACTATATATATACATTTGGTTCTAATAGAACCTCCAAAGGACTGCCACTTGACCAATGGAAATGACGTAGAGACTGCCCCTTGTCTACTACAGACTACACAAGTCTAATGCACAGTAGTGCGGTCACTGATCTGTAAAGATCGTTTGACGAATGTGCATTAGACTTTTGTAGTCTGTAGTAGACAATGTTTTGTTCAATATTATAATAATTTGGTCCTGAAGAAGTCAGAGCTAATCCTGACGAAAGCTTGACAGATTAAAACTCGTCCGACGGCGAACCCGTTAAACTTTTTACTTATATGGTTTTTTATGATGCCTAGTACCTTAACAACATATATAAATAGGTGGCACCTTCTAATCATTTACATCCCACGGGACCACATAGTCCCCCTGACTATCAGTTTGATTCAATTTGAAGAGTAAAAATGAATCGTCACGCATGAGCGACCCCAAGCTTTGTTTCTATAATGAGCTAGTTCTGAGGCTAAACTTGAGGGACATTTAAACAGGTAAATACGTGGTCATGGGTAACTAGCAGTGGCTTAGACTTCTTTTTCATATTGGGGATGCAATGTCCTACAAACTTGCTAAAAATGATAATAGTCCCTTATACCAAATACCACTTCATTTAAACACTTGTCAAATAAAACAATGCACGTGATCACTCAAGTGTGACAAACTTCTTTTACCTGTTAAATTGAATTAAGGAATATAATTATTAATGATTTGAAGACCCATAACTAATAACAGTTACAACACAAGAAAGACACACAAGATTATATTGAGTAGACAAGAGATTATGAGAATACACAAGTTTCTTTCAAACAAGCTGTAATAGCACACACATTTTTTTAGCACTTTGTCAAAAAGGTAAAATCACCATGTTTTACATAATGGAGTGTATATTGAGTTTGATAAATTCGATATTCATGATCTAAAATTCTAATAAAATAGAAGAGTATGACAAAAATGATGTAAAAACGCGGAGCTAATCCCATCGATTTTGATGATGACAAGAATTATTGAACTTTGGGCATCGATGGGTACTAATCATTTTGGGACAGCCTGTAGAAGTCTATGTCTATGTGTTGATCTTTGTATTTTGTTGTCAATTTTACCGTTCCTACTAGTTGTAAGGCATAGTTTGAATAACTTTCAAAATGATAGGAATAATTTAGATACCTTTTTCGAACCATGGTGTTTGAGCTCCGTAGCTTTCGAGGTCATCACGACCCCTTCATTCAGCGTAGTGTTTACTTCCCTCCACTTGTCACATGACCGCCTTTTGGGCGATCACATGACAGCAGGTCATCGTAGATGGCGGTAGGTCGTAGCCAGTGTCTCGGTTGAGGGCCGGTTTCAGTGTCCTGATTTTAATAGCCTCTCAGATTTTGCGTTTCCAAAACTGATCTTCTCTGGCGATCACTTGGACGTCGTCAAGCTTGATTTTGTGCTTGAAGTCTTTTGAGTGTTCTGCCACAGCTGTTAGAGGAGTAGTTTTGTGGTTCGTGTGTTCTTTGAACCGGGTGGCAAGAGCTCTGCTCGTTTCACCCACGTAGGATTTGGGGCAATCAGGACAGTCAATTTGGTATATCACACCACATTTATTCGCGTCAGGGGTTTTGTCCTTTGGATGTACCAAAAAGGATCTGATGGTGTTGATCGGTGTATGGCAAGTTCTCACCCCGTGGTCCCTGAAGATGTGCGTCAGCTTTTATGACACTCCTTTGATGTATGGAAGCGGTATGCTGACATTCCTCTGGTCGGTGTTGTTAGTGTCCTTGGTGTCCCTGCTGTCATGTGATCGCCCAAAAGGCGGTCATGTGACAAGTGGAGGGAAGTAAACACTACGCTGAATGAAGGGGTCGTGATGACCTCGAAAGCTACGGAGCTCAAACACCATGGTTCGAAAAAGGTATCTAAATTATTCCTAAAATCATGATCGAACCCAATATCAGTCTACATGCTGTTTCAAAATAATGTTGTGTTTTTCTCAGTTTCTTTTTGCATTTTAGGGACTCGTAGACGTTCGACGGCATAATTGATTCTTTTGTTCCTGTGTCTATTTGAACTGTGACGGGTTGGTTTTCAATCTCAATTTGTTCATACCATTCATCTTCAGAGTTGCCCAAAGCATTTATCAAATCATTTTGATGGACCGAGTGTGCATATCCATCATATTCAGTTTCAGGTTGACTATCATAATCTGAATTGTTGTAATCGCTTTCATAATCATCAACGTAATAAGACTGCGATTGAGATGGTTTTGGTCTCTTTTTACAAACTGAGGCAAAGTGATTTGGTTTGTGACAATAGCCACATTCTTCACCTATGGCTTGGCATTGTTCATGCGTTTTGTGTTCATTGTATCCGCATTTGTAACATTTTGCACCATTTTTACGCTCAGTACGTTGCGTGTTTTGTCTATAGTTTCTGTTATAGCCAGCTCTATTTTGTTTAGGATTTGTTTTGTATTTCCTTCCTTTTGAGGACAGAGCATGTATTTTTGCGTCTTCGCCTTTGATAGTTTTCATGCTCTCTTGCGCCGTTTCATGATTTTGACCTATTTCTACCGCCATGTCCAAGGTTAAAGTGTCACCTTTGTCTCACATTTTTCGCGTACGGCCTCATGAAACGATCGCAATACAATTGAGTCGCGTAACATTCTGTCGTTATCAGCGTAGCCACAATCTTTGACTAGTATCTTTAGATCTACGACGAAATTATCAAACTTTTCATTTTCAGCCTGCTTACGTTTATTGAAATTTACCGTTGCTCTGATTTCGTTCTTCTTTGGTGGTACGTAATTTGTAAACTTTGCGTATACTCCCGCAAGTGTGTCTTTTTCGGCTGCTTGACCTTCTACGGCTGGGCCCAAGTGAAAGTTTCGTAGATTTCTCTAACCTTGTCACCGATGTATGTCATGAGGTTTACCTTTGCTTTTTCATTTTTATCCGACAATGGGCCTTCGAAAGTAAATTGGATATGCTCACCCAGTGGCGTACCGACCGGGGGGAAGGGGGGGGGGGGAAGTTGCCCCCTGGCTTCAAATACCGGGACGCCAAATTCGCAATACCGGGACGCTAAATTCGAATAAGAAAAAAAAGTATGGCCTAGGCCGAAAACACTGAGGATTGGGCATTATTTGTTAACTGTTGTGCTTTTTGGACTGCGAAATTTTGTGACCGTGCGAAATTGTTTGACCGCGCGATTTTTTTGTGACCGTGCGATTTTTTTGACCTTTTTGTCGCGTATTTGGAAATGCGACTTTTTTTTCGCACATTTGGAAATGCGACTTTTGAAAATGGGACATTTTCCTTTAAATGGTGCTAATCATGGTTTATCTTTGTTGTTAGGGGGCAAATTTGGTATCAAATTATGCCTAAAAGATTCATCTAAATGCCTATTTAGCCTGTTTGGTCAAAATCAAATTGAAAGTTACTCAAAATGACATAAACAAGGTAGTATACTTTCTTTTGTTGAACCCTTTATGTCTATACCATTCAATCATACCTTGTCACATACATTATGTTTACTGGGTGGATTAAAATCTTTAGATATAATCTTTTGTTCATATCTAATGTAACACTAATAATAAAACTAATACAGTTTTCAGTTATTTTAACCGTTTGCAGCCATCTTATATGTATTTAAAATACTCAAACTAGATCTACAGCCCCTAGGCTTTATCATAGACATATATTGAATGCTGTCTTATAAGATTTGGAGGCATTGGTATTACATAGTATGGTCATTTACAATACAAAACAATTGTTTCAGGTCATTTAACATCACCTTAACCACTCTGGAAGCCATTTTGGAAAGTGATACAGAGTCAAAATTGTCACAGAGATGGGCCTTATATCTAAAAGCAATAGCTTAGCAGTTTCGAACATACTATTTATAGTGAATGTGATGTTATTTACACTCTTACAATTTCCATTATGGATTATCATACACTCATGTAGACTATTTGTACATTTACATTGGCCATTTTGGTGGCCATCTTGGATTTAAGGTATGTGATTACAATGCAAATATACTGGATATGAGTTACTAGTGGTCTAATACATACATCCCAATGTTAAAACTATACTTTCATACTTTCATCATACATTTTGGTTGATATTATACCATTTTATGGAATTTCGACAATTTGTTTAGTCATTTTGGGACCCATTTTGGGGGCCATTTTGGATTTCTAAGTATGTTAACAAAGCAAAAATACTAGATATGAGTTACTAGTGGTGTAATACATACATCCCATCATTAAAAATATATTTTCATCATACATTTAGGTTGATATTATCCCATTTTTTTGGAATTTGACAACTTTGCAGCCACTTTAGGAACCATTTTGGGGGCGATTTTGGCAGCCATTTTGGATTTTGAACTATTTTAACAGAGCACAAATACTGGATATGAGTTACTTGTGGTCTAATACATGCATCCCGTCATTAAAATTATATTTTTATCATACATTTCGGTTGATATTATGCTATTTTATGGAATTTTGACCACTTTTAACCACTTTTGACCATTAATTTGGCGGCCATTTTGTTTTTGAAGTATGTACTAGATTTGAGTTTCCAGTTGTCTACCATATACATCCCATTGTTAAAACTATACTCTGATCATACATGTTGGTTTATATATGCCAATATATGGAATTTTACCAATTTTGGCGGCCATTTTGGCGGCCATCTTGGATTTAGGTGTGTTAACAAAGCAAAAGTTCTATATATGAGTGTCTAGTGGTCTAATACATACATTCCACTATTAAAACTATACTTTCACAATACAATTTGATTGCTATATGTCATTTTATAAGATTAGACCAGTTATGGCGGCCATTTTGGACGCCATCTTGCATAACCCCTTAGCAGTATGAAAATATTTTTGGTAACATCCTGATTATGTCTTAGGATCATAATAGGAAGTAAAAAAGTTGGTTTGGGGGAGTCCTGGGGGGGTGCACACTAACCCTCTGTAGATACCAGACTACTGGTTTTGATGTCAATATCGTGTTTTCTGACACCATATAATAATTATGATGTACACATGATGTACTCTCTTAATGTAAAAGAGTGAAAATGTCACTCGTTGTTCAGAGTGAAGTCATTGTCACTCGTAAAGAGTGATTTTCCACTCGGTTTTGAGTGACTTTTCACTCTGTGCGGTTGATGAGTTCAGAGTGAAATTATTGTCACTCGAAAAGAGTGATTTTCACTCTGTGTCGAGTGATTTTTCAAACTCTGTGCGGTTGATAAGTTCAGAGTGAAATTATTGTCACTCGAAAAGAGTGATTTTCACGTTGTGTCGAGTGACTTTTCATCAGTTGTGCCAGATTTAAATAATTTGAGAGCCGGATCACAATCAAATAGAAAAATATTCAAAAACTCAAAATATTCTTTATTTTATTGAATTTAAACATTATTGAAGTGATAATTAATGATGATATCAATGTTATTTGTTTCTGCGATAATTTTAAAGTCCAAATAATAAATTACATTAATGAAACGCGTAAAAACATCATAGAAAGTAGGTTTAGATACTTTACATAGAGAAATATTATGTTGATATATGATATCGTTTCACTACCGAAAGAAAGTGATAATGTAACATAGGCAAATGACAGCAGTTGTTTGGTCGAGAAAAGGAAAGTATAGTTTGGATAATGACTATTTGTTAGTTATTCAAATTTTCTATTGAATTGCAAGTTATTCGTGTGAATGTGTTTAAGTAGTTAAAATGTTCCAATATTGTTCACTCTCAATGAGGGTAAAGTTCACTCTAAATGAGTGAAATTCACTCCTTATATATTCACTCTTTTTTCACTCCAATGAAGTGATCACTGTAGGCACTCTTCGAAGAGTGAAAACTCACTCGTTCCTGGAGTAAACAAAATTCACTATTTTTTGGAGTGAAATGGTTCCACTCTTTCAAGGAGTTACTTCCACTCTATTAGAGTGATCACTGTAGGCACTCCTTTGAAGAGTGAATATTCACTCCATTAGAGTGGAATTTCACTCTATTACATTTAGAGAGTAGGTTGTGTATAGCAAGGTTACGTTTATTACTTCTTTGTATACACTTGAGGTAGTGTATCTTACAAGTATCGTTTATTTAAAAAAAATGTGGGTTAGTAATGTCTTCAATTTAAAGGGGCATTGTCTGAACTACGCACCTAAATGGTACTTTTAATAAAGGCTTCTTTATAGGATATATGCAAAAATAAATAATGTCACAAAGTAAACTAATCATTTTGTTATAACAAACTTTTAGTGTTATATCAGTAGTCTGATGAGCCGGAATGAGGTGTATTCTAAGACACAAACCACTGAGCTAACGGGGAATTCAGGTGTACCGTGTCGGTCACCCATGGATAACCCATCAATTACAATAGAACACTGCACACGGTCTACCAGAATGAATAGAAAGGATTGATCATCTGTCCATGGGTTCGAATCTCGGCGAGGCAGTTTAGTCAATTTTAAATTTTACCTCAAATGTTTAAACAAATTAAGATTTGAAATAAATGAGTTAGTCAGGCCTGTACAATATGCTTTTTTCGTCGCATTGACGCACCCACATGATGTCAATGTTTGATATACCCGCCGCTGTAAATTAGATACTTTGAAACTCTGACACTGTATCAAAACAAAAGCTATGCATTGTATTACATGTGTATACGTAATTAGACTATGGAGTTCAACTCAAAATGTTACTGAAGCAATGTTCTTCATTTCTTAAAAGAATTATTAAAATCGAAGCTACCGTTTTCGAGATATAGCGATTTTCGTATTTTTTATAGCTCACTTTTCCACTCCCTGTTCAAAACTGTTGGGACCCTTCCTGCATGTCCTGTGAAAATGGTGGTCACGGCCCCTAAAACTCAATGTTGGTCCATACAAAAGCATCGTCAAGCAAAAGGCTGTGGTAAATATACTCTTCAACATTGGTTTTGGGGAGGGGGCTTTACATAAACTTGTTTGGACTATTGTACTTTCAACGGACAGCTTTTTACTCATTTTGGAAGATATTTCATGTGCACGTGTATAGTGTCCCAACAGATTTTGAACAAGATTGTAGGATCGTCAAAATTGGTCAACATATTTCTAATGACCGCACGCATATTATAATAGTTCGGTTTTAAAAATCAAAAAAATATTTGGGGTCACTTGGGGTCAAAATGTTGATTTTCTTACCATATAACTATATAACTTAAAACGCTTCTTGTCTCAGAGGAAGGCTGATGAATGTCAGAATTTGTCAAAATTGGCGTGTCGTATGGGGTAAACTAGGGGTCATTGAACTTTACATAGGTAAAACTCAAGACATGCTCCGAATTAGATCGGACCTGTTTTATCTTGTTTGTTTCGATAAGGCAAGAAAAAAGTCAATCATCATAACCAGGTAAAAGGTGAAGAAGAGGTCACAAGGGACCATTTTCTCATAGAAATCAAGGTGCCCTGGCATGGTCTACCAGAACTAGATGTATTTTAAACTGTTGTTGTATTATATGGTTGTTCAAATCATTAATAATTCTTTATTTTGATTCAATTTGAAGAGTAAAAATGGATCGTCACGCATGAGCGACCAAAAACTTTGTTCCTATATGAGCTAGTTCTGAGGCTAAATTTGAGGGACATTTGAATAGGTAAAGACGTGGTCATGGGTAATAAGCACTGGCTCTGACTTCGTTTTTATATTGGGGATGCAATTTCATACAAACTTGATAAAAATGATATAATCATAACTTACTGTTTAACCTCACCAAATCCATTTTCCAATGTGAAAATGAAATCTAAGCCACTGCTATTATGAATCACCAAATACCACTTAATTAGCAATTTCGAAGTCCCTAAACACTTGTCACACAAAACAATGCATGGGGTCACTCAAGTGTGACCAACTTCTTTTACCCTTCAAATTGAATTAAAGTGAAGAATTATTAATGATTTGAACAACCATAACTATTAACAGTTTTACAACAGAAAGAAACACAAGATTATACAGGGTGAGTCAAAAAACCTGCAATAGTGGAAAGAAGCCATCTTGTTTTCAAAACCAAGTTGAAGTTTATAACTTTTAAACGTTGCAAGAATGATATATTTTTTATGTGTAAAATTGAAGTCAAACGCATGTTTTGTATGTCGTTGGTAAATCTTTTTGCTGCACAACTCAATTTACTTGTTTGTCCACGAATATAGTGATTTTCAATTGAAATTGCACACATTTCATGTTCACATTTGAATATCCCGCCAACAACAATTTGGAATAATTTCAGCACATTATAAGCACATTATAAGCACATTATAAGCAATTGCATAGGGTATGTAAATTGATTATTTTATCTCCCATGTAAACAAGAAAAAATGCATTAAATTCTAATTACGTCACAAATTTACTCGAATTTCAAATTTTAATGAGAGACGCATTTTGCAATCTCATGCATGTTTTGGGTGTCTCGTGGACAAGCATGTGAAATGAGTCCATGGGTAAAAATGTTCACCCAAGGCAAATGAAAAATGCGATTTACTTCATTTTTTCACATAAAATTAGAAACAAATAATGTTATTCTTATAACGTTGAAAAAAAGTTCAAACATCAACTTGGTTTTGAAAACAAGATTGCCTCTTTCCACTATTGCAGGGGTTTTTTTTACTCACCCTGCAGTAGTAGACAAGAGATTATGATGTGTTTATTTCAAACACACACATTTTGTGAGCATTTTGTCAAAAAGGTGAAATCACCATGTCTTACATACTGAAGAGTATATTAAGTTTAATTAATTCGAAATTCATAACCTAAAATTCTAATGAAAGGGCACAATGTGACAAAGATGATGAAAAAACAACGGACCTAATCCTATTGATTTTGATAATGAAAAAAATTAATGACCTTTGGGCATCGATGGGTACTAATCATTTTGGGACAGCCTGTAGCAATCAAAATGTATGGTGAACGTATAATTTAATTTTTAGTGGGATATCAATTTATGTATTAGACAACTAGACACTCATATCCAGTAGTTCTGTTTTGTTAACATTCCTAAATCCAAAATGGCCGCCAAAATGGCCGCCAAAAATTGTGAAATTCCATAAAATGGCATATATCAACCAACATGTATGATCAGAGTATAGTTTCAACAATGGAATGTATGTTAGACCACTAGAAACTAATATCCAGGATTTTGGCTTCGTTAATATACTACTTGAAATCCAAATCCAAAATGGCTGCCCAAATGGCCCCAAAATGGATGTAAATATTGTCAAATGCCGTAAAATGGGATGATATCAACCAAAATATATGTATTAGACCACTAGTAATTCATATCCAGATTTGTAATCACATACTTCAATGGGGCATTGAGAGATACGTATGGGAGTGCGCCCTCAATTATCCTGGAAATCAGTTTTTTGCATCAAAGTAATACTTAGGCATATACTAACTACCATCTGAAACAGTTTACCAACATTCGCCGTTATCATATAAAATTTCATGATTTGCTTAGTTTCTATATGATCATATCGAAACTCAGGTGCTGAATTTGGAAGTTATGCATCGTTTTACACACGGACTTCCGCGGCAAATCTCAACCCGGAAGTGCCGTTGTTTGCTTATTTTGGCATGAAGGCGATGTCGGAATTGTATGACATTTTGGATTTGGGCTATGTTAATGATTATCTTTACGTTATTTGCTCATTTAGTATATCGATACATCTCTCGCCGTTATCATATAAAATTTCATGATTTGCTTAGTTTCTATATGATCATATCGAAACTCAGGTGCTGAATTTGGAAGTTATGTATCGTTTTACACACGGACTTCCGCGGCAAATCTCAACCCGGAAGTGCCGTTGTTTGCTTATTTTGGCATGAAGGCGATGTCGGAATTGTATGACATTTTGGATTTGGGCTATGTTAATGATTATCTTTACGTTATTTGCTCATTTAGTATATCGATACATCTCTCAATGCCCCTTTAAGTCCAACATGGCTTCCAACATGGCCGTTGTCAATGTAAAAATAGTCTATAAGAGTGTCACCAAATACAATTTAGTATGTTCTAAACTGCTAAGCTATTGCTTTTAGTTGTATAAGACCCACCTCTGTGACAATTTTGATTCTGTATCACTTTCAAAAATGGCTGCCAGATGTTTGAAGTTGATATTAAATGATTTAAATCAATTGTTTTGTATTGTTAATGACCATACTGTGTAATACCAATATCCCAAATATAATGGGACATCATTCACTATATATGATAAAGCCTCGGGGCAGAAGATCAATATATTTTGTGAATTTTAAAATATCCGGATGGCTGCAAAAGCTTTTATCATAGAAATATAGTGAATGCTGTCCCATAGATTTAGGGGGTATCGATATTATCCCATAGTCATAGTAGTATAGGTATTTACAATATTTAAAAAAAATGTTTTAGGTAATTAACATCAACTTAACCATCTGGCAGCCATTTTGAAAAGTCATAGATAATCAAAATTGTCACGGATCTTATATCTAAAAGCAGCTCAGCAGTTTAGAACATGCTATTTGGTGAACGTGATGCAATGTATACGCTTATAGATTAGTTTTACAACGACCATTTTGGCGGCCATAATGGTTTAAAGGTATGACATTACAAAGCGAAAATATTGGATATGTGTTACTAGTGGTCTAATACATACATCCCATTGTAAAAACTATACTTTCATCATACGTTGTGGTTGGTATTATCCAATTTTATGGAATTTGACATTTTTTGCAGCCATTTTGGACCTATTATGGGGCCCGTTTTGGCAGCAATTTTGAATTTTAAGTATGTTAACAAAGCAAACATACTGGACATGAGTTACTAGTGGTCTAATACATACATCCCATTGTTAAAACTATGTTTTCATCATACATTTTAGTTAATATTGTGCCATTTTATGGAATTTTTACTATCATTCTGGCGGCCATTTTGGATTTAAAGTATGTTAACAAAGCAAAAATACTGGATATGAGTTTTCTTAGTGGTCTAACACATGTCATTGTTAAAACTATATTCTGATCATACATTTTGGTTAATATATGTTAGTTTATGGAATCTACAATTTCAAGTTGGCGGCCATTTTAGTGGCCATTTTCGATTTAGGTATGTTAACAAAACAAAAACACAGGACATGAGTGTCTAGTGGTCTAATACATACATCCCACTATTAAAACTATACTGTCATCACACGCATTTTGATTGCTATATGTCATTTTATGAAGTTGACTAGTTTTGACGGCCATTTTAAACGCCATCTTGAATAACACGAACTTATTTTTTGTAACATCCTGAATATGTCTTAGGACCATGAAAAGAGTCAAGAAAGTTGGTGTGGGGAGTCCTTGGTGGTTGGGATGCATAACCCCTGTATATACCCGACTAATATGTACCCATATATTGTTATGCAAATTAGGATTTTCCCCCAACTTCAAATGTTATCGACTTTTAATAGAATGTTCGGAAGGGCATTCTGTAACAATTACATCAAAAATGGTTCATGTTGCAATTTTGTCTAGGTATACACTCTTTTATTCGGTTATGTCCTAGGCTAGAATGAATGCAGCTTCTTCGTGAAAAATTCTACCAATCTTTTGCATACATTCTTCTTTATCTTCGATCGCACCCATAATTTCTAATTTAATGATATTTGTATATAGTACTACATTGCTAAATGATGAATTAGAAAGTGACGGAACTGTTTTTTGTTCATACATTATTGTTTTATTGATGCTTAAACGTTATGAAGCTTGAACATATTTATTTATGTTTATTCATCATCTCCGCCGTGGTTTCATCGCGGCATTAGATCCCGTCGGAGATGTCTTCCGTTATTAACATTTGAATAGGGCGGCAAATATTCATGACACCACGGGAAGAATAATATATATATATATATATATAATTCTAATTTATATATATATATATATATATGTATTTCCGTACCCCTATTCAAATGTCAACTACGGGGAAACATTCTCATCCCAGCCACTGCGATCCCAGTCAGTTTATAGATGTTGAGTCCTGTTGTCGGTTAAATCCACCATTACCCCATTTTCGCGTAAAAGCTTTCAAACCATTTTTGAAGCCATGCCAACTGAGGGGCAGCTGCAAGAAAGTAAACACAAATATAACGATTTGTTGACGGACGAAAAACAAGTTCACGAATGAACGTCACTCAGAAACTGGACATTGGAAAATCAAATTTATGTCACAGGAACAATCACAAGCGTGTCACATGATCAATCACATGAATGTCACATGATCAATCACATGCATGTTGCATGATCAATCACATGCATGTCACAGGAATAATCACATGCATGTCACAGGAATAATCACAAGCTTGTCGCAGGTAAATCTAAATATAATGCATTTGTTTAAACCTGTAATAATATAAAACGATAACCACCACCACCACCACCACCACCACCATTATCACCACCACCACCACTACCACCACCACCACCACCACCACCATCACCACCATCACCATCACCACCACCACCACCACCACCACCACCACCACCACTACTACCATTATCACCACCACCACCACCACCACCACCACCACCATCCCCACCACCTCCACCACCACCATCAACATCAACACCACCACCACTACTACCATTATCACCACCACCACCACCATTATCACCACCACCACCACCACCACCATTATCACCACCACCACCATCATCACCACCACCACCACCACCACTAATAATATCACCACCACCACCACCACCACTAATAATATCACCACCACCACCACCACTACCACCACCCCACCACCACCACCACCACCACCATTATCACCACCACCACCACCACCATCACCACCACCACCACCACCACCATTATCACCACCACCACTACCACCACCACCACCACCACCGCCACCACCACCACCACCACCACCACCACCACCGCCAACACCACCATCATCATCACCATATAAAAATAAAAACACAATATAAAAAGTATGCTTACTCCACTCCCTCTTCTGCACATTCTGCATTTCTGTGTATTCCGCTGTAATTAGGTCAGATAACAAAAGTGAAGGTTTGATAGGTAAACAACAAATTGTTAACAGGTCAGACAGAGCTACAAAGCTTTCGATTTATTTCATCATCACAAGTAAAGCTTTTAAAATGCACTAAGCAAGAAGCAACATGATTAAGTCACACACACACACATCGTTGTTTTGCTTCTTGCTTCGTGCATTTTAAAAGCTTTACTTTCATACTGAGAGGATTGGACCAAGCCGATTTTGCTTCCTCATGTTTGCTGAAGTATATCTCCCGTTCTAAATAACCAATTGGAACGCAATAAAATGCAAATGAAAGCTTATTTACTCAGCTTTCATAATACATCAAGATTAGACCCGTGTGTTCCTGTCCTTTTAAGATGTCTTATGTGCCCGGAGTGTTAACATTTTTTGAACCACCTGGTACATGCTATACCTGTTTCTCATTGATGAGGGCGCTGTTACCAATGCATGATGGGACTATTTCCATGTTCATACCATAATTACTGTTCATATACCAATTACACAGTGGCCATTTACACAGTGGTCAATTACAGTATGATACCTAAGTCTGGTCTAAATGTCTTTAGACCAGACTTAGTATAGTATGACTTATAGCACGAAGCAGCGTAGCTGCCGAGTGCTATAAGGAATTAATAGCACTCATCGACAGTACTGGTTTTAGTGATGATTTATGTGGCAGAACTCTGCTGTACAAACCCCTGCACAGTAGGACACTGATAGAACTTAAAAGTGTTGATTCAAGCAACACTGATCAAGATAAACAATCATCTACTCAACACGCACACCCCCACACACCAAGATGGGATATAATTCAGGTTATTTACGATGTCAAATTTATAGCACTCTGAAGCTGTACGATAAGTGAAATTTGTGGAACTCTGGACTGGCTGTGTATGTCTAGGGTTGTTAATCAGTTCAGTTCAGTTCAGTTTTATTTTCACCATATTACATGATACATCAGACAAGCAAATTTTAAGAAAACATAGGTGGGGAAAACCAAAAGGAGCACAGCTCGAAATATATTGGTCACCCTGATAATTTCATAATAAATATGATAGTTTAGAAGTACTACAAGGAAGACGACTACAAACAAAAGACAGGACAGGAAATGTGTAAACAAGACCGGACAGGACATGTGCAACTAAACACTAAAGTGTAGGCAGTAATCAGTTTGCCAAGGACATCAAAAACCACTTTACAAATTATGTAATCCACAACGCATAATAGGATTACTCGGGGATAACATTATTGATAGCAAATCTATGGTCAAGATTGATTTTATAATTATACTCAGACTACGCTGGACGGGCGTGTTCACGAATATTCAGGTTAAAATATGCGAACGAGGTTACGTGATCAAGTGAATAGGACGAACGCTTAACAACGGTTTAAATTCAAAAAATGATACTGACACTGCAGATGGTTAGCCACCCACAGTAGTTTTAGGATGAAATAATTTAGTTCCATCGTGTGATGAATTTTACGGGGTCATATAATCAAAATCCATTGTTACATTGAAACCAACGGAAATTCAAAATTAACGGCCGTTCGTGTCCACCGTCGTCTGATTATACTGACCTGATTCTGCTGGCAATGCAGTTGCCATGGAGATGAGTGCCAATGCAACGAAAATCAAGATAATTCTTCGATCCATGTTCGTTTTATCTCAGGTTGAATACCTTTAAGAGAATAACAAAGTTTTAAATTAGTTCAAATACTTAATCAACCTTTTAAAAAAAAAATCACATACAGCATATCCCAAAATGTTGACTTAAGGAGGTTGTGGACTCTCAGGTAGGCCTACAGCCCATGTAGCGCCCGATATAAGGACGAAAAAATATGTTGTGTTTAGAAACACAACACAAGACACAACATAATGTCGCCCCCATCGACAGAGGTAGGATGATGATCGGAAAAAATGTACCCCAAAAAATTCCAATTCTTATGTTTTATATTATTTTCGATCTATTTCTTATGTTTTATATTATTTTCGATCTATTTCTTATGTTTTATATTATTTGTTGTGTTTTGTGTTGTGTTCGGAAAAGATGTACCCCAAAAAATTCCAATTCCTATGTTTTATATTATTTTCGATCTATTTCCTATGTTTTATATTATTTGTTGTGTTTTGTGTTGTGTTTGGAAAAAATGTACCTGAAAAAATCCAGTTCTTCTTTTTTTATATTATTTTCGGTCCATTGCTTTTGTTTTCTATTATTTGTTGTGTTTTGTGTTGTGTTCGGAAAAAAAGTACCTGAAAAAATCCATTTCTTATGATTTATATTATTTTCGATCCATTTCTTTTGTTTTAAAATATTTGCTGTGTTTTGTGTTTTGTGTTGTGTTCGGAAAAATTGTACCCCACAAAATACAATTCTTATGTTTTATATTATTTTCGATCTATTTCTTATGTTTTATATTATTTGTTGTGTTTTGTGTTGTGTTTGGAAATAATGTACCCAAAAAAAATCCAGTTCTTATGTTTTATATTATTTTTGATCCATTTCTTTTGTTTTATATTATTTGTTGTGTTTTGTGTTGTGTTCGGAAAAAAGGTACCCCAAATAAATCCAATTCTTATGTTTTATATTATTTTCGATCTATTTCTGTTGTTTTATATTATTTGTTGTGTTTTGTGTTGTGTTCTGAAAAAAATGTACCTGAAAAAAAAATCCAGTTATTATGTTTTATATTATTTTTCGATCCATTGCTTTTGTTTTCTATTATTTGTTGTGTTTTGTGTTGTGTTCGGAAAAAATGTATCTGAACAAATCCAGGTCTTATGTTTTATATTATTTTCGATCTATTTCTTATGTTTTATATTATTTGTTGTGTTTTGTGTTGTGTTCAAAAAAAATGTACCTGAAAAAATCCATTTCTTATGTTTTATATTATTTTCGATCCATTTCTTTTGTTTTATATTATTTGTTGTGTTTTGTGTTGTGTTCGGAAAAAAATGTACCCCAACAAATTCCAATTCTTATGTTTTATGTTATTTTCGATCTATTTCTTATGTTTTATATTATTTGTTGTGTTTTGTGTTGTTTTATATTATTTGTTGTGTTTTGAGTTGTGTTCGGAAAAAATGTACCTGAACAAATTCCAATTCTTATGTGTTATATTATTTTCGATCTATTTCTTATGTTTTATATTATTTGTTGTGTTTTGTGTTGTGTTTGGAAATAATGTACCTGAAAAAATCCAGTTCTTATGTTTTATATTATTTTCGATCCACTTCTTTTGTTTTATATTATTTGTTGTGTTTTGTGTTGTGTTCGGAAAAAAGGTACCCCCAAAAAAATCCAATTCTTATGTTTTATATTATTTGTTGTGTTTTGTGTTGTGTTCGGAAAAAATGTACCTGAAAAAAATCCAGTTCTTATGTTTTATATTATTTTCGATCCATGTCTTTTGTTTTCTATTATTTGTTGTGTTTTGTGTTGTGTTCGGAAAAAATGTACCTGAAAAAAATCAATTTCTTATGTTTTATATTATTTTCGATCCATTTCTTTTGTTTTATATTATTTGTTGTGTTTTGTGTTGTGTTCGGAAAAAAATGTACCCCAACAAATTCCAATTCTTATGTTTTATATTATTTTCGATCTATTTCTTATGTTTTATATTATTTGTTGTGTTTTGTGTTGTGTTCGGAAAAAATGTATCCCAAAAAATCTAGTTCTTATGTTTTATATTATTTTCGACGTATTTTTTATGTTTTCTGTTATTTGTTGTGTTTTGTGTTGTGTTTGGAAATAATGTACCCCAAAAAATCCAATTCTTATGTTTTATATTATTTTCGATCCATTTCTTTTGATTTATATTATTTGTTGTGTTTTGTGTTGTGTTCGGAAAAAATGTACCTGAAAAAATCCAGTTCTTATGTTTTATATTATTTTCGATCTATTTCTTATGTTTTATATTATTTGTTGTGTTTTGTCTTGTGTTCGGAAAAAATGTACCTGAAAAAAATCCAATTTTGCTACAAAATATACTTTCACTTCACGTGTTTGGCGTATGTGGCCATAATCGCCAAATGCGCGCGCACTACTGGAAACAAACTTTTTTTCTTTCTATTTTTTGGTCTTATGACAGATGTGATAACATTTTGCAAACTGAATAGAATGTGCCACACCGTGAACGTGTACGATTTGGAAATTGTTCAGGACCGGATAATGTATCATCTAAGAAGATTTAAAAATATAAATAATTATTTCTAAAATGGGAAAAACCACACTATGTTTTGCTTTGACCTCTTTCATAAGCCATGTATGATGATCCAAAGCCAATCATCACAAATGGCACCAAAAAACCATCCAACTGAATTTATGGCATAACCTTTTTTTATCCAATTCAGTGTTTTCACTCACCCTATACAAATGGTGAAATACCCTTTACTTTTGATTTTTCTCCCTTCAAAATTTTTCTCAAGAGTGAAAAATGTTGAAAATTTTATTGTTTTACTGCCCAAAACACTGCACGGGCACACGTTTTTGCCATCACTTTGTTGTTCACCCTCGAGAAATTAACCCAGTGAAATTGCTGCAATTAAATACAAAACTAAATTGTTTTGGTAACCAATAATATTATTTAGTTTGCAAAAGCCATTGTGTGACTTCAGCATTTATTCTTTTAACGTAATTGACAATTACGTTAAAAGAATAAAATTATTGTTGTCTGTATGAATTCTTGATACTTTTGTTGTTAATTTGTTAATTTATAACTATGCAGGTACCAACACTACACACAACTGTTAGTGCAGCAATATTGAACTGATGTAACATGATAGAGGTTATTCATAACCTCATGAAGGCTTACAGACCGAGTCAAAATATGCCGTTTTCGAAAAAAAACCAAAAAAACTTCTTGATTGGAAAGTTTCAATTTTTGATTTAAATACATATGTGCTTACACTGTTTCACACATGTGTCTTGGTGAATTTTCCATGACAATACACAATACACGATTACAAACCAGAATTATAACATATTTACGGAAAAGTATGAAATATCAAGTGTTCATGGTTATATTGCAGTATTATAATACAAACATTTCCAAAGAATCATATAAAATGTCATTTTTCATCTATCATTAATGAAACAATATAGCTGTCTCATATAAACACATTAAACCCATCTCTCACTCACTACGGCGACTTCTGTCGGGCGTTAACGATGGCTCTCCAGACACGCCTATCCTCCATGCAGGTCTTTATCTCAGCAAGTGACACTGGGTCTTGACATAGAATATCCACATAGCTTAACATCGGTCGTCCAGCATTTCTTTTGCCATGAACTGGTTTCCAAAGAACTAGGTCTGATATCACATCCCAGAACGTCTGACACAGTGTCCAGCAAACTGTAGTCGCCTCTTCTTGATTCTTTCTCTAGAAATATCACCATAGAGTTCTTTGTTGGGGATGTGTAACCTCCAACTTATATCAAGGAATGGTCTAAGAAGCCTGGTGTAACATCCATCCAATAACTTTCGAACTTTAGTTGTTACTGTCCATGTGTCTGAAACATAGAGAAAAATGCTTTCCACTGTAGCTTGGAATAGCTTAATTTTTGTTGGTCTTGGTAGGTTGGATCTCCATATCTTGTTGAGCTTATTACACGCCTTCCATGCTAGTGCCTTCCTTGTTTTGATGTCTTGCAAGCTTCTCGATGTCCAGGATCCCAGATATTTAAAGTCATTGACTAATTCCAGACTGGTTCCATCGGTAGTTTTGATGGTCACCTGATCCTGTTGGTTAAACACCATGTCTTGTGTTTTCTTGGCGTTCATGTGGAAGCCAACACTTAGAGCTGCCATTTCTACTATTTCCAGGAGATTTTGCGCCTGGCTAGCACTGTCAGACACTAGTGCTATATCATCAGCGATATCCAAATCTGTTACCATCAGTGGTCCAACTGTGCGGCTGCGCCTGGGTGGACTGTAAAACCTAGGTCTTCCTCTCTGCCTTTTATGACAGTAATCCAGCACTTTTATGTACCGTATTAGATAATGGGTGAGAGGGTCGAGCCTTCCCTAGCAGATTCATGCGAACCCGACCTGAACAAGGCACCATTATAATTGATAACAGGCTGCTTCGAACATTTTATCTTACATATACTTCAAGCGAAAACACGATCATAATATAAACACTCATTTAAAAATTTCATGTTTTAATTAATTATTATGTTGAAAATTGTTTAAATAATAAGGCAAATATTTCCTTAATAAAAAAACACTGGATACCAGCAACAGATTATTGTCAATGTGTGATATCTTATGTGTGATAGCCCAAGTATTGCTTATTACACTTATGTCTCGCAATAATCAGTGATCTGTAAATATCATTTACCTCTTGACAAGTTATGTTTAAAAGTGAATTTGACACTTCTGATGCAAATTATTGAGTTATTTTAACAATACACATCTTAGTTTAGGTATTCAACCACAATTAAAAGCTGTTAAAGCAACTGCTAAACTTGTGATGTTAAGGGGGCTGTGCACCTTCGCATAGCCTCCGTAAAACTGCCGTAACTTCTTCATTATTCATTTAATCTTAATAAAAGTATACATTTTTTTGCAGGAAAGGGTTCAATGAATCCAACTATGATCATGAAATTGACCATTTTGGAGAAAATTATAAAAAACATGTTTTTTTGACCCATTTTAGGTTTGGAAAAGATAACTCAAAATATATTTTGTTAAATTTTGTCGAACTAGCTTTATTATATTCCTCATGCAATTCCCTAGGAATCGTTTTTTTTTTTTACATTTTACTTTATTATTTATTAAATTACAGACCAAAAAGTGCTAAAAAACCTGTTTTTTTAACCTCCAAAATCGTGAAAATCACGTTTTTTGGTAAAAAATCATATTTTTTGGCACTTTTTGTTCGATAATTCAAAAAATAATAAAGTAAAAAATAAAAATAAAAAACGATTCCTAGGGAATTGCATTAGGAATATAATAAAACTAGTATGATAAAATGTAACAAAATATATTTTGAGTTATCTTTTCCAAACCTAAAATGGGTCAAAAAACGTGTTTTTTATAATTTTCTCCCAAAATGGTCAATTTCATGATCATGGTTGGATTCATTGAACCCTTTTCTGCAAGAAAATGTATACTTTTATATAGATTTAATTAATAATAAAGAAGTTACGGCAGTTTTACGGAGGCTGTACCTGAAGGTGCACAGCCCCCTTAAGTACATAGGTGTTGAATACTTTGTTTATTGATGAACACTGGGTTCATGAGGGACTATTTTGAATCATAATTCTGTCACTGTTAGTCTAGTTCAGTCATCCTGTAGACGAGTGCTAGTATTTGATAAGTCATATTCATTTTCACTGTGGCCTTTAGAAAATTGCAAGCAGGTTCTACTCCTAAATTTGATTTTGAAGACAATTTAATGCGGAGTGTAGACTTCACAGGTGAGGAACTACTTCAAGCAAGTCAGGAGGCAGATTCGGATGAGGAACTACTCCAGACTAGTCCGGTGCATGACCTATTTGAAGAATGGAAAAATAGAGAAACTCCAAGACAGCGAAAGATAGTAATAGTTTTATCAACCACGGTTGAGGTGAACTACAGCATAAGTCGATTCGTATACGAAGTCAGGAAGGAGAATGGAGAATATCTAGGGAAAACATGATACCAGTTGGTCACCAGCCGTCAGAAGTACATGGAACCGGAAATGAACAATGTTTTCCACAAATTGTTGATCGAAAAGGAATTCAAAGAAGTGCAACTGACTTTAGACTCGGAAATGAAAAGAAAGGCTGCGGATGACATAAACAAACCATTGAAACAAGCCAGCCGGTTACCCTTGACCAGGAGGAGAAACTGTGGGCATCACTAGACTCTAGGATCATCTAGCCCACGTCAGCTCATGGAAATGCTCGTTTTCGTTTACTTATGATGTGACTGATCCATTTCGTTGTGCATGGTCGGTCGGAGCTTCGCCGGATGACATATGGCCAAGTAGCTGTGGACACTGATATGGAAGGCATGAAAGTCTTTACACTACCGCCAGACAGTGTCTTAATAAAACCCACCATTTAAGGAAATCAGCGGCCATAGAAGCAATGTAGTGGATGACAGATACAGAGCAAGAGTATCACCTTGGAGAACGCCTGCCAATATATCAAATTTATCATTCCCCATCAGGAGTTGTTATGTTCCAGGCCTTTGAGTTGTGGTAAGTTGGACTACGAGAAAGGATCTTAAATTAAGAAAAGTCATACGATTTGGTACTTGGAATGTGAGAACTCTATCACAGCCTGGCATTCTTGAGCTTCTGACCAGACAGATGGACAGATGCAAAGTGAACATCCTAAGTATTGCTGAGGTACGCTGGTCAGGAAAAGGCCACTTCTCCACAGATGACCACACCATATACTACTCAGGAAATGAGAAAGGCGGGAGCAAAGGTGTAGCTTTCATCACCAGTAAAATCATCTCAAAGTATGTCTTGGGCTACAACCCAGTCAGTGACAGGATCATCTCCATCAGATTCCAAGCTCGGCCTATCAACCTCTCAGTCATTCAAGTATATGCACCAACCTCCGCTGCCTCTGATGAAGATATGGAATGTTTTTACAGCCAACTGCCAGCAACCCTTGATGGCATTCCGAAGAGAGATATCATCATGATAACAGAAGATTTCAACGCAAAAGTTGGAGAAGGCATTCAAAGTGAAGACGAAACCATGGCATTGGGCCCGCATGGCTTGGGAAGCAGAAACGAAAGAGGTAGTACACTCGTCATGCTCGTGGATTTCTGTGTAGCAAACAGACTTACTATCACAAACACAATCTTCCAACCACACCCGAGACGGAAGTACATTTGGATATCTCCAAACGCCTCACAAGAAACCAGATTGACTACATCCTCATCAGCAGTAGGTGGAAGTATTTTATCAAGATAGCTAAAACCCTGCCAGGGGCAGATATAGGTAGTGACCATCATTTTCTGATTGCTGATTTTCGAATCAAGTTGAAGATGACCAAAGGTGCTCCCAAACCCTGCAGATTTGATTTGCAGCATCTTCATGACAAATACAGAGTGGAAACCAGAAATCTGTTTCAATAACTGACGGTTAGAGACTAAGAAAACAACTCCTGATGAACTCTTACTGGACATCAAAAACTGTATTTTCAGCGCAGCCAAAAACATGTTCCTAAGAAACATAAGAGAAAGACCACATCATGGCTGTCACATGAAACCATCAACTTAGCAGATGAAAGACGCCAATTGAAGGAAGCTGGTCTGCAAGGCAGTAACCTATACAGAAGACTTTCAAGTGATGTTCAATTGAGTTCTAGGAGAGATAAAAATAAGCATATCCGACAGCAATACCAAGAACTTGAGGACCACAGTTTTCACAAAAACAGCAGAGAGCTCTTTAGATGTATAAAAAACATCACCTCAAAAACGACAACTAGATTGGCTATCATATCAAGGATGAGCAAGGAAAGGTCTTAACTGAGAGTGAAGAAATCAAGGATCGTTGGAAAAACTACTGTGAAAATCTGTATGCGTCCCAAGAAGAGACAAATGGCTCACAGGAGTCTCCCCCGCCTCCACTAGGTGAAGATGAGCCTGATATTCTTCTATCAGAGGTCCAGGAAGCCATCAAGAATTTAAAAAACAAAAGGCACCTGGTCTAGACGATATTCCAAGTGAGCTCCTGAAGCAATTTGATGAATCTGTAGCAGTTATTATGCAAAAGCTGTGCAATATTGTGTGGAAGTCAAGAGTATCGCCAGAGGATTGGAAGAGATCAGTTTTACTAGCACTTCCAAAGAAAGGGGATGCTAGCGAATGTAAAGGTCATCGTACTGTTGTGACGCGCCGATTTACTATCTATTCTGGATATTTCAATTCCTTTTATTTAGGCCACGATTGACTGGAACTAGCAACACTGTTCGGCCGTGTCGAAAACCGATTTTGATAACAGTACTGGCCACGCCAACACTGAATAATTCCTGTCGACGCATCACGCTGAGAAGTCATGTTTTAATTTACTCTATTCAAGAATATTCCTACGTGCGGGTTTTCTGATATTTACACAGAAACTCAGATTGCAGCGATGTCACTTTAGTAACTTTAGATTTAGTAAAAGATTGCCGGGTGTGCCATGTATGATATCTGAGTAAGTGAACCATTCATTTATTAATAAATAACATTATATATATATAGTAAACTTAAAAAGCTTGTCCGTTATGAATATTCTGTGATTTGGTCCCCTCTCCGCTTTGCGAGTTATTCCCCAGTCACGTCATAAAAGTACTATCGCTCTGATATCACAGACAAGCAAAATCCTGCTGCACATCATCAACGAACGTCTTGGACTTCATCTTGAACGTGAACTTCCTGCTGAGCAAGCTGGTTTCCGGAAAGGCCGCGGCACAAGAGATCAGATAACCAATGTACGTCACATAATGGACAAATGTTTTGAATTCCTGAGGGAGCTCTTCATGTGCTTTATAGAATATGCTAAGGCTTTTGATTGTGTGAGATATTCGGCATTATGGACAGCACTACAAGAAATGGGAATCCCTTACCACCACGTCCACCTAATTCGCAATCTGTATGATGGTCAAGCTGCCTGTGTTCGCACTGAGAAAGGAAATAGTGACTGGTTTGCTCTAGGTCAGGGAGTCCGTCAAGGGTGCATACTTTCACTTCACCAGCACTCTTCAACCCTTATGCAGAGTCTATAATGAGACGTGCATTGGATGATTGGCCAGGGGGGGCTGTCAGTAGGTGGATACCAAATACACAACTTTATGCCGACGACACCACCCTGTTTACAACAAATATGGAAGAGATGGCGGAACTCCTTAAGAAAGTCAAGGTGAGTGATCAACTTGGGCTACATCTAAATGTTTGTAAGACCAAGATCATGTCCATAGGCACAGATGGTGTGGGAGAGCCTTTCATAATTGATGGTAATGAGGTGGAATTAGTCTCGAAATTCAACTTTCTTGGATCCCTGATTACCAAAGAGTGTGGTACTTGCAGCCAGGAAATTAGACACCGTTTAGCAATGGCTAGATCAGCAATGGTCAACCTATGCAAGATCTGGGCTGACAGAGGAATAACCAGAGCAACAAAAATCAAGCTTGTCAAAACCCTTGTATTTCCAATTGCCATGTATGCCTGTGAGACGTGGACCCTAACAGAAGCTGACAAAAACAGAATAGCTGCTTTCGAGATGTGGTGTTGGAGGCGAATGCTTCGCATCTCATGGACAATGAGAAGGACCAATGCCAGTATTATTGAACATGTTGAAGAAATCAGGGTGTCTAAACGACTTCTTCACGCTATCAACACCCAAATGCTGAGCTACTTTGGCCATATCTCACGTCGCAAGGGTAACAACCTAGAGAAAATGAGCATGCAAGGCATGATTGAAGGGAAGAGAAAGAAAGGCAGACCTCGTTCCCGGTGGATTGATCAAATAAAACTGATTACTGGACACCCTCTCCGTGATTGTGACTCCTTTGCTGGAAATCGTTATCTATGGCGTAGTATCTGTAAGGTCACGAGGACCGAACCAACCAACCAACCAACCAACCAACCAAGTATCCTCAATAGCGTTGACTGTGATGTTCGGGATTCCACATGCTTCCAAAATTTTGATCATCTTGCCTCTATGGATCGTATCAAATGCTTTCTTGAAGTCTATGAATGTCATTATTGGGGAGGTTCTTGTCATGTTTCCCTTCAATTATTCTGCGGAGTGCAAGAATCTGGCTCAATGTGGATCTGTTTTCTCTAAAGCCGCATTGGTTTGGTCTCAGTTTGCTATCTATATGCGGTCTTATCCCGTTAAGCAACATACGATTATATGTTATTACAACTATGGAACTCAAACTGATGCCTCTGTAGTATGCGTGTTGCTAAGGTCGCCACCTTTGGGAACAGGTATTTAAAAGATTTAAAACAGACCACTGCTCTGGTTTCTTGCTTTTGAGGAGAGCCTCATTGAAGAAGTCAAGAATTATCTGATCAATATCGCACAGTTTCAATACTTCATGAGGAACTCCATCTTCGCCAAAACTTTTCCCTTCTTTGAAAGACTTTTTAGCTTTCTGGTATTCCTCAGCATCAAAAGGGTCAGTTCGAATTGGTATACTTGATCAAAAACCTTTGATATTTCCTCATCTTCATCCGATACTACCGGAGGATTACCAAGAAGCTGTTGAAAATGGTCGTGCCAACTTTGCAATCTTTCTTCTTGGTTTTACTATACGTGCGCGTTGCTATAACTACGCGTTAAACGTATATAAGTTCCCCCCTTAGCATATACTAGAATATTTCCAACAATATTTGATGGATTTAAATAATCTTCAACTAGACAGATGCGCCCAATTGTAAGGCACATTTTGATACCAAATTTGTTGGCCTTGAGATAATGCAACGATAAGAAATTGTGCCATTTATCAATTTTTATACAGAAAAAAAGTCGCACTAAATCTCACTGGCTATGGCTGGTTTTCTCAATAAAATTAACAAACATTTTAAACAATAAATGCTACCGTGTCTTGGTGCACATGATGATGATCTGCTTATTGATTTTCTTGAAATGATGCCACACATAATTGTTTGGTAGATTCCCATGTCTGTGCACAAAAAATCCACCAAGAAAATGTCTGTTAATTTATGGAAAAAACAGGCAAAGGTCTTAGGCACGGAGCAGGACAGATTCAAGAGATGGATCAAGGAGGCAGTGGAGATCAGAAAGAAGGGGCCCACCACCATGAATCGTGATGAGAGGCAGTATCATCTATCACATGTTTTTGATGAACTATTGCTCTCTGGAGAAAAAACATCTAGAAACTCCAGAGTCGTCGCTAAGCAACCAACTAGCGTCGATAGTAGCAGTAGTTAATCACTCACTACCTATCATGTGTTGATAAAGGCAACAGTGTTTGCTGAAACGTCCACAATACTAAGTAAGTGGAAATAATTGGATTAGATACAATGAACTTTATTCTCATGTATGTAACACAGTATGAATATATCGAAAAATCCGACGAACTGCTAATCATACATAGACATCGATATATTAACTAAAATAAGTATTGAATAAATGTAAAGAACTTACTTGAGTTAGACGAATACTACCTAACTTGAGAAGGATTGTCAAATGGTTGTAACTGTGTGCAAACTGTAGATGCCAGAATGGTGAATAACGACGAGTACGTTAACTCTTTTATACAGTTTCATCTAGGAATTCAATTCTACACTGATATTATCGGATTTAAAACCTATTATTTTTTTAATTATCACTGTGTTCAAGTTTACATATTTCACTCTAACCCAAGAGATTTTATGAACAATATTTTGATTATAAGGCTTATAAATCCAATTAATATCGTTTCGTTACCCAAGTGAAGCGTCATTATAATCTATAGAAATATGGTGGTTGAATGTACACTCGTCCTTGCCACTTAGTAAAGTCCAAATATTTCAAATTAATATTTAATAGAATATATATAATTGTATATCAAAATAAGCAGAAAGTAATCCTCTAACAGCTTAACATGGAATTTAGACTCATGCATGGCAGATCCCATTCACTTGACAATGGCAAGGTCTGTGGAAGAAGATTGCAAACAATTGGATAATCCCTCCATTCAAATGTTAATGTGAATGATTGAACACAATATGAACCTTACCATTGCTTAATGAATGTGCTCAGCCATGCATGAATGCGTACATCTTAATTTCATACAGACATGATAGAAAATTATTGTCTTCTTATTTTGACATGCAATTGTTTAATTTATATTAAATATTTATGTGAAATATTTGAACTTCAATATTTGAACTTCAATGAGTGGCAAGGAACTTCTTTGGACGAATGTACATACTAGTAGTGAATTGGAACGGATTTGTTTTCTGCGTCACTGACAGTGTTACGTGTGTTTTTAACCTTCGATAAAGATTCTGTTAGAATCGAAACTTCAGGTCCTCTTATATTTATTACATTTACTTACACAGGCTATTTTTGTGGATAAGCAGTTTGCATTCAGCTTTTACATTATCTAATAATGTAATGTACATAAAAGTTGGAGAATCCATTTTGGTATTAAATTTCACACAAAAATAGTGATTTCTACATTTTTGCTCAAAAAACACTTTTTTGGCGCCAAACATTTTCAGACAACCTAACAAAATCAGTTTTTGATTCAAAATTTCAAAATTTCCCCAAAATCATCTTAAGTCAATTATCTAGGATCCTTTTATTTATTTTGGTTAAACATTTTTAGTTTTGAAAATATTGACCAAAAAGTGGCAAAAAATGTTTTTTATCTCAAAAAACATTTAACATTAAGGTAACACGTAGTACGCGAAAGTTTACACCGTCTAAGATGTATCTGAGACGCCTAAGATAACATTCTTGCATTATTCCGCACTTTGGATTTAATATTTGCGAAAAGTGTCAATCAAACAAACCCGGGGGAGTGGAGGGTTTTCCGATATACTTCCTTTTAACATGATCAAAGTTATCTTTTTTTCTCCATAAATCATGTAGTGGTAAAAGGCAGTACATTACTTATATTGTCTTTAAAAGTTGCAACCTTTTCCTAAGTGAGGATTATTGAACCAAGTTAACACAATCCATGTAGTATACCATTAGGAAAGTACCTATAAGATACATCCTTTTGCCATAAAAGAGCTGTACACTACCAGTAAAAACAGGCGAATGAAATAATGAATAGTTTTAATTTTAATTAAATTTCAATAAAGGACAGTTTGAGGGATTAACGCTAAACAATCGCTGGTATGACCGTAGCATTCAATTGTGCAGTTTCAAACAAGGTCGTAAGAGACCGCTATCAATATTCCTTTCGCATCTATTATCATAGGTCTATTTTTTTATTTTTTTAAATCCAGTAATCAATCCTTTATGAAATATAGCCATCTCATCTCTATGATATACTAGTATTTGGTGGGTCATTTCAAAGTGAAAACAATGAGTTTTCAATGACGCTGCAATTTCGAGATCTGTTTTCTATTCGCAGGAGTGTTAACAGATTTCGGGTGTGCGGATACGCGGGCAATTAAGAAATCGAGAACTCTCTTTTAAATAGACTTTTTGAACGTGCCGAAATGCTCCAATATTTTGGAATGAGAAATTTGGAAAATTCTATGTGCAAAAGGTCGGGTCATTGGGTGAAAACTTCAAGGGCCAAAATAATCCAAAAACGATGTGACAGTGCCTACATTCTAAAAGAGGGGGTGTATTTTGTGAGAAATTTGCCAAAAAATCTGTTCAAAAAGTTGAAATCATAAGGAGAAAGTCTCCATTTTGGGTGTTTTTTTAGAAACTTGCGAAATTATAACAAGGTGAGTTTAGTGGGATGATTGCAAAACTATCCAAAAATGTGTTCTGGGGCATTTTCCAACTAATGGTGACCCCATTCCAGAAACCAGCATCAGAGCGCAACCCCTCGCAGAACAAAGTTCAGTTACATTAGGTTATTAGCCAATATATTTGCTATATAACTATACATTGTACAGTGCAGTACACTTTTCATGAAAACATAGCATTTCATTTTGGTTAAATTAGGCCAGTCTGTGACCCCACAAAAAGTGCGTCGTGACCACAACTGGGCTCGCGACCCAGAGGTTGGGAACCACTTGTCTAGCTTGTAAAACAGGTTTCTGTTTTTCATTGCCTTATGGTGTCCTTAGGCAAAAAAAAATTGTTATGTTGTCCTCCACAGCTTTCCGAGAGGAGGGACGGGCGGGCGGATTTTTTTTTTTTTTTTTTACCAGCGGAAGCTCAAAGTTCAGCCAACAAGAAGTTGAAATCACTCTGAGAGTCGCACATATATGTTATAAACACTTAATTTAATATTCAATGCCATTTTAACTGTTTTAAAAAAAATGTGGAAAAAATGTGGGGGGAAAAAATGTGGAAAAAAAGAAGAAAAAAAATTTAAAACAAAAGATTTTCTTTTGATACACACTGAACATAATTCAATAGACAACAGACAAGAAAACACAAATATAAAACCATTTTTGTTATGAAATCTAATCATTGAAAGCTTTTATTTGTCGTCTGCAAACCATCTAAACATTTGTATACATATGTAAGAAACACTGTATGTATAGTTTTGAACACATTGTAATGTCACAACATAAATTGCAAAATACTCACCCACATAATATTTGCACTTAGAAAGATTAATACAATTCAATATACACGGATGGGATGAAGAAACACTTGTGCGACACTCTGAAGTCAGTAAACTCAATTTTAGCATCAATTTGAGATGAAAATTAAATGGGGCTGATATCAACTAGATCTTTAACTATCCTTTTGAGTTTATTATGGCGGCTTAAAATCATTCAAATTAATTGGTAAAATCAGTGAAGAGTTTGCTTTGACTGTCACTGCTAAAAAAATAAACTAATACATTTTTGTAATCCCACAATCGGAGCATTGACAAAAACCTCGTTAAATTTGATCACTCATCAAACTGTTAAATCAACAAAGAAGCACCGTTAATATAATCATTAACTCAAAGTAATGACCACATATCAATCCTACCATAGAACACACTGTACCATCGTTAGGACAGAATTACCTGTATGAAAAATGTTTCCTGCAAAATAACAAACGCAACAATTCTTCTACGTTCATTATGTACAAATATTAAAAATCCAGGTAAAGCGCTGTATGTTTCAATGCACTTTCATATGTTCATCAAATAACAAAAGTGGGATATTGCTGTAATATTAACATGTTATTAATTGGCCCTACGCGATCAAAAATTATTAAAATTGACGCTTTCTGAGATTAACAATTACATAAGAAATTAGGGACAGTTTGTAATAATTATATGCACGACAGTGCTTTAAATGCGGTATCCTACAATAGTTGACAAAATGACCACCTTCTAGGACACAAACAAGATCAAACAAAATCTTAATGGATTAGTCTCATTTATGAAACATTTGCTTATCATCCATCTTAAAACAATATGCAACAAAAAACCAAAATATTTCATTTCATTATTTGACACCGACTTGATTTGAGATATATATTGATGTTATATTGATGTCGGAAGCACATTAACAAATTTGACACAACAGACTGTCAACCACGTACAGGCTGTATCAAAAAGATTTGTACCGTGGTCTGATCAGTTTTTCAGAATTTTTTTTGACATGTTACGAACCATTTAGACCATTTTGCTTCTATATGCAAAATTATTGAAGATTCATCTTTTCTAAGAATTTTGATTTACGACAATCGAACATTTTTTTCAGAATTTACAAGCTTTTAAAGGAATATTGGTGTTTTTATCATTTTCATCGAAACGTTAGATCTGAAGCGCACAATTCAAAGTTCCTCCTGACTGCACTCATATATTCACTACTTATAAAGAGTTTGTGCAGTGAACCTATTAAATTTGCGTTGCTGCGAGTAAAACCATGATTACGTCGATTTTCATTTGAATGACAATAGCGGTCAGAAACAACAGCCAATTATCTTCAGATTATCAGATCAATAAGTTGACATAATTCCCTATTTATTAAAATCAAAAATATTGTATTTATCAGAGATTTTATATTTTTAATGCTTTTTTGAAAATGGAACATATCAGAGTACAAATCATTTTGATACGGCCTGTACAATAGAAAACATGTTTATCATTCATCATAAAGGACAAGGATTCCATTCTACACATAAACAAGTTTTTAATTACAAAATTGCTTATGTTGATGATATTTATCTACCCCATCGCACATTTTTTTTTCTAACTCCTGAGGGTCTGTTGATGAATAGCCCCTCACCCTAGTCACATTACAACCTATCTATGGTTCACAACCAAGATGAATAGCCCCCTCACCTATGCCATATTACAACCTATCTATGAATAGCCCCTCACACATGCCACATTACAACCTATCTATGGTTCACAACCAAGATGGATAGTGATGCATTCAATAAGTCTGTCTGATTGATCCCTCAAACATATTTAAAAACAAAAGAAAGCTGATATTTATCAATCTTCCCCTCATGGTGGTCAAGGAATCATTCCTCTACTGGATGTGAACTCCTGAACTCTAGACAGACTCTCAACCAACTGAGCTATCGAGGACAATTTGGTATCGAAACTTTAGACATGCATCTTAAGGTTTAAGGTTCAACTTCCCATATTTCTCTTGCCTCTCTAGTTACAAATTTCTGAAATACTTAACAGGACGATAAACATGTTTTCTAATTTACATGGCCTTAATAGAGGTATTTTCTTATTTGTTGAAAGCCAATCAATAAATAAAATGATACTTAGTAGAGTCATTGATCAAATACAAAACATCGCTGTTCTTCCGGGCCCTTCAGCCTGTTTAAAGTAAGATTACCCAATGCTAATGCGTAGGTAGGTAGGTAGTGTTACTTTTTTTCATGTTCTGATAGCTGATAGATGAGTTTTTTACCCTTGAACATGTTTAGAGCAAACTGCCTAAAGGTTATACATATGACGTTTCACTTTATACATGCTGAAGGGCCAAATGGAGATACAAGGTTTTGACAGAACAGCGATGTGAAGACAAAAACCATTAACAACATAAATGTAATAAATTAATAGTAATACAATGTAATCACTGCAAGATATGGCTAACTATTTGGTAGTAGTACATTACACTAGTTTACACTATTTGGATGCTATATCTCATTTAAATATATACCGTATTTAATTACAGGGGTTGCTGCTTGCAGTGCATTAATGGTTGCAGTAAAATGTACACATTTGGTAGAAAATTTAAATAACAAACAACATTTTCATCTTATTTTTCTTAATCGCATTAATTATGGCATTAATTATCTATCATCATATGTGTTAAAACACAATATAATCAACAGTTTGTAATTAATTATCTAACAAAATTACTCTGGTATTTGAGTAATATTAGATCAGTTTTGAATTATTTATTTACAAAGTGCAATAATATAATCTTAATTACAGTGGACATATGGTACAGTAACCACAGGGGATTCAGGTTATATTATCATGGAATAATTCCAGAATACATCCCCACGTCTCTCTAACACTATCTAAATCTAACAATCTGCGAGAGGTATTCTGAAAGTATGCCTAATGTGGTACAGTGGGTTAACTTGACCCACATGATTCAAAAGCAGAGGAAATTTGTGTATCACAAAAAAACATCAAATCACAAAGAGCATTATGGGATACCTTTATAAGGAAGTCCAACACACTTATCAAACATAGTAAAAATGGAAATGTTCATGCTGCAAACATTTTCATACATTGTGTGATGCAATCAAGCAGAATGAGTCGAAAATATCACATTTGTGATTTCTATGTGATTTTATTAGGTATTCACAATGCAACATTTTGCAAAAAACTCCATTAGGAATGGATAATTAATTCCAGATATTCGCAATTTAATTCAAAACAATGGAATTTCTACCCTTTGCTTGTTTGTATTTCAAAATCAATATTTGCGACTTCTGACTTATTTTTCTTGACCACATCACATATTTGAGCAAGATATAAATGCATAAATGTTCCTAAAGAATACACGTTTGATAGAGGAACACAAAGTCACAATAACAAATCAAATTGTTCGAATCTAGCAGAGCATGACAAATGTGTGCATGATATTAGACTGAGTTTCTGCATCCTCTACATAGACCATCCTTACAGCGGCTGTGTAAATAGTGAAGACAGGAAGGACTCAGACTACATGAAAATCACCACTTTTACTGTAACATATCTTGACCTATGATACACATAGGTCAAAGGTCATCATAATGACCTTTCAACTCTTTAATTCTACAAATACTAATCTAAACTCTCAGCCATACTCGATGCACAAGAACAATATCCAACTTCTTTTCTTACAAAAACTTGCGCTGAAAGGTTCCCTACTGTTTTATTAAACAAATACTTATAAGACATTCCGTATTATGCATTGCATGGAACAATGTCATGGTCCATCTTAAAGCGAACAATGTATAGCAAACAATACAAGGGTCATAATCCAGCTTACACCCAACACAGTATATAGGGTTTACATAGCAGCAACTGCAACACATTTTTTTTTTGCAAAGGCACAGTAAAGAAAATAGATTACAACCTCCCACCCATGTCAGATCTGTGTAACAGGCAGATTTATCTGCACAATACAACATAGACCTCTGTCTTGAAGACTTCGTATAGAGGCTTCGTATATCAGCGTTTAACCAAAACAGAGATTGTACTGTTTCAAAATGTCCAGGAAAGAAGTCCTGAACAAGTATTTAGTATAGCAAACAGCTGATGACCCAAGATGGTGGTCAGGCATAGTAAATGTGGGGGTGGAATCCTGTTTACAACATCATTGTTCAAGTACACTTGAAAATGGCTGTCAGTCTTAAGTGTTTGGTAAAGGGTGAGCCATGCAAATCAATAACCTGTATTCTCAGTTAATGACAATATGGGACATCAAAAAGAATATGTTGGGGGCAAACAGTTATTAGAAATATGAGATGTCCATGTGACATGGATGTGGTGTCCATGTGATATGCATGTGATGTCCATGTGACATGTATGTGGTGATCATGTAATATGCATGTGATGTCCATGTAAAAGCTTAGAATGTGATCTTCCAACTGATATAAATATAAATAACTCTGATTCAAAGGCTTTGCCACTAACATAAACATTTTGATGGGATGAGTCAGATATGGGAGTTTGTAGTGCAAGCACCTAATCATATTTTGGATCGGTATTTGTGCAAACATCCCAACCATCATATAATGGGGGAGGAGATTTCATAGTAATACTGAATTAAGCTGGAGGACACATAATTTATAAAATACATCATTAATTTACATACGGCTACATTAATTACACTATTCATCTCAAACCTCACCTGCAAAATATTGTGTATGTGATCTTATTATCTACTTTTCTTATTACATTTCTGTCCAAAGGATTTGAGTAAACACAGGTTATAAAAAGCCAGATTCTGTTAGCTTCTCTGGATTTATTCCCCAAAACGCACTTTTGTTTTTAAAGAGGAACACATTCCGCAGCAGATTTGACACAAACAGTTCAAATAATATAGCCTACTTGTGCAGTTATTAAATTATCACAATGTTAGAAATACAACTGAATTTTGATCTGAGTAACATAAAGCATCACACACTTTTAAATTAATATATATAGATGATGGAAACATCTGGCAAAAACTTAAGGAAAAAGGGGAAAACTTTCAATTGCATTACTGAAATCAAACAAAATAGATATATTATCATAGGAAGCAGTGCTTTAAAAAATATCTAGGAGCATGCAATAATAGCGTAAAATCTTTGGAAAGTAGCTTGTAAATAATATGCTTTCGAAGCAAACAGAATACTCACGGTAAAACAAACACAACACAGTATAAATGAATGGGAATCAAGAGAGTGATAGTTTGATTGCTAATAATATTAACTTTGATAAGAATGTGACATGCATGTGATGTCTGTGTGACATACATGTGATGACCATGTGACATACATGTGATGTACTTTTGATATACATATGATGTCCATGTGCCATACATGACATACATGTGATGTCCATGTGACATACATGTGATGTCCTGTGACATACTGACACACATGATGTTCATGTTACATACATATAACATCCCTATTATGTCCATGTGATGCCCAACACTGTATAGACAATGCATATCAATTTGATTTGCATATTATTATCAACATGAAATATTACTCTCTTGAATCAGTATTTGCCCTTTGCATGGCCACTAAGGTTCTACTAGTTAAGCCCCCCCCCCCCCCTTCCTTATTAGAAATGTGTACAGTTTTTAATGTGGGCTTTACCTATGTGCATTGTCAATCTGTACATTCTATCATAAAAAACTGGGTTCAACTTGATATAGCAAAAGACAATGGTACAGATATGGAGGTTAAGGAACCATTATGCAAATATTTGCCAAATATGAATTGAGCAAAAAACATATTGTCTACATAATACAAAACATGCTAAACACTTTTGAGCACAACTAATCATTTCTGTATTGATATTGGCAAACTATTTAGCAAGAATCAAAAAGCATATTGTAACATTTTTGTAACATAACTCCTGGTAACTGCAATGCATCCATTCAATAGCCTTAACCCCTGGGCACTACCAGCCTATATTACAGTGGTTCTGATTGGTTTATTGCAAGATATACTCATTTGAATAGCCAATTAAAATGCAGCTTGTAAAATATTTCACTCCAATCTTTATCAGGGATACAATTATTCTAACACTGTCTCTGATTGGTGCAATAAATAATGTATCTATCTTTCTGACCAATCCGCCGGTAGTTCTCAGGGGGTTAAACAACAAACACAATGAAGAATAGCACAAAAACAAACAATTATCCTGTACATCTATTTGTAGGTAGAACCTTATAATAATAACCTTGGTAACAAAATGGCCGACACATGCAAAGGGACACAAAAGTGACCTGTCATATTCAGACAGGCTTGCAGCACTTTTTATTCTAATGTAGTGGAAATGCCTTGTCAAATGTTATAAAGTCATTCCAACCATTTTCTAGAGGACAATTCACCATTTCTTTTATATCTTTTTTTCTTCAAAATTCTATTCTAGTTTTTAATCACTATATATTTAAAATATTTTGAATTGCTCTCAAAATAATTGCAACATTTGGAGGTCATCTATTCCTCAAAAGGCAATGTATGAAAATCAAGGATCTATAAAATTTAATTAAATGTTATGTATATATGTGAATATGAAAGTTAAGATTGACTCAAAAGAATAACAACTAAAGATAAAATGACATAACACTGTTGTAAATTTAGATCATTGTGCATGGGGAACATTTAATTCCGATTTTACAGAACTTTGGTTCACCTCTTTTTGTTTTATTTTAGATATGGTGATTTGTCTCATTCAATTTGTATTGCAGGAATGGTAGCCACGGTACAACAATAGTACACATTGTCATGACCCAAATCAAGAGTAGGTTTGCCTTGCAATCTATGACTAGTCTCATCAAAAGGGGAACTGATGTCTGTAACACACTAGAAATAGCAATAGTGAACAAAACCCAACAGATTAAACAAGGTTTAATGAATCAAGTGTATAGAAATCAAACTGATGGTTCTTTACAAAGAGCTCTGACTACCATCTTATAAAGATGTTTTTTGATTTCTCTGATTCCTCCTCGTATGTCTTACCCATCAGAGATACACCATACCATTCTAAAATCCTATATTAATATCAGGTATGATTCATTTACTCATATTAACCTACAATCTTATAATGATGTCGACTGATGCCTGCAACTCAGAGTCTTACCTAAACCATGTCCTTTTTTGATGTTATTGGTCACATTTGTTGACAATCTTTTGATTTGGGTTTTGACAAGAAAACCTAAAGAACTTAACATTCATTTTATCCAAAGAACATATGTACACAGCTCATATTTACAATTTTCTATGCTATGAATTGCAATACATTTATTTGATTGATTGCTGCATGACCTGGATCATGTAACAACATTCTTGAATGGACGCACATCATAGTAGGTTGACCTTGTGGGTAACACTTTCCACGCGGCAGGCGTCTGCAGACGACATTCCAAAATGTCTCTAATTGTTTCAAAAATGTCAAAATTGTTAAATGTCATAACCATATTTAGAATCACCATGTGAAATGCATTGAAATAAGTACAAACATGCCTCGTGTTTGTTCAGTAATCCTTGAGATAGACTTTGAAAATTGGGAAAGGTTTCTGAAAATCTGTTTTTATATGGTAAAACCAATAGCTGCGTGGAAAGTGTCAACAACCTACCTCTCAAAATGGTCAATTGGACATCTGTGGTGCCGCAATATGAAAGCTCAACCAATGCTCTGATTGGATACTGGCATTTTGCGAGTTTATCGTTTCCGTTTTGAAGGCCTATTGCAGGACATTTCCTCAAAGCATTTACAAATATTGCAATTCATAACAAAGATCAATTGATTTTAGCATCATTTGTATTGGTGGAAAACAATCTTGTCATCAGACATAGGATTTTAAACGGTGGGCTTAAACACCCCTGTTATTTTCCTTAATACCAGTTGATCAAACATAACTTACAAAACAGTACTTTTTCAGTTTATTTTCTTTTCAAAATTAAATGCAAATCATAATTTATCCATAGTAATCGTGAAACACCACATCAAAATTGAAGTGTTTTTGTTATCAATTTGGTTTTATATATAATATAAATATATTGATGTAATGGGGCAATATCCTCAAATAGGTATCCTGTATGGAATAAAGCATAAGGCAGCAATTGTTTTATACTTGATTTACATTGTACTAAACAATAGCTGCCTTGTGCATTCAGTATCACCAACCTCCTATGTAAGGATATTGCCTACAATAGTACCATGTAAAAGTACTTTAGTATGATCAACATTTAAGTACACAATTATTAAAAAATCCTAACCTTAATTACAAATGTTTTTGGGTTTTTTACAAAGTACAAAACAAATCATACCCCAGCATTTTTCATAAAAGTACATCGGTACAAGCTATCTTTGGGAATATCTACTGCTGCGCTGGTTCAATTCAGATGGGAGTTTTAGCTGGTTGTTAGGACATGAAATTTCACTCACTTCAATAAAAATTTAACAAAGGGAGTAGTATTGTATACAAAAAGGATCACAGATTTCTTCCGCACAATTTCAGTTGCCAAATAAGGTAAATATATACACACAAGAAGACGAGGTCGGGTTTATTCGTCTCCACCACCGTACATGTCGGCAAGCTTTTTGAATGGTGGTCCCCAGTTGTTTAAATAATCATAGTTCTGTTCTTCCTCAGAGCTGCTACTGTTTAGAGAACTAAGGGACCCGGCAGTGGAGCCTTCACCTTCATAGTCAAATGTTAGAAGCGTGTCATATGGGGGCGCATTGGGATCATCATCTGCTCCCGTTAGTCTATCATTGATGAAGTCACCGACGTTGGGTTCTTCACCTGCAAAAATGAAATACGTAGATAACATTTTTTTATTACTAAATTACAATAAAAAAGTGATCAATACCTTAAAAGAATCACAATCATATTTTGAACTTATTTTATCTAATATATTCATTTACGGTTTATACTAATTTTGGGTTTATACAATTGAAATAGGCCTACTTGCTTTAAGGGGAAGTGAAACACTAAAAATACTAATTTAGGGTGTATTTAGGCTTCATACTTACAGCATTACACTTGGGGGACCCCAGCATGTTCAAAAATATAACTGGGAGCAGTTCTTATTTCATCTTTTATGTAGTGTACTTTCCATTTAGGTTTTTAAAAAATACACTAATCGTTTCCATTTTCCAAGATATGCAAAGAAGAAAATTGAAATACCTCTTATTCCACCTTTATTCTACCCATAATGCCACACTTACGTAATGCTCTAGGAGCTACCCTCGTATTGGTAGGTATTTGTTCTGTCGGTACAATCTTGGTAGGTTCTACACTGCCTTCGCTTACAGTATCAACAGGTTTTCTTAACGTGCCTGCATCATAGGCAATGCCACACTTACCTAATGCTCTAGGAGCTACCCTCGTATTGGTAGGTATTTGTTCTACCCATAATGCCACACTTACCTAATGCTCTAGGAGCTACCCTTGTATTGGTAGGTATTTGTTCTACCCATAATGCCACACTTACCTAATGCTAGGAGCTACCATCGTATTGGTAGGTATTTGTTCTACCCATAATGCCACACTTACCTAATGCTCTAGGAGCTACCCTTGTATTGGTAGGTATTTGTTCTACCCATAATGCCACACTTACCTAATGCTCTAGGAGCTACCCTCGTATTGGTAGGTATTTGTTCTAACCATAATGCCACACTTACCTAATGCTCTAGGAGCTACCCTCGTATTGGTAGGTATTTGTTCTAACCACAATGCCACACTTACCTAATGCTCTAGGAGCTACCCTCGTATTGGTAGGTATTTGTTCTAACCATAATGCCACACTTACCTAATGCTAGGAGCTACCATCGTATTGGTAGGTATTTGTTCTACCCATAATGCCACACTTACCTAATGCTAGGAGCTACCATCGTATTGGTAGGTATTTGTTCTACCCATAATGCCACACTTACCTAATGCTCTAGGAGCTACCATCGTATTGGTAGGTATTTGTTCTACCCATAATGCCACACTTACCTAATGCTCTAGGAGCTACCCTCGTATTGGTAGGTATTTGTTCTAACCATAATGCCACACTTACCTAATGCTCTAGGAGCTACCCTCGTATTGGTAGGTATTTGTTCTAACCATAATGCCACACTTACCTAATGCTCTAGGAGCTACCCTCGTATTGGTAGGAATTTGTTCTGTCGGTACAATCTTGGTAGGTTCTACGCTGCCTTCGCTTACAGTATCCACAGGTTTTCTTAACGTGCCTACATCATAAGCAATGCCACACTTACCTAATGCTCTAGGAGCTACCCTCGTATTGGTAGGTATTTGTTCTGTCGGTACAATCTTGGTAGGTTCTACACTGCCTTCGCTTACAGTATCAACAGGTTTTCTTAACGTGCCTACATCATAGGCGTCATGATCCTCCTCTCCTCCTCCTTCCTCATCATAATTGATAAAGTTTTCCCTGATGTCATCTTCGGGATCGATGGCAAATGCTAATGCTTGCTTACGATCATTATTACGCTTGTACATAACAAAAGCAATCAGAAGAACTGTAGGGGTAAGGTTATGAAATATGGTGAGTCTTCAAATATATAGAGCGATTAAAGTTTTAAAAAGAGAGATTTCAATTCACTATGGGGAAAGTTGACTGAATTAGATATGAAGGGATCACTTTTTAATTCAAATTAACCCCCTGGGGTCTACCTGTCTATCTTACTGTGGTTCTTATTGCTTTGTTACAAGATGTACTCATATGAATAGCCAATTCAAATGCAGCTTTTAAAATGTTTCACTCCCATCATTATCAGGGATACAATTATTCTAACAATGTCTCTCATTGGTGCAATAAATGATGTATCCATCTTTGTAACCAATCGGCCGGTAGTTCACAGGGGTTAAGACAAAAAATGTTTTCTCAGGGTTTTTGTAATGTCTAATAAACTCTTTTTTTTTAAATTTGTGTAATGTTTTTTCCTGATAGATTTTAATAAGGAAATAAATTTGAATTCATTCAAAAAATCACCTTCGGGTTAAAGCTCTCTAGTTAGTATCCAATTATGCAGTGTGTCCATAATGTCAGAAGTATGACATTGAATTGGGATCATGATTTGTAATTATTCATCAAAAATTAAGAACTTTGTATCCCACAAGATTTTTGATTTTATGTTTTCTTTTAAATTTTTTTTCTCACAAAATAGAAAAAAAAAGAATGGATAAGCACATTCATGATTACACATTTCTTCAACTGGGGACCGTGGATAATTAAATAATTGTATATATGATCATATTTTTTTTATTGATACAGACATCAGTATCCACATCGATTATCCATGTAGGAATGAATGTCTTGTGCAAACCACATGAATATGCATAGGGGAACCACATGAATATGCATAGGGGAACCACATGAATATGCCATGGGAAACCACATGAATATGCATAGGGGAATCACATGAATATGCATAGGGGAACCACCTGAATATGCCATGGGAAACCACATGAATATGCATAGGGGAATCACATGAATATGCATAGGGGAATCACATGAATATGCCATGGGAAACCACATGAATATGCCATGGGAAACCACATGAATATGCATAGGGGAATCACATGAATATGCATAGGGGAACCACATGAATATGCATAGGGGAACCACATGAATATGCATATAGGGGAATCACATGAATATGCATAGGGGAATCACATGAATATGCATAGGGGAACCACATGAATATGCCATGGGAAACCACATGAATATGCATAGGGGGACCACATGCATATGCATAGGGGAACCACATGAATATGCATAGGGTAACCACATGAATATGCATAGGGTAACCACATGAATATGCATAGGGTAACCACATGAATATGCATATAGGGAACCACACGAATATGCATAGGGTAACCACATGAATATGCATAGGGTAACCACATGAATATGCATATAGGAGAACCACATGAATATGCATATAGGGGAACCACATGGAAACACACAGGACCATAATATAATAACAAAATTTGGAGAGATTATGGGATTATATAAATATAACAATGAAATGTTCACTTCCACAAGACAGGAGACATCACCGTATCATCCACTGATTGCAGTGCATAAATGCATGCGCCAGACGTAAACACACGTGTGGGAAGGCATGAGATTCATACCCAAGCGTAAATGTTGCCCATGTTAACACTTTCCACGCGGCTATTAGTTTTACCATATACAGAACAGATTTTTCAGGAACCTTTCTTAACTTTCAAAGTCTTAACCCAGAAATTACTGATCCAATACTAGGCATGTTTGCACTTGTTTTAATGTATTCCTCATGTAGATTCCAAATATGGGACCGAAATTCAATTAGTTTGACATTTTTGAAACATTTTGTCAAATTTTGGAATGTCGTCTGCCGCATGGAAAGTATTAAGGTACGTAGGTACGTCACTGTCCAGAGGAAGTGAAATAGAGAATAATATAACTGGAAAAACATTCCGAGGGTTTGGTGCAACAAAGTCCTATCTGCAATGGCTGCCATTTGTTATAATATGTTCTCGCAGGGCTTACATGTATCTTTAAGCACCCTTAATATATAACATGTAGCAGCTATTGAAGATATTGCCTTTTCATATATCTAAGATGTAAGCGAAAAAATATCCTATCTGCTATAGCTGCCCTGTGTTACTTTTAGTTTATATCAAAGGGTCTGCTATTGGCCTCCTATTGGCTACCACATATGATAACATCTGGCAGCTATTGCAGATGGACCCTTGTTGCCCCAAACCCCGGATATATATTGATGCGCCTGTGCGTAAGTTTACAATGGTGTGCAAGGATTCATAGGTGACATGAATAATTAAACGAGGATTGTATATCAAATAATCAAACTAAATAGAATACAGGGAACGAATGAGACTAGGATACTTCAGGAATATAGGATTTTGAACAGGTATAATCTCTGCAAATAGTATGACATTTCACATGCATGTGTTTACCACACAAATGTGAAATGTGCAACAATTTGGCAAATGTTAAACTCCAGTAATGAGCTTTTGCTAATTACTAGTAAGTGTGATTTAATAAAGATATGTGCAATGATTTTAGTGAATGATCATATAATGGAAGGTTTGCATGAATAAATAAATAAATAAATATATAGTTAGCTTAAATGATATATACATCGTTACTCAATGAATTACTTGATGGTAAAAGGATAGAGGAAGACAATTAAAAACTTATTATATCAATAGAGGAATGATAACATAAATACTTCACTTCAATGTCTTCAACACTGAAGTGATCGTTTAAGGTCACAAACTAATGATAAATACCCCTTTTATGGATAGTATTGCGTTTATATTTCAAATAATGCCTAAAATGGACTGTGTCAGTTACACTTTTCAAGCATGTGAATGAAAAGTATGAGAATTTTCAGATAAAGTTTAAAATCTGATCATGTGACCTTAAACAGCCAATAAATGGTATGGAACATCAAGACATCAAAAAAGGGAAGGATATTCCATCAGGAACACTAACACATATGATCCTATTAGACTGGATCCTCCCTCATAGAGGAACGCGGGGACCAAGTCTAATGATCCTATACTCACTTAATATAAGTAATAGGCATACAAGTATAGCGATAATAGCACCAACGCTGAATCGCAACGGGGGTTTCATAACCGGCCGTTGCTCGATCGTACAAAAGTCCCCCTTCCAGCCATCCAGGCATTTGCATGTGAACTGATCTATTTGGTCATCACACTTGCCCCCGTTTTTGCACGGATTAGAGAGGCACTCGTTTATAGGATTGCATTCGTTTCCTACTTTCCTTTCTCCTAGTGGACATCTGATGAATGGATGTTAAAGTATGCATGTGTGAAATAAGTGATAAATTGAGAAAGAAGTGAAACGGATGATTAGTACAGTACTCACTAAGTATCAATAACAGGCAGATAAGGATCGCGATAATAGCACCGAGGCTAAACGCTAGATCAGGTGCCACCACCGGTAGGGCTTCTACTTCACAATGGTCGCCTTGCCAACCATCACGGCAATCACAGAAGTAACCATTTTCCTCATCAATGCAAGTTGCTCCGTTCAAACAAGGATCAGATAGACATTCATCAATGGCAATACAGTCATTACCAACTTGTTCTGAGCCTTCAGGACATCTAAAGAAAATGTATGTGGCGAGATTAGTTAGTATAGCAAAGACTGAATCAAAGTCATATTGATCCAATATCATCACAAACAGTTAATGTTTGCGTATGATGAATAAAAACACAAGACCACCAATGAGTATACTTACATGATGCGTCTCTTTGTAAAAACATTCAAAAAGAGGATTGTATGACATTGTTAAATATGAAAAGGTGTTACAAATTGAATTGAATTACAAGAATATTAAAGTAAAATCATTCAGGGGAAAATGAGTTCCTGGTCCAGGTAAAAGTACCGTAAATGATTGTATTTGTCCTCCTATAACCAAAATCAAGGAGTAAAATATAGATCCTCTTTGGATACATTGTAAAGCATTGTAAGAGCTCGCAATCAAGCCTCCAAATAAGTGGGCACCCAGGATATTTTTACCCACTGGTTGCCATTTTTTCAAAATAGTAACAAGTAGCTCCTGGTCAAGATCTGCGTATTTGGAAGCTTGTTTGCGATGACGCACATAATCTTAATCCATAAATGTATATCTACTTTGCCTTTTAACACAATGGAATCCAGCATAAGTCTTTATCTTGTGATGATAACACCTTCCATGCAGCAGGCGTTTGCAGACGACATTCCAAAATTTCACAATATGTTTCAAAAATTTCACAATTATTGAATTTCATTACCATATTTGGAATCGCCATGAGAAAAGCACTGAAATAAGTACAAACATGCCTAGTATTGGTTCAGTAATCCTTGAAATGGACCTTGAAAGTTGGGAAAGGTTTCTGAAAAATCTGTTTTGTATATGGTAAAACTAATAGCCGCATGGAAAGTGTTAACATTTAGCAGATTCAAACCACTTCTGAGCCAGCCTTTAATCGTCCTCTGCCTAGAACTAATTAGAGAATAAAGGTATTGTTTTTAGACCGTACCCGTGTTCTATTGTCTGACATAAATGCGGACGATAGTATTATTTTAAGTAGAACAACGACGCCGCAGGCGGAGTTGTTCTACGCAAAAAATAATACTATCGAACGCATTTATGTCAGACAATAGAACGCGGGTACGGTCTAAAAACAATACCTTTATTCTCATTCTTAAACAATCATACTTTATTAACTTTAGACATTTATCAAAGAAATAAGTACATTTTATTGTCCACATTTGACAACTTTTACCCCTGCTAGGATCGAATAGCCCACAAACATTCCATCCAATCACATGCGATGAGTAAACCATGCGTAAGCGTCGCAGCGCCGGCATAAACGCAGGAAAAGCGCTAAAGACGCACTGCAGAAGTGCGCGTTATGGTGAAAACCACGCATTGCGAAGGTCGGACGCGCTGTTAAAACGTAAGCCCCATCTCCCCGTGTTCTATTGTCTCATGGAGAAGTCGCCGATTTCTCTGAGAACCAATGAGATTGCTTAAACTTTCTAAGCTGTTTAAGAATGACTAATAGAACACTAAGAATATGTAAGAGTAGCCTTTGAATGATATTCAAACAAGCAAGCTTATATTTGGGACTTGGTGGTCTTAAAATTTCCTGAAGGAACTCTTGAAATGATCATTTTCCCAAAGTTTATATAGACAGTGAATGGTCAAAATTGATGGAAAGATTCCCACAAAATGTTCTGATATTTTGAGATATCTGTGAAATCTATCAACTGATAATTTGAAATGATCATTTTCCAAAAGTTTATATAGACAGAGAATGATCAAAATTGATGGAAAGATTCACATAAAATGTTCTGACATTTGGCGATTTCTGTAAAATATATCAACCAATAATTACCTGCATTCATATTTCCTCCATAAGTCGATACATACAAAAGGTAGAGGGCATGGATCACCGATGCATGCCTCCGATGAACATCCCTCAGTTACGCCACTAGAGGGCAGTACAACTGCATAGTTTGTATCAGTAGTGATACCAAGGTAGTTGTTACTTATGCGTGGATCATTCATACAACCTGCAAACATAAGAAAGGGGGAAAATAGTTGATAGAAAATATCTCGAATCTGACAGAGTTTCCATAGACAATTCTGAACAAGACATATTTCCCATACTTCAAAGAGGCCATGCATTGACAAAATTACCTGGAATCAAGATAATCAGGATATTTATTGCATCATTCTTTATTCAGTCATTAAAAATACAGTAAAATTGATAAAAAGAACATACATAAAACCCAGGACACGGTGTTGGCCCGTCAATGACTAGCACACAGGTCCAGCACACAGGTCCAACATACAGGTAGGGAAAGACAGGACAGGAGAAGACAATACAAACATCACCATTATAAATAATTTAAGATTTGAATCAGGTATATGGCGGTACGCCGTATATTATCATTAAGAAACCTGGCAGCTTATCCTCCTTAGAAAAAATGAACAATATTTTCTTTTTAAATTGGGATAAAATGTAAAGATTGGGAAAGGAGTACTTACTAATTGTGCATCTCGTACTTACAATATCAATAAAAAGGCCTTATAATGACTAATGATCAGCAAACAGTGGTTTAAGATTTAAAAGTGGTATCCATGGTGACAGGTACAATAACAAATCAGCCAGGGTTCTAGCCAGGACCATTTTAGTGCCGGGTAAATTTACTGACGGCGAACAGAGAAAGTGTAGCCAACGAAGTGCAGTGGATCCTGGCATGGGATCCAGAGGCCTTCTTAATGTCTTTTTAGGGTTTTTTAATGCACTTTGAGGGTTCCTGCCACATAATTTCTTGTTTTATGAGGCAATTTAATGATTTTATCTACAACATTTTTTGTAATTTTTTTTTTTAACTTGTTTTTAAACCTTTTTTTAAACCTTTTTTTTGTTTTTAGAGTACTGGGCGGATATTGTCAGTGCCGGGCGGCCCCGCCCAGTGCTGCCCACCGTAGCTAGAACCCTGAAATCAGCCTAAGCTTACCTTCAAAATTTTGTGTGATCTCCACAGCTCTCTGTAAAAAGGCACCAATCATTAGACTATTGGGATCAACATTTAACGTCTGATGAGTACTCTCACGATTCTCAATCTGACGTACGCCACCGCCTCCGTCAATCTTAATGGTCACATAGTTGTCATAACGTGTGAATTGAATGGCGTGCCATTCACCGTTGTCAACTTGGAATTGGTCGAGATGAGCTGTGATTTCACCATCGCCAAGATTCCAACGACCTCTTATTGTGCCATCAACAAGCTGACAAAAAATAAGCACAATTTTAGTCTTGATTTGAAAATATTCATGTTGTGATCTAACCAAACAATTCTAAGTGAATATGAGGTTTAAGGACAGGGACTGAGTTTTAACGTGTGCGAGAAAAGCATTTTTAGATCGTCGTGTAAGCTATGTGGGCTACTGAGCCATTCAACGGCAACTCTCATCATTAAAAAACACGCAAGCGACTGACATGTAAACACCGTACAATTGATGCAGAATAATACCCAGAATGCACTGTAATTCTTTTTATCGGTATTATATGTCATGCGCATCATTCAACCGGTCGATTTGACTAAGAACCAAAAAAACATGCGTTTGTTTTTGTTGATGTTGGAAACAAGCGAAGCGATCGCCGATTGTTTTCCGGTGAGTGTAATTTTATGGATCCGAACAAAAATGCTCTTCTTGATTACCTGGGAAGAGCTTTTTGTGTTGCTCTCCTAATGCTCCATAAAGGCTCCAGGAGAGTTCTTTACTACTCTCCTGCTAATGTCAAAACTCAGCCCCTGTAAGGATGTCTTAATAAGTATCTGTTATTTAAATTATCCCTTTTCAATAGATCTAATTCCTAGAATGTTTTCTTTAACCCCCTGAGAACTACCTGCCGATTGGTCAGAGAGATAGATACATCATTTATTGCACCAATCAGAGGCAGTGTTAAAATAATTGTATCCCTGATAAAGATCCGGTGAAATAGTTTAAAAGCTGTATCGTAATTAGTTATTCAAATGAGTATATCTTGTAATTAACTTATCAGAAGCGCTGTCAGATAGACAGGTAGTGCCCAGGGGGTTAAAAATATCAAATTGTCAGACTGGAAGGGAGAATTATGGCTCTCATGTGAACCTGAGAGTTTGTTTATTCTTCAAAACCTGATACATTTTAGGGTCTATTTCGCATCCCTACCCACAAATATTTCAGTTCTCACCCTTCCCCAGCTTTACTTGTGCTTTATAAACAAAATGAGCAGCACAATATGACAAGATGACACAAGGAGTTGATGTTTCCTTCTCACCTCTAATTTAATTATTGACAACCGTTTCTGGTTAGACTAGCCATTGAACAAAGTGCTCAATACCGTAAACGGTAGAGCTTATAACAATTCTACGCTCCTGATTTATCAGTTGAGCACTTTTTGATTATCTTTTGATATCTTATTATGTATTGACCAATTTTGGAATATAATGTGGCTCTGACCGCAAGTTTTTAACACCATTGATTGTGTATTCTCATTTTCAATGGGTCAAAGGCCTGCGATCAGAGAAACATCTTTTCGCCTGATGATTGGACAACAAGACCGTATGGGATTGTCCATGAAACTCAGCGATAATATTCCGGAAGGTCTATACCACTGAATTTTTACCTCTAATTTAGTAAACTCCAATCCATTCTGGCTACTAATCCACCATACAAGTCCATCTTTCTCCCTGGTTCGAATCATGATTTGATAGTTTGCTTCCCTCTCATCAATACCGAGGTTGCCTTCTTTCAACTGATAGGTGACAAAACTTTCTTCCGCAAAGTCATGAGCCGGTGTTTCTATGGAGATAAGATATAAAGGACAAAATGTATTGTTAGGAGTCTAAAAGGATACAATCTATAGGTGAACAACTGTTCCTCCACAAAACCATCAGCGGGTGTTTCCATAAAGGCACATATTAAGGATAAAATCTTGCTGTTTTTAAAGAATAAAATGTTGCAAAAGTCTTAACAAGTTCCTATATCCAAAACAAATTCAAAACAATGACAAGCTTTGTCATTTTGGTTTAAACAATTGGTAATGTATGATTGCAAGTCACGAAATGCAAAGTCTCACTTGTTATAAATAGGTTCTGCTAGAACCATGCTTATAGGCCGACATATAGCTAATATACCAGCAGGTGGTTCAAAAAAAGTTGACCCAAGTTCAAGGTAAGTTTTCAACCATATTTATAATTTCAGGGAATCTGTGTCTACTTGTTCTGGATCAGCAGTAAGTTTTAAAATTATCTTTGAAATATAATGTTTAGATTGTTTGGTTTTTCAGATATGGTTCATTACAGAAAGCATGCACAAAACTGTCTTGTCCACGGGAGCGTCCTTTTTGTAGAGATGGAATGCACTAAACGGAATTATCCATGGGAGCTGTATCGTAAATACACACAATTGTTCTCAATTATGTACTGCTCCCGTGGACGAGTCAGTTTTATGCATGATTTCTGATATGAACCATATCTGAAGAACTAACCAAGCTAAATGTACACAAGAAACAGTGAACACTTACCATTTTCACACCTCTCCCCAATAAATCCTGGATAACAGATACAATAAGCATCATCAAAGTCAGCTTGACAGGTGCCATTCTTACACAGCGGTTCCTCTGGGTTGACCACCTCGTTACTAGGTACCATACATTTATCATCAGTACGTGGACATCCAGGCTCACTATTCATAGATTTACCAGGTGTTTGTAGATCAAATAGATAGCCGTCTGAGTCAAGGTTTTGGATACATCCATCAAAGCCACCGATGATAGGTACTTTATAGACATAGCTTGAGGAGGCGTCAACACCGCCTAGTTGTAGTGGTGTGTTCATGTTCAGATGCCTGTCAATAAAAAGGGTGAACATCACGATGTGGGGTGAGCGATTGCGTGTGTGAATAATATTATGCCAAGCAGTTAGTTAATGTGAAGCTACTTAAAGTGGATATAACATGTTTTTCATGCAGTTATTTTTAGTACATTATAATTGTGATGGTGTTATCGCGTGCAAAATTCCAATTTCATTCTGATGGCAGATGATTAAGCAATTCAATCACATACAATGTTAATTAACACTTTCCATGCGGCTATTGGTTTTACCCTATACAAAACAGATTTTTCAGAAACCTTTACCAACTTTCAAGGTCTATCCAAAGGATTACTGAATCAATACTTGGCATGTTTGTACTTATTTTACTGCATTTCACATGGTGATTCCAATTACGGTTATGAAATTTAACAATTTTGACATTTTTGAAACATTTTGTGACATTTTGGGGTGTCGTCTGCAGCCGCCTGCCGCATTGAAAGTGTTAATACTGGATTAGTTTTAACTATTCCAATCAAATGAGTACACTGGGATAGAAAAATGTATGGGATAGACTTTGTTCTTTTAAAAGGGGACATTCCATCGCTCAAAATTGATTTGATTTGCTTTTTATCTACAACAACACAGCTAGTAGTTGAAATAAAGTTCCATTATAACGAAACAATGGAGAATTTGATTGAAAGGACCACAATGTTACCATATCATGCAATAATTTGGTATAACCCATATATATTTAGAAGGCAAGAAGATTTTCCAGAATACAAAATATAGTCATTTTGCCTAGAGGGGAAATTCTCATCTTCCATGCCTTTTAAATGGGTTACAATTGTTTTCTAAAATAGTTCATGATTTTGGGAAAGAGGTAATGAAGATTCCATGGATTACTTGAATTTTAGAATGTTAGTATGGCAAAAAGAAAACTGTTATGTATTATTCTGAAATCAGAAGTACATCTCAATCATTCATAACTTCACATTTCAGCACATTTTAATTTAAAACTTGCACGACACTCTTAATGAAATTAAACAAATTAAAGAACACGACACTCTTAATGAAATTAGACAAATGCTCTCCAGAGGATCGCTCAATAACTAAAGTGCTACCCATACTTGTTCATTCAATCAACATTTAAGGCAACGAAAAAAGAAAAACCCGTTCTTCCGGCCCAACCGACCCATTTTATTTTATTTTTCCTTTTATTTGTTTAAACAATTTTTTTTTATAATCTTGAAAATGATTGATTATTATTTTGAACATTATTGAACCTTTTGTTAAAAAACAGAACAAACTGGGAATTTGTTTGATTATCTTGAAGATTATTATTTTTAAAATTATTGAACATTTTGTTTTTAAAAAGGGGGACAAAGCCTGGCCAACTGACCCTCCCTGAGAGGTCTGTACGCCGGTAGAACATGGTACGTTTTTCATCGCTTAAGTGGCCTAAATGACGGTATTTGAATGGCTACCCTTAGTAGCCTATCTTCTGAGCATACAGGGTGACCCAGAAAATGTTGAACCCATAAATCACAAACTTAAAAAAATTAATTAAAAATGAAAATAAATAAATATGGCATTCTGTTTTCAACAGTTATGTAAACAATTTATTCAGCTTTCTGGAGAACGTTAGATCATGTAAATTGGCCTTACCAAACTAAAGATACAATTGATTGTGTGGCAGGGGGTGTTTTCGCCCTTTTGTAAAAGTGAAAAAATTGTAACTTGGTTCAGATATGAAACGTAATTCTGTTCTAAGTACGGTGAGTTAAGTAATCTTTTCTTTTGATCTGTATTTATCAAATTAACATTTTCAAATGAAGTCAAGGGGACTTCAGTTTTTGTTTTTAAAGTCTCTTATATAATAATAATATTGATTTACATAATAAATGAATATTGGTGAGATACTGTGCACAATAATTTATAAAGTTCATTGCACGACTGTTTTCTTTCAAAGTGCATTGAACAGAATTAAGTTACAATTTTTTTCACTTTTACAAAAGGCCGAAAACACCCCCGTCACACAATCAAGTGTATCTTTAGTTTGGTAAGGCTAATTTACATGATCTAAAGTTCTCCAGAAAGCTGAATAAATTGTTTACATAACTGTCGAAAACAGAATGCCATATTTATTTATTTTCATTTTTAATTATCTTTTTTAAGTTTGTGAATTTTGGGTTCAACATTTTCTGGGTCACCCTGTAGCTGTACCTGTTTCATCACTTAGTGGCATTTTAACCCCTAAATGTTAAAATAACAATGATTGAGATTTCTGAAATACTAAATTGTCTCTTATCAACAGCAAGTCAGTTTTGTCAATCCTGACAAACAGCCAAGCGCAACATGCATTTATAAAGCCATTTTAGCATAAGGACTCTAGGAGCAAACTGCTAGTGAGCCGCTTATAATAAACATCAGTGTGCATGTGTGCACTAAATTTGTATATAAACCAATAGAGGAGAGACATACACTGATGTGTTAGGTTTCTGTTCAGGTTCTGATAAGGAATCTGTAGCTGTTTCGACTATAATTCTGTTGATGAAAAGGAAAGTATTCACCCCGATATGATGTATTAAACATATATTAATTAAAGGTGTATGTTTCGATCACTTTATTGGAGCTAGGATTTTTTTTTCACATCAAGATATTTTGATATCAGAAGAATCCCCATATTTTTCTGATTATATCTGTGAAATCTTATCAGCCAGAAATGTTCCATTTAGAAATTATAGGCTAAAATGTGGTGAATTACTGCCAAAGGTGGTTAACCACCAAACAGTCTGTGTGCTACTCAATGGGCAAATATCTTGTGACCTTGTGCTTCTAAAAATAGAACCATTGGAGTTATGCAACTCAAACTTTGGAATGTGACAATTTTAAGGATGACCGTTCATGTAAAATAGAAAACATCAAGTTGAAAATCGGGCCAGAAATCGGAACATCTACCTTTATTAAGCCAACTACAAAATTGAACTAATTGAAGGTTCATTATATTTCCAATTGTACGAAAGCAAACAAGGGCAATCCCAAATTTGGAGTTGACTTTTGGCTAGATTGTATTTGACAATGCAGTTCCAAGATCATAATTTATGTACTATTAAATCAAAATTTAACCTGTAGACTTTTTTCTTCGAGGGTCATAATATGTGACGTGATTAAGCAAAATGAGTCACATGTCTACAGTTTTGAATTTTGATATTTGTCCATCATTTAAAAGTAGGTAAAAAATGCTACAGTGTGGTTCAAACCCCACTAAAATTGAACTTCTATTTTTTAAGATACAAACAGTTTACCAACTGAGAAAACATGGTATAACATAAGAATTTGTCACTTCTTTTTACCTATAACTCAAAATCAAAATTCCCGACATACGACTCATTCCGCTTGATCACGTCACATATAGAGGCATGATTTATATCAGCAGACAACCAAGATTGCAGATGAGCACATTTTGAGGTTTTATAACATTTTGAGAAGGGTTTTATAAAATTTTCAATGACACTGTGGGTATAATTCTCAATATTGGTAGGTTGGTTCGGTCCTGTCATGACTGACAGCTCGTGACCTTACAGATACTACGCCATAGATAACGATTTTCGTTAAAGGCGTAACAATCACGGAGAGGGTGTTCAGTTTTATTTGATCAATCCACCGGGAATGAGGTCTGCCTTTCTTTCTCTTCCCTTCAATCATGCCTTGCATGATCATCTTTTCTAGGTTATTACTCTTGCGACGTCAGATATGGTCAAAGTAGCTCAGCATTTGGGTGTTGATAACATGAAGAAGTCGATTAGACACCCCGATTTCTTCAATAATACTGGCATTGGTCCTTCTCATTGTCCATGGGATGAGAAGCATACGCCTCCAACACATCTATGAATAAATACTTACATGTTAGGTGCTGGTGTAGTATCATTTGTTTTACATCCACTTGTATCTGCTGTGCTGCTGCTGTGATCTTCAGCTACACTTGCTGTCCTGCACAGATCAATTATCATCTCAACATACTGAAATATAAACAAGCAAAATGTAAAACAAATCAGATTATGGTGCTGCTATACAGAAACCAATATTAGAAAACAAAACACAATCTATTTGTCAGCTTCATGGTCCCAATGTGTTGGACTAATTGATTGGGAACTAATTCCTTTTGAACCACAAACATATCGTGGCTGTTCTGTCAAACCTTGTATGTTTTTACGGCCCTTCAGCATGTATAAAGTAAAACTGCCCAACGGTTATGCATAGGAAAAGTGTTGCTTTAAACATGTTCAGAGACAAGAGCGATTATAAGGTTTTGATAGATGTACTTTTGGCCCTTGTACATGTTTAGAGCAAACTGCCCAAAGGTTATACATGTGAAGTATTACTTTATACATGCTGACGGACCAGTTTATGCCATTGTCCATCATTCAGTGGTGTGGCCTTAGGATAAACATACCTGTCCTGTTCTAAAGATATCCAGTTTATGCCATTGTCCATCATTCAGTAGTGTGGCCTTAGGAATATCCAACGTAGTACTTCCAGATCCCAAATCAATAACCAATACAGGTCTACCACCTTGTAATTCTAGCAATATGAAATCCGTTGGGTCATCTGGACCTTGGGGTTCTGTAATTGGTCCGTTGTAGAGCAGGGTACCGTCTAGTCGTGTTGTGATGAATTCAATGGAGAGATGGGTGTCTTCGCACTGCCTTAAGGTTTCAAACCAGGCGTAGCCATTTTCAAAGCTGCGCTTAGTTTGTTGGCACTCGGGGCCTTCAAAACCATCCAGGCACTCGCATCTGTAAGACATAAATGAACATCTCAGTTTTAAACATATACATGACCAACTCCTCCTCATCATCATCATCATCAATACGCGTTCCGTCCTAATTGGACATTGCGTGCCCAACCAACTCAATCCACACCCTTCTATCACTAGCCAACTTAATCATATTGCATAAATTAAAATCAGTGTTCATAATGAGATTGTCTTTTAAGTCTTTCTTAATTATTGACCATCAAGAGGTTGGAGGTCGTCCTGGGTCTTTAAGTGCTGGATTTAGGTATTCTGATAAAGCTTTACGACCTGGAGTGACAGCATCCATTCTGAGCAGATGACCTAGAAATCGCAGTCTACATCGTTTTATGATTTTACTCCAGGGCTGTGTCTCTGTTCTTTCGTATAAGTCTGAGTTCTATATTTTGTCCAGTTTCGTCAACTCCTGCAGGCTTAAAACGATTTCTGAATTTGTCTAAACTTTTACCATTGGTGACCATGGATAATAACAACCTGTGAAGCATGACAAAGGGAGTTACTTTATGTTAAGAGTGAAATTAGCCAAATGATTTACCATTAGTAGCAAATGGAGTCCATTCACAAAATCAGGGAGCAAACAGCTAAGTCAGCCCTTTTAAGACTGGACAATATGGGTCAGAGTGTTTACAAAACTAAGTAGTATCACATTATTATCATAAGTAATTTTTGAGTGCACATTCCCCCTTCTGATATACAACACAAAACCTTGATATCTACATCTCACACAGAACAGGCTCAGGAAACTAGTAGGCTTGACAATCTATAGTCACCTCCGAAAGCTATTTTGCATTATTTTGCTCATAAGCAGTTTATATTTACACCCTATGTAACACTCCACAACCCCCATGAACTTACGTATCTCCCGATTCTGTATCTGTACATGTGCCACCATTAACACAAGTAGTGATACCATCACATGGTCCAACAGGTGCCGACTTTGCACCGCACACACACACAGAATATTAACCCACCACAAACCCCCATGAACTTACGTATGTCCCGATTCTGTATCTGTACATGTGCCACCATTAACACAAGTAGTGATACCATTGCATGGTCCAAAAGGTGCCAACTTTGCACCGCACACACACACAGAATATTAACCCACCACAAACCCCCATGAACTTACGTATGTCCCGATTCTGTATCTGTACATGTGCCACCATTAACACAAGTAGTGATACCATCGCATGGCCCAACAGGAGCAGACTTAGCACCGCACTCACACACAGGTACCAGGTAGGTTGTAATAGCTGTTAAGGACTGTGATGCAGTATTGACTACGGTGGGTTTGGGATCTATGACAAACTCATTGGTGCATGAGGATTCACACACCCATTCCTGGATGCATTCATCTATTGGTACTTGTCCTATGGTCACTCCTAGGCCTTCCATCAACTGTAAGGAATAAGAGAAATTGATGTGTTAACACTTTCCACACAGCTATTAAGTTTTACCACATAAAAAACAGATTTTCAAAAACCTTTCCCAATTTTCAAAGTCTATCTCAAGGATTACTGAACCAATACGAGGCATGTTTGTACTTATTTCAATGCATTTCACATGGTGATTCCAAATATGATTATGAAATTAAACAATTTTGACATTTTTTAAACAGTTTGAGACATTTTGGCAGTGTCGTCTGCAGACGCCTGCCGACTGAAAGGTGTTAAGGTAGCTATCTGAGCTATTATACCACTGCAGAAAAACAACTATTGTGCCAAATGAATTATATCTATACTTTTTATTTTGAGACCACATTAAAGACAAGTCTTTGCTTTACCTATTTGAGAACTTTCGAAGTAATTTGGATATTTCTTATGCTTTTCTTTATTTTTTTGAGAATTCCTTAAATTTTTGGACATTTGAATATTTTCAGCCAAGAAGGAAACTGCTATGGGTCTGTCACTTTGGGGGATGGTTAATAAGCATATTACCTAAATTCTCCCGCCAGTTTTTGTGAATAAAGTGTTTACTTTTTGAGAAAATTATTTTTTTAGGGATTTTTAAAGGCAAAAGTTCAAATTGACACAAAAAATACTAGAAACACTGTAATGGCAAAAGCTGGCGAGAGAATCTTTCAACGTGTATAAAGTAAAACTGCCCAACTGTTATGCATAGGATGTGTTGCTTAATACATGTTCAGGGGCAAATGCACTTACAAGGTTGTAATAAATGTTGTTTGGCCCTTGAACATGTTTACGGCAGACTGACAAAATATTATACATAAGAAGTATCACTTTAAACATGTATGCTGAAGGGCCAGATGCAGATCGATTCTTGGGCACCCCTCACTCACCCAAGTTATTAAACAGACGTTTATGGTACTTTCAAAGAGTTCTAAATGGACCCACAAATAATCCATTTTTTTGTAAGACAATTTGACTTTCTTATTCAATTATCTTCCCTTCTAATAGTTAATGCTTTCATTCATTATATAATTGGATAATCACTAGACGTCATACATTCCTGCAGTCAATGATTGGGCTGTTAACTCATCACTACATGCAATACAGGGGTGGCGTCGTGGCAGTGTATCTTTGTGCAAGCTTAGGTCATCTTAGCATTATTATTCAAACTGTATTTGTTTGAATTAGGCTATATAAAAAAAATCATTTGTCTCAAGGCTCCCGCGCGCGTTTATTTATTTGGTGCGCGTTAGAAGAAGAAAAATATTTTTAATTTTTTTGTTGTTGAATTTTTTTTAAAAGTTTTACCCATTTTTCAGATTTCAATTGATCACATCATTTTAAATACAAAAGGTCACTTTTACAAGGATTTCAATATTTTATATTTATAACAAAAACCTTAAGAAAAACTTTTAAAAAAACGCATTCCGCATTAGGTTTTGAAAAACTGAAGAGCTTTGAGACAAGAGATTTTTTAATATAGCCTTACATAGTTATATTACTCCTTTTGATATATATTTATCCAAAATTATTTTTTCTCACTATAGATGGGGCGACTGCAATATTTACAAACAAACGCAACAGTCAAAGGGGCTGGACTGTCGATACACGCTTTGATGGAACAGCATATGATCACAACACTGTCCACAATGCCGTATTGCCCTTTATAATGCTTTGGCGCGAGTTTTAAAAGCACAGGTCCTAAACAAAACAGGATGCGCGCGCAAACCGCTGGGCAAAGAACAATGGTAACTGCCGACCAAATGCCCAGCATGACGTCACATGTCACCCCATCTATACTATACGGTACATACATAACACTCACAGCCGAGAATCGGCCTGAATATTTTTGAAACATTAACACAGAACAGAAGAAAATGAAATAAAAACGAGTAAATGTCCTCATATCAGCATTTGTAGTGGCATTGCACTGGTGGTGGCGGTGGCAGTGGTACACCTATACCAACTGGTATTCAGTGGCATTACAATGATGGTGGCGGCAGTGGTACACCTATACCAACTGATATTCAGAGTGAATGAGTGTGGCAAGAGATGTTGCTGTGAAGCAATGAGGTCAACCCTATTGATGGTTATATTATAGCAATCATTTATTTATAACATCTTTCTTCTGTAGCCTTAACACTTTCCAAGCGGCTATTATTTTTACCATACACAAAACAGATTTTTCAGAAACCTTTCACAATTTTCAAAGTCTATCTCATAAATAACTGAACCAATACTAGGCATGTTTGTTCTTATTTCAATGCATTCCTCATGGTGATTCCTAATATGGTAATGAACGTCAAGGATTTTGCCATTTTTGGAACATTTTGTGACATTTTGGAATGTCGTCTGCAGCTGCCTGCCGCGTGGAAAGCCTTAATAGACCATACTAAGACAGTCTATGGATTGTTTTCATTGTGATAATTAATAGGAAAGTACTTTTAGTTATATGGGAATGGGAAGGTTAAAAAAATAATAATTATATATGATTTCTAAAAAGATCACTTCACAACGTAAGAAAAAATACAAATTCTACAGTGGCTGTATAGCGTTCTGTTTGTTTAAAATCCTATCTGGCTATGTATTTAACGGTGATACAAATCCATAGACTGCCTGTGGTTTAAACTAAAGAAAGATGTAAATATGGATCATTGTTTTCCAAAGTCAATTGCAATGGTTTGTTGAAAAAGCTTGCACAAGACCCATTCTTTTTATTGGGTTTGTCGTTTTTTAGATTGATTACATTTTTTAATATACCAATTTTGTTTTGTTTTTGCCTGAAAGAAAAATATCATATTCTCAGAATTACATGTATTTTTACTGTTTCTGATGTTTCTAGAATCGACAAACTTGGGTTGGATTAACAAGAAATCTCTATGACCTTTCCCAGAATCCTTTGCAAATGACCTGGAAGTAGAACAACAATATCACTAATTGATTTTTAGACTGAGTCCTTACTCCCTCTTTACAGCTTACAGCCACCATCTCTAAGGCACTGTTTATATATGCTGGCGATGCGAGGAAATCAGTCTTATTGAGTACCAAGTATAAAAATTAGGCATGAAAAACGTGTAACTTAAAGCTGGGATTTGATGGAATAAATGATGAATGGAGAGGAATAACACAAATGTGCCTTGGTTTAGGATGGCATGTCTTACGACCTATATGGCATGAATGGCAATATACCTACAATGTATGTTATCTATAAAAAAAAACATAACTTTTTGTTACTAATATGATAAAATTGTGTATTGACTGACAGCGATAGACATGATCTTAACATGGGATGATTACTATATGTGTGATTTAAGCATGTCTCTATTGACATCATTCTAGCAAAATTGGCTTTTTCTGCGTGTGGCATTCTCATGCAAAGGTCTCCACCAAGCAAAAAGAATATCTTAAAGGCATATTATGTGATCTTTTCCAGGGGGCGCCCTCTATTCATGATTTTTTTTAGAAAGTAGATTTTCTTGTAGATTTACATTTCGGATCATAAATCATAAATATATTCCGAGTTACAGAGCGATAGGATTCCTAATTACTTCAATATCATGGTTTAAGGAGTGAAAATAAACTGTCAGTTCTGAGCGACAACTTATTTTTCACTCTATTAGGAAGTAATTAGGAATCGTATCGCTCTGTAACTCAGAATATGTTTATGACTTATGATCAGAAATGTAAATCTGCAAGACAATCTACTTTCTAAAAAGAAATCATGAATAGAGAGCGCCCCCTGGAAAAGATCACATAATATGCCTTTAACTAGCATGATAAATATAATATACATAACTAGTGCAAATTGTTGTGGAATCCACGCTACAGATTGTTTTCAGTTTTTATGCATCCTAAAATTTATCATGCATAAGAAGATAAAAATAAATGAATCAAAATCATTCCGAATATTTCCAAGCAAATAACTGAATAAAAGAAAAAGATAATACACTGACTATAGTCACTAAAACGTGCATTCAGAGCTGGCACCAGCCAGGATCTTACATAGTATTGACGTTTTTGGTCAAACTTAAGTCTCGCCATGAACTGTGTACCCAGTCCAGACCCGATGATTGTTAACAAAGATATAAGAAAAGATGGTGTTGTTAGCAGAAAATGATAATAGTACAAACAAATCACTCGATACGTTGTCATGACTAGGCAAAAAAAAATGTTTGATTGTCCTCGTCCGCCGGACCCTCTGAATCTTTTTTTTAATCTTTTTTATTTTTAAATTAAAAAATTTTGATTTTTTTTGTTTTGAAAATGTCATTTTTTTACAAAAATATTCGTTGAAAATCAAAACAATCTTGAGAAAATAAAAATACTCATCAAAATATTGAAAAATGTGTTCCCCCGTTTTGGTTATCACAACAAGTACATCTCATTTTACTTTTGGTACCTGAAAAAGGGCAAGTGAGAAAGAAGGAAAAAATCCCAACCGACCTACCCAACTTTTAATGTGATCTATAGACAATCAAACATTTTTTTTTGCCCTACCGAGGTGTGTGATTAGAAGTAAGAAGCGGAGGTTTGATGCATAGCACGAAACAATAGACAGATAGATAGATAGATAGATAGATAGACAGATAGATAGATAGATAGATGGATAGTCCAGGCTGCAAGAACTAATATGGAGAGTTGTTAACAGAAATCATACAGTGACAATCAAACAACTGCAATATTAGTATTAGACAATTGTGACACTAGAATCTGACATGAGCATATTGCACTGTAGTGAAAAGTCACATAGTTATCAATTGTTTGACTAAAAAACTTGTTATCAGTTTCTCTGTTTCAAACTTTTAATAGTACAATCCCAGCAATAGATGTATTTTGTAAATGTATTTTATGATTTTAACAAATCCTGAATTTTATGAATAATGATGACAAATGAACACAAATAGACTATGGGCTTATGAGTAAGCATGGCTATGGTGGAAAGCATGGTAAGTTATATCACATTTTCAATGGACATTTCCTTTTAACACAAACTTCCAAGCAGTATGGATCAATGAAACGCTTTCATAACTCTGTAAATGGTTACAATTTCAACAAATGATCATATATAACACAATCTCATTATATATTATTTCAATCATAAGGCAAAAAAAAAAAAATACTTTGTCTCAGCACCTTTTGGCTAAAAAGCTATGTGCACAGATTTTCAGATTTTTTTTTCAGATTTTCTTTTTAACAGTTTAAATGGCATTGAATATTAAACTAAGTGTTTATAACATATATGTACGACTCGTTAGTGTGATTTCAACTTCTTGTTGGCTGAACTTTGAGCTTCCGCTGGTATATTAGAAAATTAAAAAATTAAAAATTAAACAAATCCGCTTTTTTTTCTAACAAACAAGAGCTATGTCCTTCGCATTTTTTTCATTTATTTTTTATTTTATAAAACTCCAAATATATTCAATAGATTTGTTTTTGCCTTTTAATAAAAATAATCAGACATGATCAATGCACATTGTACGCTTGTGTTCTCTTCACAAAGTTAGTTGAATGTGTGTTCTCAGTCACAAAGTAGCTGAATATAGCCGAAACAAACTAGTTAAAAATTCAAAATGGCTGCCGCGCGAAAGCTCATTTAAGAACCAATTCGTGCGGATTGCTGAGACAAAGTATTAACTTTTGTTGGCCTAACACACACAGTTATAAGACCACACACAAATATGGTTGTGATTCAAAACAATCCCAATTGCCAAAAAAAAAAAAAACAGCACTCATATGTGACGTGTTCTACCGAAACCAGACACAATTGGGCAAGATATCAAAATTGAGTTATTAATTGATTATTAAAGAAGAGATCTTCAGCTTTACAATGGTACTTTTTTTTAATCGGACTTCCCAAAGCGGAGTTAAATCATTTTCAAGTTCGTCTCTATGAAAACTCCAAACTGAGATATCGTCCTTTAAAGATGTACTTACAATGTACTTACAATGTACTTTAAAAAAATAAATTAAAAAAATGCATTTTTGTTTTTGTTGGTTTAATTTTTTAATCTGAAACTTTCACAATAATGTTATAAACACTCTGAAGATTAATTATTTACAAGAAACTCAAATTCCCAAAAAATCACCCCCAATTAGGTTTTGGGCTATTTCTCAGTTTGGAGCTCTGCCCAATTCCGTCTGGTTTGGGTAGAACACGTCACATATTGTCATTCATATCACGGTTGCAGTCACATCACTCGATCACAACCACAATTACATCACACTTCATTGCAAGCGCTCCCTCATCATAATCATCACAAATGCCTATTATCATATCACACACAATCCCAATAACCATCATAATCACACTCCTCCCACACAAAGAGAATACCAACTCACCTTATCCAGATTTGCCAACACAGCTCCATTCATCTGTTCCGCGGGATAATATGGTGATCCATGAGCAGAATATCTCACATCTACCGTCCTCTCCTTGCCGGCTACATTGATCACGCCAAATATGTCAATATTTTCCTTCAAAGCACCGAGAATATCCACAAGGAGGTCATGTAATATCTCGAGCTTACTTAATTCATCAGGGCTATTCTTCTCTATAAACTCTTCCGCCGTGACATCTACAAATCGGATGGATCCCGAGCTATAGACGGCTTCTCTTGGGATTTCTTTGACGTTGACGATTACAGTGGATTCAACATCTTCAAATTTGGGGTCAAATTCGGGGTCATATATGTCGTCACTGACAAGGACTTTAAATTTGTATTCATTTCCAGGTGTATTGGCTAGGATGGTGACCTCTCCGGTGTCATAATCAACCTGAAAAATTTGATACAATACATCAAATATGATAAAGTAAATGATAATTTGTGGGTAATCCAACAATGGAAGAGGCGAGCTTACTATAGTGTAATCTGTTCAAAATTGTTTAAATGTAATCAAAGCGTACACCGCAGTTAGGCGAAACAAAAAAAGTTGACTTGCCCTTTCCGACCGACCCGAATTTTCGGAAATCTAGGGACGCTATTTTTGTTCTTTCTTTTTTTTCAAAGTAAAAAAAAATAATGACAATAATAATAATTTGAAAAAATTTGAAAGAAGCACATAACAATAAAGAAATATGAAAACGTGTTTTTGAGTAGTATCTGCTTGTTTAAAAATCAAAAAAATCAAAAAATTCAAAAAAAAACCTCTTTAAAACGTGTTTTTGTGTACATAATATCCACCTGTTTAATTTTTTTTTTTAATTTTAATTTTAAAAATCCGACCGTCCGACCCAGACTCTGACCCTAAAGGGCAAGTCAAGTTCTTTTTTTGTTTGGCCTTATAGCCACGCGTCATGCATATGATGCACAGTGAGCCAATTGCCTTCATGCGTGCTTGTGTCCTTCTGTAACTATTTGCTGACCTGATCAAACTATAGAACCAGATTTTTAAAAAATTATGAAAATACTTAAAGGAATACTGACTCAAATGTCAGATATTTCAGGAAACTTTCAACAGATTTGGATAAATATTTAGTATGATATGATGAACCAAAAAAACACCCGCTTAACTGCCCGACCGACCAACCCTACCTGAAACCTTCATCAGCTCGTACAATATTTCCTCATCACCTTATAGTGATTAATTAACTTACCTTGAAATATTGCTGATCTTCAACCAATGTATAGCTTTTGTCTTCAATAGTGTCCTCATCAGGTGCATTAACAAACCCAATGGGAGACTCTGGGATATTACCTGAAAATTACAATTGTTTTGACAAAAATGATCATCACAATAATATGTGAACATATAGCAATCTTATAGTTTCAATCAGCATCATTTTCCAGCATTAGCACATGTGTATTTATGCACATAGGAATGGATATACTTATATGATAGCCTACCCTGAACAATAGCCTGAATATAGCGCCCTCTATATCGATAAGGAACATAAATATTGTAACATATCGTAATATTCTGACACCACGGAAAGGATCTACATTAACATTATAGCGCCCTCTATATCGATAAGGAACATAAATATTGTAACATATCGTAATATGTTGATAACATGGAAAGGATCGAAGTTAATATTGTTAGGTCATCAAAGAAATTCGGGGGTTGGTGGTTGGGGTAAGGGAAACGAAACATGAAATATCTGATACTTATTACTGAAAGGTTGGATCCCATAGTGAGTGTTTAGTCACAGACGTGCTCATTCTTCCGGCTCGGGCCTTCGGCCCAGCGTGCAGGGGGTATACATAAGGCCAGTGATTAGCTATACTGAGTGAGGTCACCCTGGGTGGACTATCATATGAGTGAGGTCACCCTAGGTGATGTCACTCAGGGTAGACTATCATATAAGTATATCAATTTTTGGTTATGCCACAACTCATGTGTGGTAAGCGCACTGAATACATGTAACACATAAAGCTGGCAAAGGATTCTGATGTTTATTTCAATTGATGTTTGATAACAGAGACTTATGCTATATTTTAGAAGGAAAAAAATAAACTAAAAGAAATTGTAACTGTAAATGATTTGAAAATAACAATCCCATGTTCTTAGGTTACAAAATAACTCTCAGATAATATTTGCAAAAATAATATGATTCAAGATTTGTCATGCATTGTCCAGGCAATGTCATGCACATTTCTAAGGTAGAATGAAATCAATCCAATCTAAATGCTTCATATTGCTCCAGCATACACTCTTGTTCAGAAATATGGCAGTTGTTCAATTTAAAGTACATCATTCTCAGTGGAAAGAGTTTTAATTATGTGAAGGGGTTATTTATAGGTCAATAAATGTGCATGTTTTGTTTCGAGAGAAATTAGACAAATCAATGCACGCGCGCTGATGTTGATGTGTGAATAATGGCACGACCCCGAAGGGGGAGTGCTATTGTGAGCATATCCACATTTGCGCAAGTGCATTGATTTTTCGAATTTTTCAAGAAACAAAACATACGCATGCATTGACCTAATTCATACACGACACTATACAAATAAAAATTCACAATTTAAGCATAATTTTGATCATGTAAAACGACTAAAAACACTTTAACAAGTTTGCTAACACCCGCAGTGAAAATCGGCGAAACCGCGATCTTGAACAACGAATCAAAACAAAACGTGCACTGCGTGATTTGAACGGCGCACACGCGGAGTGCAGGTGGACACTTTCAATGCACTCCGCGTATTTGCAATTCCTGCTTCCTGATTGGTTCAACACTACATAGAGTGTATGAATAATTCACATTCATTATCATTCAAAAAATGAAATAAGAAGCAATTTGTGAACTAATTTTCAGACGTAGCAGAAGACTTTTTGCAAGGGCACTTGGCAGATACTTCAGGGATATCAATAAATTTGTGACGTATGCGCAGCTCACTATTATCTATGTTGCACATACGTCACAATTCTAGCAATATCCCTGAAATATCTCCCAAATGCCCTTGCGAAAAGTCTTCTGCTACGTCTGATAATTAGTTCAAAAATTGCTTCTTATTTCATTTCTCGAATGATAATGAAACTGAAATATGGTGGATAACATGTGAATTGATAACCCCTTCACATACCGGGAAAAATGTCCTTTAAAGTACATCAAATTTGCTATTCCTGGAGCATTGGACAATCTTTTATTCCATTTGGATAGATATTACACTCTTGAAATGTTAATAGATGTTTTCATTGCATGTATGAGTAGTGTCAAAAACTGACAGTTGGATATTAAAACACTACATGTTAATTCAAGCACTTAGCACTCTATTGAAATTTGATATGATAAAAGTGCTATCTCTTAAAATAATATGCTATCATAATGTATTAAATACAGTCATCAAAAAAGTAACTATACAGGTATTAAATGGGCTTTTATCTCTAAAAATATATATCCTACCTAAAAATATTAAATCATAAAGTTGTTGCGAAATTCATCTTCTTTAATATGAGATATTGCACGCTAGGATCAGTTAAATATTAAAGAAGTGACAATCCCAAATGTAAGGTTAAGTCACAATTTCATTTTCACATTTTACTTTTCAACACGGGGGAGAGTATGACAGGTAGCGTGTGTGTGGCGTATTGATCCATCGGAACAATACGAACGACTATCCATCCAACCTGCCCATGCATCTCCGATTGCTCTACCGGTAATCAATAATACCGTAGCTGGGTCCGCGTGTAGAAATGAAAAATGTGAAAATGAAAATCAGACTTCACTTTACATTTTGGAGTGTCACTACCTCAATAATCACCCAATCCTAACGTGCAATATCTCATATTAAAGAAAATCAATTTCTCAACAACTTTATCATTTAATATTTTTAGGTAGGATATATATTTTTAGAGTTAAAAGCCTATCTATAACCTGTATAGATACTTTGTTTTGGATGACTGTACAAGGACTGTGAGAGGATTTAAAGTGTTAGTATGGCAATCTCACACCACCAACAAAGATCTATATGGGAACCTGCTACCAATATCAGAGAGGCTAAGACGGAGGAGATTAAAATTTGCCGGCCACTGTGCCAGAAGGGAAGAGGAAGCAGTCTCCAAAGTTCTCCTGTGGCAACCCAAGCATGGACACAAGGCTAGAGGACCACCACGAAAGAATTACATCAAGCTTTTATCAGAGGATACAGGACTAACTAGGCAGGACATGAACAACTGCATGCTTGAAAGACCAGAATGGAAGGCCATCACAGAAGTTCGTCCCTTTGGGACGCCTTAAGCAAGTAAGCAAGTATGAATGAGGTAAACAACAATTGTGTTGCTCTGGACATCGACCCTAAAATCTCAAACATTAGGGTCGCGATTGTTTTTTGGGGGGTTTTCTTAGTTTTATAAGATTTAAATTTTACCCAAATTGTCAAAATAGTTAATATTTTCTGTTTGAAATAAATAAGTTTGCTTGAATAAATAGTTTTAAAACTATTATCACACTAGAAACATTGGTAAAATTGACATTTACCCATTTTGTCTTGACATAACCACGATAACCACGGTCTGTCAGTAATTTTGTTCAGAGAAGAAAAAACAACCACCCCATCCGATCTCAAGATTATTGGCACTTGAGGGCAACACAAAAACAAAAAAAATGCCTGAGTAACAGTAAAATTATATATTCCTTTCAAAATATTTGAAAGGTTGTGGAATAATTCCACACTGATCTGATGCAATTGATTTTGACTGATGAAATAATTGCTAGTGAATACATTTAGACAATCTCTATGTGTAATAAAATGTTCTTTTGACGAATCCAATAAATCGTACTTACTAGTTACGTTTCGACTCCTTACTGAGCTGGAGTCTTCATCAGACTGGCAACCTTCTGATTTGTCCTATAGGTTTTATAGGCACGATTCTCGCCGATAGAGGGCGGAGTTTCAATCAGTTGGTGGTAAATGTTATTCAACTTGTAAGCCCCCTCGTCCTTATTCATTGTGTCTTGTCCTTGCTTACAAGTTGTATAACATTTACGACCAACTGATTGAAACTCCGCCCTCTATCGGCAAGAATCGTGCCTATAAACCAATAGGACAAATCAGAAGGTTGCCAGTCAGATGAAGACTCCAGCTCAGTAAGGAGTCGAAACGTAACTAGTAAGTACGATTTATTGGATTCGTCAAAAGAACATTTTATTACATATTTATGAACAATCCTGATGAATCTATATCAAGTTATTCTCTATGTGATTTAGTATAATGATAAGTGTTAGTCACAACTAATCTATCTGTAAATGCAATGTCTTTAAACTGATTTTCAAAAGTTAAATTCTAAATTTAACGAAGGTGATAGAATATGGACTATAATTCAAATGCAATAATAGACAAATTAACATTACATAAAACATGTACAATGGCCCTGATTAAACATCACAAACAAGAAGAACAAGTACAAAAAAACACCTGTTTTGATCAATTAAAATTTAGGAATGAGGTGTATTTAGGTTCCATTTGTGCATCAAATGGTAGAATTGAGTGTCTTTGACTACTATATGATGCATTTTATCAGTCATAGACTTAGAGGCATATTATGTGATCTTTTCCAGGGGGTGCCCTCTATTCATGATTTTTTTTTAGAAAATAGATTTTCTTGCAGATTTACATTTCTGATCATAAATCATAAATATATTCCAAGTCACAGAACGATATGATTCCTAATTACTTCAAAATAATGGTGTTCAAGTGAATATAGAGTGAAAAATAAACTGTCCTAGCAGGACAGTTTATTTTTACTCTTTAATCCATGATTTTGAAGAAATTAGGAATCGTAGCGCTCTGTAACTCAGAATATATTCATTATTTATGATCAGAAATGTAAATCTGCAAGACAATCTACTTTCCCAAAAATAATCATGAATAGAGGGCACCCCCTGGAAAAGATCACATAATATGCCTTTAATAAATACATGGGACCTAAAAACACATTGTTTCCTGATTACAAATGCCTCATTACTCTGCATAGATACTGAATTTTTCCATAACTTTTGTAAAGCACTCATTAAATATTTGGGTTGTTTAATACCATCATAGTGATTTATAGTGCACTATGCAAACATACTGAAATACTTTTCACTTAGTCATGTGGGCCCATAACACACAATAACCAATTATTGACTTGCCAAAAAGCATCATATTTTAATGATATAATTACACAACCAAAATGATATTTGCAGGAAAACAAGTTTTACTATGATAATATTTTAGCACAGAATAATAAGGCATTTTAAAATAATAATTGATCAAAAATTGTGTTTATTTGATCTCATTCTATAGGGTCGTAAAGGGGGATTGGTAGACAGATTCACAACAGTACTTCTAATTGGTTGAATTTCGAATGTAAATATGATTGAACCAATCAAAATTCAACATGGAATTGTTTTATTATTTTGCATGCAGCAGGAATTTGAAAACAATGTAAATAAAATATCTGGATTTCCCGATGCTTCATTCAGTTTTAAGGATGCATCAGTCGAGAAGACTCATGCCACTGTTTCAAAAGTGTATGTCCAAATAAATAAATAAATAAAATAAAATAAAATATCATATACATCATGACACAATGCAGTTTAATTATTCATGCAGTGGTTGCATAATGTAATAAGAGGTTAATTAGTGACAAGATTTTGAAGGGAAAAAATCATTCCAGTCATCTGCTGCTAACAAAATATAAACTATTAATCTCAACTCCTCTGGCACAATTTGCTGACCCCTATATACTATTGTACTTAAAACCATGACCCATTGGTACTTGGGTATCATTTATGGTACCAAAATATCCAGTGAGGTCAAAGTTCCAAGGCAAAGATGAATACAGGTTATGCATTTGTATCCTGGGTATGAGAGTATGGGTAGGGGTGATATGGTAAAGAAATGTTTGTATGGGAGGGTTATGGTGCATCTTCTCTCCCTTATGTCAATGGATTTGTCTGTCCCTAGTCTTAAAATGTTCCTATTGTCACAAAACTAACATGTGCCAAGTTTGAATTAATTTGGAAGTTGTCATGGGGGGCCACCGAGAACCTTAAGTTACAGTGTGTGTTCTATGCAGGAAAGTTCGTTGACCCCTGTACAATTCCAATTAGAAGCCGATCGAACAACTTGAAGTAGCTGCCATATCAAAACTGTTTGGACTTAGAAGCTCAAATCTTGTGAGCTAATAGAACTAATAATCATCTTCGGATCTGCGAGTTTTGTGACAATAGGAACATTTTAAGACTAGGGACAGACAAATCCATTGACATAAGGGGGAGAAGATGCACCCTAGGGAGGGTTTACATACCACTATCAATCACTGAATCATCTGCTGTTGTCGGGATTATTAAAATGCAATGAACATTAAAACCAAGGGAATTGTCAGTAAAATTCTCTATATTTTGTTAACGTATTAACACTTTCCACACAGCTATTTGTTATATACCATATACAAAACAGATTTGTCAGAAACCTCTCCCAAATTTCAAGGACTATCTCAAGGATTACTGTACCAATACTAGGCATGTTTTTACTTATGACCAATAAAAAGTGTTGATAAATGCACAATTATAATTCTGCCTAAGTCAGCCTTGTGAGTTAGGCAGATTGTAATAATGATGTAAAATGTTTAAAATGGGTCATAATAACTTGTATTAGGCCTTTAACAAGCCACATTTCACTTAAAGGTATATCTCCAAACAGTAACAGCTCCTGTTGGAATTCACCTGCACTATTCATGGTGCTATTCAACATATCGCCAGCCTGCTTGATAATTGCCTAACTAATTTTTCATATTTTTGTTGTTTTCTAAAAACTCGAAAAAATGAGTTAGGCAATTATTGAAGCAGGCTGACTTTATATAATCCTATTGGATTGACTACGTAATACCTTTACCAAATGTTTCAATAGTAACATTTTAAACATGCTTTAATATTACTTCCATCCCACATTTTATTATCACAAACAATGATATCTAAACATCTTGTTTTCCACAGATTTATTTTCCAGATATTCATGATTCTCAAATATATACAAACCAAAATAATAAGTGCATTTGATCATTCATTCTGGAAGGCTATTTATCATCTTTTGTATTCTTGTGTTTTATAGATAATTTTGATTACATAAAATAAAAATAAATATATTTGTTAATGCATGTATCAGGCATTTTGGCTTTGGCAGTATAACCTATCCATATCAAAACTAAAAAAACTTTTATAATCTCCAAAAAGCTATTGAAATCACATCTAATGTCTGAGACATTTTGTAATAATTAAGTAGTTTTATTGTTGTTGTTTATCGTTTTTTATTTATATTGTATTTTATGTTTGTGCCTCGAGCGCTCTTATTCAGAGTGGATATGTGCCTTGTCACTAGTATTATTATTAGGCCAAACAAAGAAGAAAGTTTGTCTCAGAAACATTTTGCAAATAAGGTAAGTGCTGTGCGATTTGTTTATTTATTTTTTTAAATTATAAAATAGGCTATGAGGTATGCAATTTTTTGTTGTTGTTGCTAATCTAGCTTAATTGGCCTTAGTAGTAGTAGTAGTATATTTTGTTGTCTTACCTTCAAAACTATACACCAGCATTTCCTTGGTAGCTGCCCTATGCGGATGATCATTGATGTCTAGAATAGTAACAGTCACAGTCCCAGTGCCAACGCCAGTGCTCGATCCTTCACGAATCTCAAATAATAACTCATAGAACTCTTGGTCTTCACGGTTGAAGGTAGCTGCTGTTCTGATAGTAACAGTTCCTAGATCTGTATTATGAGAGGAAGGAATAAAAGTGTCATTGTGGGCGTCTGGAATCTAAAGAAACCATTGGATTGATTGATTTAATGATTGGTTGATTGACTTGATTAGTTGAATGAATGAATGAAAACGTGATTTATTAAGCGCATTTCCAAAAACACGATCATTGCGCTTTACAGGAAGTATTGCATATAAAGGATAAACATACTAATAAAAGTATTAAAACTACCAATCAAAATACATTAAAAAAGGTTCATACATTGATTACCATAAAGTATTATATGCAACTATTGCATTAAGTATATACTGCTTGAATAATTAAACAACTTCTTTCTTTGAATGGTGTATAATTCACCTGTTTTTCCACATCAGTCAAAACTAGCCCAATTCAGTGGTTAAGTCTCAGCACATCAGTCAAAACTAGCCCAATTCAGTGGTTAAGTCTCAGTACATCAGTAAAAACTCGCCCAATTCAGTGGTTAAGTCTCAGTACATCAGTCAAAACTAGCCCAATTCAGTGGTTAAGTCTCAGTACATCAGTCAAAACTAGCCCAATTCAGTGGTTAAGTCTCAGTACATCAGTAAAAACTCGCCCAATTCAGTGGTTAAGTCTCAGTACATCAGTAAAAACTCGCCCAATTCAGTGGTTAAGTCTCAGTACATCAGTAAAAACTCGCCCAATTCAGTGGTTAAGTCTCAGTACATCAGTAAAAACTCGCCCAATTCAGTGGTTAAGTCTCAGTACATCAGTAAAAACTAGCCCAATTCAGTGGTTTAGTCTCATTGTAGACAACACTGACTTTCATATACTATACCTACCATTATTTGCATCCCAGGTAAACAGATCTCCGTATTCATCATTATTAACCAGATCAAACGAGAATGGAGGTCCACCAGGTGTGAGATCATCATCCACTGCTGTTACCGTGACAACGTTTACGGGAGGAGGCATATCCTCTTTAACCTCTGCTACGTATGGTTCCAAGAAACGTGGATCTGAATCAGGGACATCTGTTAGTGTAATGGTTAGAGTTGCCATGCCAGTCTGTGGTGGTGTACCTATAAATAATAATAATAATAATAATGAGATTTATAAAGCGCCTTTTACAAAGTAGACAAGGCGCTGAAGAAAGGGAAAGGAGAAGGACTAGGAGCAAGGAAAAAGATGAGACTTGAGGTGACCCTTGAATACACTTAAGCTACCAAGACCACGAATATTGATCGGAAGATTGTTCCAAAGGCGAGGCCCTGCCACAGAGAAGGCACGGTCACCAGCATGTTTTTTGGACCGAGGGACCTCAAAGGTGATAGCCAAGTCAGAACGCAACGTGTAATTTGTCTTAAGAGTACGAGGTTTAAAATATGAATACAGATAATTAGGGGATTTAAAATGCCAGGCCTTGAAAGTCTGAAGCAGGACTTTGAATTGCAATCTTTGAGCGATTGGTAACCAGTGAAGAGAACGGAGGAGAGGAGAAGCGTGGGCACGCCTAGGTTTCCTGAAAATGAGACGAGCAGATTTATTCTGTAGGACTTGAAGACGATATGGTGTGTGTGATTAAGAAAATGGTGATTAACAACTCAAGTTCAAAACGTATTGGATGGATGTTACACCAGGCTTCTTAGATCAGCCCTTGATATAAGTTGGAGGTTACACATCACCAACAAAGAACTCTATGGTGATCTTCCTAGAGTAAGTGAAAGAATCAAGAAGAGGCGACTACAGTTTGCTGGACACTGTGTCAGACGTTCTGGGGATGTGATATCAGACCTAGTTCTTTGGAAACCAGTACATGGCAAAAGAAATGCTGGACGACCGATGTTAAGCTATGAGGATATCCTATGTCAGGACACTGGACAAACACCTGCTGAGATAAAGACCTGCATGGAAGATAGGCGTGTCTGGAGAGCCATTGTTAATGCCCGACAGAAGTTGATGGAGTGAGTGAGTGAGTGATGAGATAAATATTTATATTTGTAATCAGATAACATGGTCACAATCAGGGTTGTAGCTAGGCCAACTTTTGTGCCAGGTGGCAAAATGGCGAACGGATGGAGCGAAGCGACCGGACGGGCTCAATATTTTGCTATTTGGTTACATAACTCTCGCGGCTCAGGGGCCGGGATGTTTTTAGGCTTTTTTAATGCACTTTGAGGGGTTTTTTATTTTATTTTTTAGAGTGCCAGGCGGGTGCCAGGCGGCCTAGCTCAGTGCCGCCTGGCGTAGCTACAACCCTGGTCACAATACAAATTCTTTTGTCAAGGCATACGTATACATCTATTTCCCAGCATGATAATTAATTTCCAAAAAAATACCTAAACGCTCCTGATCAAGTATATGAATTATGATATGGCATTTTGAAACCATCAGTGAAAAGTACCTTAATATCTGAAGAGTTTGGACATATTTTTAAATGCATATAATCATTTCTTTAGCAAGGGACAAATCTGAAGGCTTGTTGGTATTTTAGCGCTCGGGAAACTAATGTTCGAGGTAAGTCAAGTAGCATAACAATCTTGATCCTTTTGAAATTAACCCCCTGGGGTCTACCTGTCTATCTTACAGTGGTTCTGATTGGTTTATTACAAGATGTACATATATGAATAGCCAATTCAAATGCAGCTTGTAAAATGTTTCACTTCAATCTTTATCAGGGATACAATTATTCTAACACTGTCTCTGATTGGCGCAATAAATGATGTATCTAGCTTTCTGACCAATCGGCCGGTAGTTCTCAGGGGGTTAAAGTGGTTTGAAAAATAAGTCATTGGCATTCATTCATTCATTTACAACAATGTACTTTAGGCCAACAACAACATTCTTGTGTTGCCCTCAAGTGCCAACAATCTTGAAGTTTGGTCGGTCGGTCGATTTTCCTTTTTTTTGCTGACAAATATTACTGGCACACCGTAGTTCATGACAAGACAAAATTGGTAAATGTCAATTAGACTAATGTTTCTAGTGTGATAATAGTTTAACATTTATTCTACCATGTAACTATGCCTTGGACATCAAATCCTTTTTATTTTCACTATTATCTTGTTCAATTTACAATAATTAATTAAAGCTACCTTTATCTACAGCCAGTAATGTAAGTATATGAACCTCAACAGTCTCTCTGTCCAGTGATTTAGCAACAGTTACTCTTCCACTTGTTTCTCCGATGGCAAATTGACCGTTAGGGTCGGTGTTCTCATCAATTTTATAACTAAAAAGAAATAAAAGAATGGTAATATTACTTGGTGTGCCCTATAAATCAAATCAAATCAAATCTTCATTGCAATATAAACCTATTGTCATCACAAAATCATTCTCTGTCATATGGTACTGATATAGACACGGATATTGGAGCAACCACAATATCCCCCACCCATTTCAGTTTGATTGATGGTTTTGTCAGACCAGGAATGTACAATTGACTGGTGGTTTTTTGGTGCAAGATATTTATGAGTTAACCAGTGTCAAGACACTATGAAACGATAAAGCTGTATAATCCTCCATCAATTAGTAGCAGATTTTGTTCTAGATACCTACATGTAGACTTTAACTAAAGATGAACCCTGTTCAAGCTTGTCTTGACTTAGTAATCATCCTCCAATCTATCTACACCTTTCCCGTCATGAAACTTCCATAAAGTCCCCATTTAGACCACATTTCATTTCATTTCATTTCATTTCATTTCATTTCATTTCATTTCATTTCATTTCATTTCATTTCATTTCATTTCATTTCATTTCATATATATTTAGCCAAATCAACATTGCACATTAAAACACATAGATAAAACATACAATAATCAAATATAATAGATATAAAAGACAATAGTAAAAAACACAGACAGAAAGCATGTTGATAAGACCAAAGATAGCCCCAAAAGCCACAAGAGCTTATGCATCATCAAACTCTCTAACACTAACAGAGATGATCTCTGTACCAACAGAAACATCTTCCAAGACCACTGCATCATCCTCCTCTCTACCCTCTAACTCTCCCCATCATCGATCATACTTACACAAAATCTCCATTCAGTCCACCTTCGTCATCAAACGTTCTAACATAGAAGATCTATATACCAACAGAAATATCTTCCAAGACCACTGCACTCATCCTCTCTACCTTCTAACCCTCCACATCATCAAACTTACACAAAATCTCCATTCAGTCCACCTTCGTCATCAAACGCCCTAACAGAGATGATCTATGTACCAACCGAAACATCTTCCAATACCACCACTGCACTCATCCTCTCTACCCTCTTAATCTCCCCATCATCAATCATACTTACACAAAATCTCCGTTCAGTCCACCTTCGTCATCAAACGCCCTAACAGAGATGATCTCTGTACCAACCGAAACATCTTCTGATACCGCGTCTTCATACTCTTCTTGTTCAAACTCTGGTATAATATCATTGATGTCACTGACAGTGATAGCTGCACTAGTCCTATCTGGAGTATTGATGCCATCAGTCACCTCTATGTCCAGTACAAAGTTGTTGGGTGGATTCTCAAAATCTAGCGACTATATGGAGAAGAAAAAAACTTTTAAATTTAGGCCAAACAAAGAAGAAAGTTTGTCTCAGAAACATTTTGCAAATAAGCTAAGTGCTGTGCGATTTTTATTTTCTTTAGAAAATAGACTATGAGGTATGCGATTTTTTATTGATTTTTTGCTTATCCAAGCTTACAGAGAACTTTTTTAACTTGTTTTTTTAAATATAAAAAAAAACAAAAAAACAATAAATCAAAAACAAACAAACCAAAAAACCAATAAAAACACACCTTTTATAGGCCTCAGCGCATAGACCTAAGCGCCGTAGCTCATTTCACATACCAATGCCGGCGGGCTTCTGAGACAAACCTTCTTCTTTGTTTGGCCTTAGCAGCATTTTACTTGGATTTAGGTAAAGGTATAGAATATGCACGGAATATATTCCTTGCCATTTCTGTAACATTTATACCCAACAAAGTTTTGTAGATACTTCCATTTTAAACAGTAAGACAATTTGAGTAATTTCATTAGATTTTAAAGAAATTGGTGACAATTATGTCATCCTATATTCACTATTTTGCACTTTTGTGATTTTTTATCTTTGCTGACATTTTTTTCAAACGAATCAGGGGGGGGTTTTATAGTTTGGCACAAGTATTACTGTGAACAAATGCATCAATGCTTACAGTAACATACAATCAGGGGGGTTTTAGTTTGGCACAAGTATTACTGTGAACAAATGCATCAATGCTTACAGTAACATACAATCAGGGGGGTTTCAGTTTGGCACAAGTATTACTGTGAACAAATGCATCAATGTTTACAGTAACATACAACGAAAGAAACTGTATGAAACTTTTATTTTAAAAGGGCTAAAGTGCATAGGCTACGGCTAAAGTGCCCATTTCTTGACATAGTATTAGCGTCATACTTACCCTTCTAGAGAATTATGCAAGTTTTTAAATTATAACATTAAGTATGAATATGTAGTGCCCTGTAAGATTGAAAAATTGGCTGCCAACTAGAATAAAACCCTAAAGATATCAATAAAAGTCCACTTACTCTTGCAACTTGAATGATTCCAGTAAGTGTGACCTCATCTGTGACAATCTTAAATTTATCTCCAACATTTCCAGTTAGAATTCTGAAATGTACATTTTCAGGAGAGCTACTGTCAGCATCTTCAGCTGACAATGTCATCACCGTTGATCCAATTGCCAAAGTCTCGGGAATGGTGGCGCTGTAGTCGCCGTCCAAAAACTTTGGGGAGTTGTCGTTCTTGTCCAGAATTTTGATTGTGGCAGTTGTGGTGGCTGGAAAGGATAAAGAATCGGTAGAAAGCAGTGTTAAACTTGACTAGCTGTCACAATATGGGAAATGTTATTAAAAGTGTATGCTTTATAATGCTTTACACTTTTTTAATAAAGAAAACAGGCCTTCAAGAGGTGAAAAGAAGATCAAACTTGCATTTACACAATGAATTGCTGTCTCTACAATTACAAACATTATTAACGCTTTCCACATGGCAGTCATCTGACACGACAGTTCCAAAATTTCACAAAATGTTTCAAAAACGTCCAATTATTGAATGTCATCACCATATTTGGAATCACCACGGGAAATGCATTAAAACAAGTACAAACATGCCTAGTATTGGTTCAGTAATCCTTAAGATAGACTTTTAGGACAGATTTCTGACAAATCTGTTTTGTATATTGTAAAACTAATAGCCGTGTGGTAAGTGTTAACCCCCTGGGGTCTACCTGTCTATCTTACAGTGGTTCTGATTGGTGTATTACAAGATGTACTCATATGAATAGCCAATTCAAATGCAGCTTGTAAAATGTTTCACTCCCATCTTTATCAGGGATACAATTATTCTAACAATGTCTCTCATTGGTGCAATAAATGATGTATCCATATTTTAACCAATCGGCCGGTAGTTCTCAGGGGGTTAAAGGAGTGTAGTCAAATATCTAATCTGCTTCTATTCTTCACTCTACACTCTAGTATCAGACATGTAGAACAACCCATTAGGCACGTATAAAAACCAAGTTTGTTTCCGGTAGGCTGCACGCATTTCGTTTTGGCGAAATAAATTACCGCATTTCATTTTTTTATTCCCATTTTTGAAAAAATAAACTCGCTTTTGCGATTTAAATACAAATTACTGTAGAAAAGATTAAAATTTTGCACAAACAATTGAATCTGACTGCTGTGGGAAGCCCAGTAACTATTATATGGGGCACAGTAGGATACTGGCTGAGATTATTTGTGTCTTCAGGGTTCGTCGCGTATGGTAAATTGCAAACATTTGCCTTTGGAAAGTCATCACACCACACTTCTCCCCCCTCAAAATAAAAATTAATAAAAATAAAAAACGCATCTCGCATCTTGGTTTTCAGACCACCTTCCGGAAACAAACTTTTTTGTTGTTGCCTCATCAAAGTACAACGGAAATCTATCTAATGACGACATGGGCCTTGAATCACCAAAAGCAATTGAAAACTGAACAAGATCTGTCTTAAGCATGCAACGAAAGTCAACAGTATGAATGAAAATTGATAGTATGGTATTGCATACTAGGAATCTGTACCATATTAACAATACAAATGTATTTCATATTAAATTTGGTTCAAAATTAATGAACACTTACACTAAAGCTTGCCATTTTTATACCCCATATTAAACATTTGACACTACAATCGGACTCAGCAACATCAAAATAGGACATTTGATTAATTACGGTGAAGTCTGATTTTGAACCTTAAAAAATTACTGCAAAAAACAAAGAAACAGTCTTACATAAATAAAAAATATTTTCTGTTGACAATTCCTCTTTTTTTGCTTCTTCATTTCTTTAAAAAAAATGAGGCTAAAAAATATTTCTTGATCTCCATCTTTTTAGATTTTTAAGGGTGTAAACCCAAACTGGTACATTATTTGATGAGAAAACACTAATAGACAAATGAAAATTTATAACAATACAATGCACATCCCAGGCATGAGAATGGAGTTTTTGAAAATAGCAGGAAAGTGGTGAAAATTCCTGAAAGAGCGCGTGAAATTGGGCAAAAAAGGCCAAAAACAGGCTGAAATTAAATAAAACTGCGTACATTTTGACTGCAAAAAAGCAGGAATTCCTGCTTTTTCCTGAAGATTCTCATGCCTGACATCCAATTCCAAGCAGTAGAGAAGATAGTTACAATTCCTGAACTCCTATTTAGTCAACCTAAAATTAGCGTAATTTCTAAAGGTAAATCAATTCTGAGTTAGACACAAAAATAACTCTCAAACAACAAATCTCATGTTATCATGATTAACCCCCTGGGGTCTACCTGTCTATCTTACAGTGGTTCTGATTGGTTTATTACAAGATGTACTCATACGAATAGCCAATTCAAATGCAGCTTGTAAAATGTTTCACTCCCATCTTTATCAGGGATACAATTATTCTAACAATGTCTCTCATTGGTGCAATAAATGATGTATCCATCTTTTTAACCAATCGGCCGGTAGTTCTCAGGGGGTTAAAACATGATGCACAATCAGCATCAAATGTAGAGATGATAGTCACAATTACTCAAGTAATTTGAAGTCAAGCCAAAATAGTTAAGCTAAAATTTGACTGGTTACAATTAGTAAATTAATTATATGAACTTCAGTGTTGAACACAATAATGTAATTCTCATAAAACAAATTCAATGTAATGATAACAAATACGAAACACAACCAGCCACAAGCAGTAAAGATGATGAGTCAATCCAAAATTAGTTAAGCTAAAATTAGTTAAGCTAAATTTAGTTCAGCTACAATTAGTTAAAGGCATATTATGTGATCTTTTCCAGGCACCCTCTATTCATGATTTTTTTTTAGAAAGTAGTTTTTTCTAATTACTTCAAAATCATGGTTTTGGAGTGAATTTAGAGTGAAAAATAAGTTGTCCCGCAGACCTGACAGTTTATTTTCACTCTTTAAACCATGATTTTGAAGTAATTAGGAATCGTATCGCTCTGTAACTCACGACTATACTTATTATAAATTTATGATCAGAAATGTAAATCTGCAAGAAAATTCACTTTCTAAAAAAATCATGAATAGAGGGCGCCCCTGGAAAAGATCACATAATATGCCTTTAAGCTAAATTAGTCTAGATTTGATAAGTTATAATTAGTTTGAAACTGTTCCAAGTTGGATATAATTGGACATAATAGAGCAATCTTTCTTTATATGCTAATTTAACCGGGTATTCCACCTTCAGTTTCTTGCTTTACACGATCATCATGCAAATCTTTTGAACTTAATTAAGTAAATATTTCTATGCTTTATAAATCACTCAACACAAGAGATTGAAATAGATCAATACTAAAAGAGGATTAAATAAAATTGTTTTTTATCTAGCTTGAAATAAAACGATGATTAGTCAAATGCATAGTCGAATTGAAAGTTAATTATATGGCAATCTTGTACTTGACAGAAAAAGAAGACAACACTTTTAATCAAATGTTGAAAGATACATCTATGTATGAAAGAAATTTCCACTCAGTACCACAGCAAAACAATGATTAGTCTAGTCAAAATCAGACTTTAAGTTATAATAAGTCTAGTCAACTCAATTCAGTTCAGATTAAGATGAGACAAGTTACAATTAGTCAAGTTACAATTTGTCTAGTCAAAAGAAGACAGCAATATTTATCAAATGTTGAAAGACACATCTATGAAAGATATTTCCCAGCAATACAACAGCAATACAATGATTTGTCAAGTCAAAACAAGAGAAATTACTCTAGTCAACAATTAGTCAAACGCAATTCAGTTCAGAATGAGATGCACAACTGCAATTAGTCAAGTCAAAATCAGACAAGTTACAATTAGTCAAGTTACAATTTGTCTAGCCAAAAGAAGAGACCAATATTTATCAAATGTTGAAAGACACATCTATGAAAGATATTTCCCATCAATACAACAGCAATACAATGATTCATCAAGTCAATACGAGAGAAATTACTAGTCAACAATTAGTCGAACGTAATTCAGTTCAGAATGAGATGGACAACTGCAATTAGTCAAGTCAGAATCAGACAAGTTACAATTAGTCAAGTTATACTTTGTCTAGTCAAAAGACTAGACCAATATTTATCAAATGTTGAAAGACACATCTATGAAAGATATTTCCCATCAATACAACAGCAATACAATGATTCGTCAAGTCAAAACAAGAGAAATTACTCTAGTCAACAATTAGTCAAACGCAATTCAGTTCAGAATGAGATGGACAACTGCAATTAGTCAGGTCAAAATCAGACAAGTTACAATTAGTTAATTCAATTCAGAATAAGATCAGTGATTGTGATTAGTCAAGACAAAACAAGACCAGTTACAATAAGCCTATTCAACAATTAGTCAACACAATTCAGTTCAGAATGATATGGACAATCGCAATTAGTGTAATGCTGAAGTAACTATGTACAGCAATTAGTGCATGTTAGCAGGTGCTTCATAGTAATGTGATCAGGGATACATACCATTGACTGAGTGAGTGAGGCATATGTGTAAGAAAAGATCACAAATAATGAATTGGAATTTTTTTTCAAACTTTTAAGAACCAACAAATTCCATGTGCTATTATTAAGCATATGTTTTGTAATGTGCAACAGTGAGGCCAAAAAAACAAGTGTTTGCTTGTCCTCGGACGACTGACCGTCTCCTACGGTCCCGACTGTGACATTTTAAACTTTTTCTTCCATTTTTTTCTTCAAAGAAACACCTTTTTTCGTTGGTGAAAAAATAAATATCATAAAAATGGCAGAAACACATGTTTTCGAAACATCACCTTTTTTTTTAACACTGAGATATTTGTCTTTTGCATAATGTATTGTTATTTGTGAGTGTTCATATTGATACTTGATACATGATTTAAAAAATAAAATAAACAAATCTTGTATGTTTTACATGGATATATAAAAGTTTATGAACATATCCCACGATATTTGAACAAATTGTGATTGAAAAATATTTCCAAACTTTTTTTGAGCAGTTTAGTAGTAGTAGTATAAGAAACTGGAATAAATGTTTATATCATATCAAGGTAAAAACTCACCATCATACTGGGCAATGCTGAGTCTTAGTATGATGAAATACATTATATGTTTCAACATGTATCAACATTGAACCATAGCAAGAGGGGTTGTACTTATTGAAACAATAAAGTGTTACAAAAACACTGTCCACGATTGCAGCACGCACATAAAACATGGATTTTATATTTTAAAAATCGCATCAGGATTCACTCACAAATTGTCTTAATAAGGGGGAGAATGAAGGTGTTGTTCTACAGGTAAACTGACTTCTCAGGTTGGGTCTGTGTCGGTGGGTCGATCGGTTTTTAAAAAAATCAAAAATCATGAACATTTTGAAATTTTGATTTATTTATTTTTACAAATATTTTTCAAAATTAAACAAAACAATCGAAAATGTTTTGAAATTTGTCATAAGTTTTCACAATGTTTTCAAAATTTTTCGTAAAACAAAAGTCCTGTTCTACAGGTAAACTGATCTCTCAGGTTGGGTAGGTGTCTGTGTCGGTGGGTCGAGCGGTTTAAAAATTAGAGAAAATCATGAACATTTCGAAATTTTGATTTTGATTTATTAATTATTATTATTTTTCAAAAATAAACAAAAGATCGAAATGTTTCGAATATTGTCATAAGTTTTCAAAATGTTTTCAAAATATTAGTAAAAAAGTCTCAAATTTGAGGGGAAATGGGTAAAAATAACCAAAACATTGAAATGTTTCGAAAATTGTCATAAGTTTTCACAATGTTTTTCAAAAAATTAGTAAAAAAATCTCAAATTTGAGGGGAAATGGGTAGATCGGACCCGTAGAACAGGGTTGGGGTTTTAATAGTTGCCTAACCACAATATTAACCCTAATTATAAAACCTTTACCATTACAATTTTTCATTTTTATTGGTCAATCTATAGCAACCTACCTTCTCCACTTTGATCAGAGGCTGCAACAGTCAGTTCGTACTCGGCCATGGCTTCACGATCGAGGGCGCCCTTTACTTTGACTTCCCCCGTATTTGGATCAATACTGAAATAACTGCTGCCATCTTTAGGGTTATTGCTGTCTGGTATGACATAGTATTCAAGATTGCCATTAGGTGTATTGGGGTCATCCGCATCGGTGGCTGTTAAGGTCATTACATACTCGCCTAGAAACAAAACACAAAATGGAAGGTATAAGGTAAATCACCATTTAACACTTTTTATATCATGATAGGCTTGATTTCAACCATGTGATAGTTTTTATTATTACACCTCATAAATATTCATGAACTAATCATGGCAATTCATTTGCCAATTCCTATCACAAGTACTATTTCCTGAGGGAAATAGTTTTGACTATTTCCCTACAACCTCATCCCCAGAGTCACAGTGAGGTGTAATAAAACAAATACTACATGGTATGATCGGGGCAATAGGGCACACTATTTTTCCTCGGTACTGGCTACGGGCTTATCACCCCTCACCCTCGGGAAAATAGTTTGCTCTATTTCCCCTCTACCATGTAGTATTTGTATACTATCATTATGGCTGGAAACGAATAATGTGATATCATGATATAAAACAAATATTGAATGCCGTTTGCTTATGGAATAGTAAAACAATATCACTCGGTCCAATTTGAATTATTCCATTACACTCGGCTTCGCCTCATGCAATGGAAAAATCTAATTTGACCTTGTGATATAGTTTGTACTATAACACTCTCGGGCATTCAATATTTGTATACCATGCGGCAGGCATCTGCAAACGACATTCCAAAATTTCACAAAATGTTTCAAAAACGTAGAAATTAGTGAATTTCATTACCATATTATTTGGAATCACCATGAGAAATGCATTGAGATAAGTACAAACATACATTGTATTGTAAGCTTCCATCTCCGCAACATGTCTAGAATTCGCCGTTTTCTTGACTACAATTCATGCCACCACGTAGCTCGTGCACTCATACTTTCTAGACTTGATTATGGAAATTCGCTACTTTTTGGTTCAAATGAATCTGATCTCAACAAATTACAATCATTACAAAACTGGGCAGCGCGCCTTGTCTGTGGAGGCAGAAAAAGAGACTCGGCATCTCCGTTGCTCAAAGAACTTCATTGGCTCCCGTTGCGACAGTGTATTATCTACAAACTGTGTGTTCATCTTACTATAAATCTGGAAACGGTGTGTGTTTGTTTGTGTGTTTGTTTGTGTGTGTGTTTGTTATCCTTATTTCTCCGGTAGTTGTGATCAAAGTGGCGCCTAATTTGCATGAAAGATAGAGGAAATAACGGGAAGGGTGTTAAAGTTTATTTCACTGAAATTGGTTAACAATTGGCTCCAAAAACAGCAAAAACCTCTCAGATTTGGCTCATAAATGCCGCTAGAATTGAACAACATTGTGCGTTGCGCGTACTACTACAGCGTAATCTTACCGTGGTAACGCGTCGCGTGCATGTTTGCGCAAGGGCTCACTGCCGCGGCACACGCACTCCCACACATGGCGCAGAAGCCACACGGGAAATGGTTATAGGCCTGTTGGTAGGGTAGTTGGTGTCATGTTGGAGGGTTGGGGGAGGGGGGCGGGGGGGGGGGGTAAATCACGGGAAATGGTTTAGGATAGGCCTAGGGTTATAATGGTACAATTAGCGTTTTGCGGGAGTTAATGAAGCAACCTGATTTCTTTACTTTAACAACAATCTAAGGGATTGTAAATCAAACTGGTTTGGGTGTGTGCATGGGAGGGGGGAAACACTACGGGAAATGTTTTAGGATAGGGTTAAGAGTTAATGAAGTAGCCGCGGGAAATGGTTGCTTGGTGTAGTTGCAGTGGGGGTGGGGGCGATTGTAGGGGGTTTATGTGGTTTTAAATGTACCGAGGGTTAACTTGATGCGGGTTGAGAGGTTTTATATAGGGGTTAATAAAGTAGCTACGGTAACTGGTTTAGGAGGGATATGGTTATAAATCAACCTGATTGGGGGTGGGGGTTGCGGGTTTATAATGCCGTTAGGAGGGATATGGTTATAAATCAACCTGGTTTGGGGGTGTTGTAGGGGGTTTATGTGGTTTCAGAGGTAGGTAATATGGCATAACCATCTAGCGGATGAAGTAGCCGCGGGAAATGGCTAGGAGGGTTATGATTACAAATCCACCTGGTTGGTGTAGTTGCAGTGAGGGGGGGGGGGCGGTTGTATGGGGTTTATGTGGTTTTAAAAGTACCGAGGGTTAACTTGATGCTGTTTGAGAGGTATACAGGGTTAATAAAGTAGCCACGGTAAATGGTTTAGGAGGGACATGGTTATAAATCAACCTGATTCTGATTCTGATTGGGGGGGGGGGGGGGTTATATGGGGTTTATAATGCCTTTAGAAGGGATATGGTTATAAATCAACCTGGTTTAGGGGGTGTTGTAGGGGGTTTATGTGGTTTCAGTGGTAGTTAATGTGAACCATCTAGCGGGGACCCGAGCGTAGCGAGGGTACGCCGCTAGTATATATAAATGTATTAATGATACTGGACCTATCTATCTGAATCAGTGCATTGCTCATTATGAACCTGGTCGACCTGGTCTTCGATCTGGGTCTGATCGATCTCTCCTAGTTGTTCAACGTACAAAAAACTCTGCCGCAGATAAATCTTTCACTGTTGCTGGTCCTAAACTATGGAATGATCTACCCAACAACATCAGACTCTGTGAATCCTTACAAGTTTTCAAAAAACAACTGAAGACTCATCTGTTTCCTACTTAATTGTTCTTTCTGTATACATGTACTACTAGTTTTTATTGGTACATTTTGATTTGTTTGTGGATTGTACCTTTTTGTTTTGTTTGTTTGCTGCCAGCGCCGTGATCTAAATGAAATAGCGCTTTATAAAATCTCATATGTATGTATGTATGTATGTATGTATTAGTTCAGTAATCCTTGAGATAGACTAACTACAATATACAACCTCTATTAGAATATCTTTAGCAAATTTCCAATAATTCCTTACCGACAGCAGAGTTTTCAGGAACTTCCCCGACATATTCCAGCTCTCCAAATATTGGGTCATGATCGTTGATATCCCCTACATTGACCACCACCTGTGCGTAACCTTCCAATCCATTGCCACCATCATCACTAGCCTTCACAAGAAATGTCCAACGCTCCTTGGTTTCTCTGTCTAGTTTATCATTTAAGATGATGTCACCTGCGTTACTGTCGGTGCTGGTAATGGTGAAGATGTCGCCGGTTCCGGAGCCGATCAAGGAGTAGACAATTTCTGTTGGTTCTGCACCGATGTCACCATCATTTGCTATCACCTGTAATGAATGGGAAGAGAAAGTAGGTTAATACTGGTAAAAACACTGAGCAGGGAATTTCTTCGATTAATTGAAGTGTTAGGAACCTTTTCAAAACTTTATATTCCCTGCTATATAATTTGCAGAATAAAAATAAAATTACTTATTTTAAGAAAAATACAAATCTTTAAAATGGTTTCAAAACTTTTGGGACACCCTGTACCTTGCCTGGCAATATGCTAGCATATCACACTCTCTTCTTTCATCGCTTTTCATTTCATTTCACAAAGCCAGCATGCTCATATGTGACGTGTTCTACCGAAACCAGACGGAATTGGGCAGAGCTCCAAACTAAGAAATAGCCCAAACCTAATTGGGGTGTGATTTTTTGGGAATTTGAGTTTCTTGTAAATAATTAATCTTCAGAGTGTTTATAACATTATTCTGAAAGTTTCAGATTAAAATATCAAACAAAAACAAAACGAAAAATTCTAATTTCTATTTTTTTATTTTTTTTTAAAGTACATTGTAAGTACATTGTAAGTACATCTTTAAAGGACGATCTCAGTTTGGAGTTTTCATAAAGACGAACTTGAAAATGATTTAACTCCGCTTTGGGAAGTCTAATTAAAAATATATATATATCATTGTAAAGCTGAAGATCTCTACTTTAATAATCAATTACTAACTCAATTTTGATATCTTGCCAAATTGTGTCTGGTTTCTGTAGAAAACGTAACATATAGGCTAATCTTTTAGCCTGGCACAAAATCATTTTGCTTGAATCTCAGAAGGACCCAATCGTGTGTTCACATGGACTGACTGGCAGACAGTGTGAACGAAAAAACAAACAAAAAACCACTAATACGTTCAAGATATTTACCGTTAATATTTCAAGATATTTACCGTTAATATTTCAAGATATTTACCGTTAATATACTCCTTTGGGTAAAATATAATTAAAAAAAACACTAATACGTTCAAGATATTTACCATTAATATTTCAAGATATTTACCGTTAATATACTCCTTGGGTAAAAAACAAAGGCCAAACACTAAGGCCAAACAAAGAAGATAGTCTGTCTCAGAAACATTGTGCAAAAAAGGTAAGTGCTGTGCTAGTTTTTTTTTAGTTTTTTTAGAAAATAGGCTATGAGGTATGCAATTTTTTTGCTTTTTTTTTTGCTTTTTTGCTTCTTTTTTTTGCTTAAATCCAAGCTTACGGCGAACTTTTTAAAACTTTTTTTAAAAATCCACAAAAAAATCCACAACAAAAATCCCCCCCCCCCCCCCAAAAAAAGTTTTTTAGCCCCCAGCGCATAGACCTACGCGCCGTAGCTCATTTCACATACCAATGGGGGCGGGCTTCTGAGACAGACCTTCTTCTTTGTTTGGCCTAATACGTTCAAGATATTTACCGTTAATATACTCCTTGGGTAATTGGTTTCTTCTTCCGGTACCACTATTGTATACACAGCTTGTTCAAACATTGGTCTCTCATCATTCACATTCTGTACACGTATTTGGATCTCAGTATCAGCCACAAACAGACCGTCATTAGCGCTGTATTTCAACACGTACATGGTTTGTTTCTCAAAATCCAATGGAGAACCTAGACGGATCTCACCGGTCTCAGGCTGCACTTCAAATGTACCTCCTGTGTTGCCCTCGGTGATGAGATAACGCAGAGTGCCACCTGGTTGGATGGGATAAAAGTTTAAAAAGTAAGGAATTTGATACAGGTTTGTGAGGCAAAATAAAATAATATGTATGGTTGCCCTCCAGAGAGAAAAAATGTGTGGGTCCGTCGGTAGGTAGGTGTTTTGTTGTTGTTTTTTTCCTCCTATACCAGGCTTCGACAAAAAGTGCAATATTTTTGACTTACATTTGATAAATTGGACTTCAAAACATTTCATAGAATTTATTTCTACATCTTTGGGACAAAATATGTCCAAAATTATGAAATTTTCGGAATGTTAAAACATATTTTTTTTTAAATTTAAAAATGCGACCAGTTTTTTTCTTGTTTTTTTGGTCGGTCGCGGAGGGCAACCAAACTTCTTCTTTTTTTTGGCCTTGATGAAATTAGATATTAAATTAATTCTGGAACATTATTTTATATCTGCTAAGTTGTGTGTGAAACCATCAAAATTATGGATGAAGAGGTTGTTTATACCAGTAATTTTATCCAATAGTAGAAAGCCTACAAATCTTTTACCATTGATGTGATCGATTGTCCAAAAATGAATCATCTCATCAGTATGAAAAGACTTATTTATCTCATTATTTATCCTTTTTTCTTCTTAACCCTCTGAGAACTACCGGCCGATTGGTTAAAAAGATGGATACATCATTTATTGCACCAATGAGAGACATTGTTAGAATAATTGTATCCCTGATAAAGATGGTAGTGAAAAATGTTACAAGCTGCCTTTGAATTGGCTATTCATATGAGTACATCTTGTAATAAACCAATCAGAACCACTGTAAGATAGACATGTAGACCCCAGGGGGTTAATTTTCCTGAAAATATAGGCATATATTCAAAGTTTTTAAATACTTTCCTTAAATATTTCCATGAATTTTCCAAATTAAAAAAAAAAAAAAATGTTTATTTTTCAAAAACTGTTTAAAAAAAATGAAACGGAAATAAATGATGACTTACCCTGATCGGCATCTGTTGCTGTGACCATCAGTATACTGGTTCCAACCTTGGTATTCTCTGCTACATCAATCTCATACAGATCTTTTCCAAATACTGGGGTGTTATCATTCTCATCAACAATGTTGATTCGAACCACAGCCGTGTCTACAGAGAAATGAGGAGAATATGTTTAATTTCATTTTCACATCTAATTTGCTAACAAAGTGATAATGCAACTCCCTGGTGACTGGATCACATAACTTTCATAGAATGATAGTGATGTACACTATAGGGTGCACTACACTAAATGGGGTATCCCCTACCCTTAAAGTCGGTGTTTAAAGCTAGAATCGGAAAGTGTGCATCACAAAATCCTCAATTTAAAAAGACTTGACAGTAATACAATTCCGTAAATGCCTATGATTTTTGATTAATTATGATTAATGGGACATCACCTACATGCACCCTGACTATAAACTGTGAATATAATCTAGATACATTTTGAGAGATCTTTCAAATTTGTGCTTTTTACTGGAAACATTGCCGATTACGGCAATATTTTCAAGCCCGTCAGAGAGGTAGTCAACTCCATGGGCGTATTTTGGAAAATCGAGCAGGCTCACCTACCTATTTTCTTCACTTTTTGGTGAGAAAATGTGATCATCTTTAAGAAAAAATCACTCTACAAGGTCCAAGTTCGCCATTTAGTGGTCTAAAACAGAGTTTTATATCAGTGTTTTTGTACATATCCCTATGGAGCCCTATTTAGTGGTGTGATCCCTATATGGCAATAGCCAATATGTGGCGATTATAATGGAGAATATTTAGGTATATTTAGGTATATGGGTTCAGAACTCCAAAGCGTGATTCATTTGATATAGTGATTATCGGATTACACATAATAATTGTATAAACTTAGGATGAAATATTACTTTCTAAATATTGTATCTTGATAGTACTTGATATTTATTTTGAATGATATAATTACAAAAGGCATCCACAAGTCCAAATTTACACTTACAAATGTAACATTTCTCATGCTATCGGAATAATAAGTACATAGCAAGCAAAATAAATATAAACTAGAAAATGTGGAAATCCTATATAGTTACAGCATTTTTAAGAACAGCAATGGATGAAACTTCTAAACCTTGTTTTTAAAACATGTTGGAAGATGTAATTAGTGCATGTTTTATGATGTAAATTAATTATGGAAAATTTGATATGGAAATGACCAGTACAGAATGTCATACTATTATTTCAAAAAATATATAAGAAAAAGCAATAATCATTAATTGCATTAATTGCATGGTAGATCACTTCAAGCATTTTATTTAGTTAACATTTCCTCAATATGAAAATAATGGGGGTATTCTGTGTGTGTGTATTTGGGGGAGGGGTAAAACATACTGATGTCAATCAAATCTTGGCCAATTTTTTTAAACCTATTTTTTTTGTTTTACAGGGGTCCTTTAAAGAGTCGGAAAACACCAAATATAGGTTGGTTTGAACTTAAAACAAGGAAGAAAGAAGCACAGTCATATATTAAAGATAAAATACACTGAAGGCACAGGTTACTACATGTAAGAATCTGCATTTCAGACTTGTACTGTGGGTGAAGAGACATAAGTAGATGGACCAGACGGACTGATGGACAATTCACTTCAGTTCAGTTAAAGGTAGATGACCCGATCACATTTTCGTAACACAGAATTATTTCAAACATACGGAGATTTTCATATCATATGAAAGCTCGTATTTTTCTCATCATCATACTGAAATTTGACGGCCTAAATCGGTATAATTACGGAGAAATCGATGAAATAACGTCGAATTACCACGAAAGGTGGTAACCACCAATATCGTTTGTGTACAACTCAATGGGTACGTTTCACGGCATCTTTTGCGTCTAAAATAAGAACCATTAGAGTTATGCAACTCAAACTTTGGAACACGACTTTTTTAAGGATGACCTTTCATGTAGAATAGTAAACTTCAAGTTTAAAATCGGAACATCTACCTTTAAAGCCACTATTCCTTTAATACATACTATGCTCTAGTTTAGTGCCAGTAGGCAATAGATTGAGGCTGACCTCACGCTCAACTATATTATAAGCAGTGTGTGGATTATGCAGTACCCAATCAAAACTAACCCTACACTAAATTAAAACGCTACTAAAAAACAGGTGGTTTTAATTTTAGTAATGTATTTGCCAACGTCTACCTACTGATATAGAATTTTTTTTGAATAATTTGAAATCGTATCAGTAAGAAGCAAACAACTAATCAGAGAAAATAAAATTCAGTTCAGTTCAGCTCAGTTCAGTTCAGTATTATTTACCATGTTCATAATAATAATAATAATAATAATCAGTATTTATATAGCGCCTTTTCCAAATGGCTCAAAGCGCTGTCATTTTGCTGCTGGTGAATCATCAGAATCAGGTCGCATCAACTAAGGTGCTACTAATTTCTAGCGCAAACCTATCTGCACTTAGATTGTAACATCCACCATTTTTCAATGCAACTCCCCAAATACCAATGTGTCAAGGAAGTTTTTGATAACCGAAACAACTAATCACCGATTTTGAAAGCAGGAGGAAACCGGAGAACCCGGAGAAAACCTGCGAGAGCGTGCATGGATCGTGATAAACCAAATGCACATGTATGTACAATATGACCATTTTTTGAAATAATGAGGGAGTTAGAAAACAACAAAATGGAAGTAGTAATGTATTTGACAACATTAACAAATGCAACCATTCATAGAAGAAAATAAAGATAATTTAGTTCAACTTAGTTATTATATTCACAATGATAAACAATATGATCATTTTGAAATTAACCAGAGAATAAGTGATCAAACCAAATGAAATAGTAATGTCTTTGATGACATAGCAAATGCAGAATGAGCAGGGCTGGAAAAATGTATATTTCCCGGGAAGCAAACAAAATTGTTTCCCTCCAAATACCCAAATTTCCCTCCAAATACCCAAATCTTCCCTCCAAATACCCAAATTTTCCTCCAAATTCACAAATTTCCTCCAAATACCCAAACTTCCCTCCAAATACCCAAATTTCCCTCCAGATACCCAAATTCCCTTCCAAATACCAAAATTTCCTTCCAAATACCCAAATTTCCCTCCAAATACCCAAATTTCTCTCCAAATACTCAAATTTCCTAGGAAGGAGCTTTCTGAATTCCACATTTTTCCAGGCCTGAGAATGAGTTTGATACATTTTGGCTCTAAAGGTTAGCCAATAATCAATAATCACTATTTAGCAGGCAATGATAGTGGTGGTGAGTGAGGCAAGCTATACATGATGGTTGAATATACTATGCCCTTCACACACCTACCATTATAAACAGCATTAAACTTGGTCATTTTGGAACCTGTATAATAAAGTAATATATGGATTGGGGTTTAGCACCGGAAGGCAAGGTGTCCCACAATGCAACTGTATAATGCAATGAGTGGAACATACCTACATTAGCCGGTGACCAATGTTCTGCAATAATGCTCATTGCATTGTGGGAAGGCATGGTGTCCCACAATGCAACTGTATAATGCAATGAGTGGAACATACCTACATTAGCCGGTGACCAATGTTCTGCAATAATGCTAAATGCATTGTGGGAAGGCATGGTGTCCCACAATGCAACTGTATAATGCAATGAGTGGAACATACCTACATTAGCCAGTGACCAATGTTATGCAATAATGTTCATTGCATTGTGGGAAGGCAGGGTGTCCCACAATTCAACTGTATATTAGTAATAAGTGGAACATACCTACATAAGCCAGTGACCAATGTTATGCAATAATGTTCATTGCATTGTGGGAAGGCAAGGTGTCCCACAATGCAACCATATAATGCAATAAGTGGAACATACCTACATTAGCCAGTGACCAATGTTATGCAATAATGCTCAATGCATTGTGGAAATGAATTTCAATACAACTTGGTGCTTATACCCAGAAACCACATATCAAGATTGTTAATAAATATATGATCTAATATTTATATCATATTGAATGGCTTTGAGGGTGATACAAGAATACATTTTTATAGCGAGTGCAATATATTCTTGTATCACCTGAAAATAAGACATTCAATATTATTATTATTATTTATATAACACTAACAGACTGTGATCAAAATTAAATATGTTAGCCCGAACTGACCGACCTTTTCTGTGCATATACTCATGTGCACATCTTCTGCACAAAAAATATTGGGCAACAATATTTTTTGGATATTGGGCGCACATCCGGGAACTTGGTGCAAAATATTCAATACGCACTTTTATTGTACCCATATTTTTAATAATCCTTATTATTCAATCAGGAGGAATGCCAAATTTGGTCTTGTTTTAAAACAAGTAGAAAATCCAATAATATTAGCTCCAGTCCAATTTGAAATCCCATGAGATCAGAAGCCCCCTACAATTCCCAAAATACATTTTGATTATTATTCTAATGGTTTGCACACTAACATTTTGCACTTGGTAAATATGTGTGAAATTCTCAACTTTCATGAGTACAATATTATTTCAGCACCCCAGCATAAGATTGCATTATGTAAGTCTGTCAACGCCATACTGCTGATTGTCTTTTTCGGTTCACTCACTCATCAACGTGTAATTTCTTTCTGCTCATGTGAGGCTAACTAAAGAACTCAACTTGTAAACACTACAACATACACACTTGGTATTGCCTACAATTATGAGAGAAGAAATATTTGAGGGGTACAAGTAAACAAAATGATGTTGTACGAGGAAACAGACCTCTCAGAAGGTCAGTTAGGCATGTATTGGTTGTTGTTGGGGTGGGTTTTTTTTTGGGAAGTCAACATTTTTGTGAACATTTGCGTGAATTTCAACAATTTTTGAAATGGTTAAAGGAGGTGTCCCGCAAGCTTAAAAGTGTGCATTATATGTTACAAAAATAACTATCAAGCCCAACTTTTGTAATTATATAGAACAAAACACCACACTTATGACAAAAACAAATAAAAACCGCAATCTCTCAACATGCAATTTTTAAAATTTGCGGCGATCGAAAGTCCCGGTGTTGATGACGTCATGGTTATTGGTGCTCAAATTTGCGCAAGTGTTTTGTATAACTATGACTTAATTGACACCGGGTCTTTCGATTGCCGCAAATTTTAAAAAGTGCATGTTGAGAGATGGCAGTTTTTATTCGTTTTAATCATAAGTATGATTTCTTGTGTTATATAATTACGTGATTTGGGCTCAATAATAATTTTTCTAACATATAATACACAATGTTGCGCTTGCGAGACCCCTCCTTTAAGAAAAATCCAAAAAAACCTGTTAAAAAACAACCCAAATTTGTCAACAACAAAAATCAAAAAATGGGTCAGTCAGGCTCGTAGATATGGGGTGGTTTGTTGTCACCTTAGCGGGAGAAATAAATATTGATTCCTACCTGGACTTGAGGATGGTGTATTGGTTTCAACGGCAGCCACGATAATCTGGTAATAGTCAATACTCTCTCGGTCAAAGGTCACTGCTGTTGTAATTTGACCTGTTGATGGATCGATATTGAAATACTGCCAGTCTTCTCTGTCGTTGAAATTTGTCTCCAAGATGCTGTATTCCACCTAGAAATTGTGATCAAATAAAACAAGAGGTTCAGAAAATGAGTGTTTATAGTATAACATCATTTAAAAGCTAAGTAGAGCATTGCATAGATCATACTGATACATGTATCAAGAATGAGAAAATACTAATTCCAATCTATCTTAAATTTGGGAATGATGATGGATTTCAATGCTTTCAAATGACATATTAGTCTTCAGAACTGTTGGTTACGTTCAACACTTGTACGCTCTCTATTGATTTAAAGGTAACTTCCATAACTTTAAGGGGCATTGAGAGATGTATTGATATACTAAATGAGCAAATAACGTAAAGATAATTATCAACATAGCTCAAATCCAAAATGTCATACAATTCCGACATCGCCTTCATGCCAAACAAGCAAATAACGGCACTTCCGGGTTGAGATTTGCCGCGAAAGTCCTCGAGTAAAACGATAGCATAACTTCCGAATTCAGCACCTAGTTTCGATATGATTATATCGAAACTAAGACAATCATGAAATTTTATATGATAAACGGCAAATGTTGGTAAACTGTTTCAGATGGTAGTTAGTATATGCCTAAGTATTACTTTGATGCAAAAAAACTGATTTCCAGGATAATTGAGGGCGCACTCCCATATGTATCTCTCAATGCCCCTTTAACCGGTAACAATACAAGAACACAAATATTAGAGTGACAAGAAGCTTAACACTTTCCACGCGGCTACTATTTTTACCATACACAAAACAGATTTTTCAGAAACCTTTCACAATTTTCAAAGCCTATCTCAAGGATTACTGACCCAATACTAGACATGTTTGTACTTATGTCAATGCATTTCTCATGTTGATTCTGAATATGTTAATAAAATTCAATAATTTTGACATTTTTTAAACATTTTGTGAAATTTTGGAATGTCGTCTGCAGCCGCCTGCCGCGTGGAAAGTGTTAAGAACCTTGAAATGCCTAAGTGGTCCTGGGATTGATATCGTATCAACCTCATGAATGTATGAAAGTTAACACTTTCCACGCGGCTATAAGTTTGACCATATACAAAACAGAATTTTCAGAAACCTTTCCCAACTTTCAGGGTCTATCTTAAGGATTACTGTACCAATACTAGGCATGTTTGTACTCATTTCAATGCGTTTCTCATGGTGATTCCAAAAATGGTAATGACATTTAAGAATTTTGACATTTTTGAAAAATTGTGTGCAATTTTGGAATGTCGTCTGCAGCTGCCTGCCGCATGGAAAGTGTTAAGATCCACTTTCACATCAATTTGTATGTTTACAAAGGTATTATTTCATACCTCAGCTACATGTAGTCGCTATGGTCCCCATTTCACCCCTTGATGGTTTGTAAAGACAAGATTTTCCAGACTTTTCTCTCCAATTTTAAGTGAAATGGAGCTTTTCCCGGCTGTCTTTTTCAAAGAAGTCCAGGACGGTAGTCTCGTTGGCAGACAAGGTGAATTGTGGGATATTAGCAAATATTGCAGTTACTGATACTCCATTGTTTTCTTGCGTATAACAAAATATGACATGCAGCGTGACCTCCCTACTGGCTGTACAAAGGTATTATTTCATACCTCAGCTACATGTAGTCGCTATGGTCCCCATTTCAGCCCTTGATGGTTCGTAAAGACAAGATTTTCCAGACTTTTCTCTCCAATTTTTGTGACATGGAGCTTTTCTCGGCTGCCTTTTTCAAAGGAGTCGAGGACGGTAGTCTCGTTGGCAGACAAGGTGAATTGTGGGATATTACTATAGACCTACCTGTCTAAATTCTGGGGTCACATCTTTATCTATAGCCTCTACCACAACAACATATGTGCCTGCTGGTCTCGCTTCAGGTACGGCAGTCTCGTAGACAGACAAGGTGAATTGTGGGATATTGTCATTGACGTCTTCTAGTTGTACCACTAATGTGACGAAACTGGAGATAGATTTGGTGTCTCTGGCTTGTAGAGTTAACTCAAAACTGAAAAACGTGTGGATTTGGGTTAGTGAAGTGTTTGCGGGAGATAGGATTTAGGGCTGTATTGACCAAATCAAACGAATTACAATACAAGCATACAAGGTGATTAATTCAAATAAGTATATGTGTGGATTTATCACACTAGACCAAAATTCATTCTTCATAACTTTTATTATTCCCACAACTAGAAAGTGTGTCCAGTCTTTTAAACTTGTTTCAGTTTGTCAACATTTATGTTCTTTTACCCATCTGTATGGCTTCACAACCTTGAACTGTCTTCCATTTTTTGTTTCAATTAATTTATTATGTGACATAAAAATATAACATTTACGCTGCAATTGTCTAAATAGGAGCTACAATAAGAACAAGCATTGAAGAAATTATTGATTCAGTACTGAGGTATCCCTAAACCTATGAGGAATTTGTTTCTTCTTTTCACTCATACTTATATTTTTGCTTCCCATCGCTCACGTCTCTTTATTGCCATTCACACTGACGATGACGTAAAGTTGAAAGCTCTGTTTGTTTCTTTAATTTGACCTTTTATACTACTGTATTATCCCTATTCTCATGGCATCTTGAACCAGGTCACACTCATTGACTGTAATTGTTTACAGTTTACTATCTGCTGTTTTCAACAGTAAAATGTGTTAGAAGTTTCAAACTCCTACACTAACATAAAACACAGATTCTTTTCTGATGCAATTGCCGATTATTACAAGGACAATGCAGCCCTTTTATGGCAAAAGGATGTATCTTATATGTACTAGCCTAATGATATACTTCCTTTTAACATGGATTGTGTTAACTTGGTTCAATAATCCTCACTTAGGAAAAGGTTGCAACTTGTAAAGACAATAAAAGTAATACTGCCTTTTACCACTACATGATTTACGGAGAAAAAAGCTAACTTTGATCATATTAAAAGGACGTATACTGTTAGAAAACTACATATAAGATACATTCTTTTGCCATAAAAGGACTGAATGGTCAACAATATACACAAATTCATGCTTTACATAAGAATGTTGTGACTAAATTACTAGCTTGCCATGCAAACCTATTGCATCTAGGAGAAATACATTACAACAATGTATTACAATTAGGGACAACCATTATCATTGATTTTGCGTACATGCGCACAGTTATTACCCTGCTCATTAAATGTGTACTTTCATTCCCAATTCTTAAAGGCATATTATGTGATATTTTCCAGGGAGCGCCCTCTATTCATGATTTTTGAAGTAATTAGGAATCGTATTGCTCTGTAACTCAGAATATATTTAATGATTTATGATCAGAAATGTAAATATGCAAGAAAATCTACTTACTAAAATAAATCATGAATAGAGGGTGCCCCCTGGAAAAGATCACAAAATATGCCTTTAATGTAAACACACCCAAAGAATGATAAAAAGGGAGAACCCTCAGGCCTGGGAATCGAACCTAATGCACCGCGATGAGATCTTTTTTGGTCACCATATGATTCTCAAGGTTTAGGGCATCCAGATCGATTCAGAAGTGTGGGCTACTTATTAAGGCTTGTTATGTTTGTAAGTGATTGGAAAGGTTAATTTTTATGTTATGGTGAGGCTTTTCTTTTTGCCCCTTATTATCCCCATTAAAAACAATTAACATTATTAGAATTCAGTTGGCCAAATAATTGCTTGTTCTATTAGTTTGTAACACTGCATATAACTGTTATATTGTAATATGTTGATAGGACTGTTTTTGAGTAAAATGTCAATTCCAAAATTTGATTAGTACAACTGCATATATTGGTAAATTGTTCAAAATCGAATCTGCAAATGATCTGTTGTATTGTTACATACTAAACAAGTAATACTAACTACATGTCCACAAAATGTTAACACTTTCCACGCGGCTATTATTTTAACCATACACAAAACAGATTTTTCAGAAACCTTTCCCAACTTTCAAAGTCTATCTCAAGGGTTTCTGATCCAATACTAGGAATGTTTGTACTGACTTTATTGCATTTCTCATGGTGATTTCAAATATAATGATGAAATTCAATAATGATGATATTTTTAAAACATTTTGTGAAATTTTCGAATGTCGTCTGCAGCCGCCTGCCGCGTGGAAAGTGTTAAGACTAGCTTGGCACACACAGTTAGGTCTCAAAGTTAACAGCATTTTCAGCCATGCATCTTCTATGTATTGTTCGCATAGAGGAAGGAGAGAGGTATAAGCATTCTTTATTACATTTCAAAATCGAACTATCATACGAACATCTACATCTCAATTCCGAGATGAGTAATGCATATCAACTCGTACTTGTATTTTTCTATTCAAAACTATTCAAGCAACGTACATTCCAATCTATTTTTGAAATATTATTACTTCTTCACATTTACAATACAAATATAAAACTAATCACATGATACAGAATGACAGACAAGTTCTAGAAACACTGATGAGTTCTATACTGATGCAAGACTCCACAAGAGATTGATTGACAGATGTACAGATTGACCAACGTGCCATCTGTGATGTTTATTTTGGAGATAAATAATACGGAACAAGAGAGTGTGGACAGATAGAGATACATACCGTTTGTTTGCAAACGCAGAACTACGGCACAAGAAAAGATGACAGTTAAGTATGACTTAAAGGTATATTATGTGATCTTTTCCAGGGGACACCCTCAAAATTGGAAGCAGATTTTCTTGCAGATTTACATTTCTGATCATAAATCATGAATATATTCTGAGATACAGAGCGATACGATTCCTAATTATTTCAAAATCATGGTTTTAGAGTGAAAATAAACTGTCGGAGTCTGCGCCGACAACTTATTTTTACTCTAAATTCACGCTAAAACCATGATTTTAAGGTAATTAGGAATCATATCGCACTGTAACTCAGGATATATTTATGATTTATGATCAGAAATGTAAATCTGCAAGAAAATCTACTTTCTAAAAAAATCATGGATAGAGGGCACCCTCTGGAAAAGATCACATAATATGCCTTTAAAACACAGTGAAAATGGGTGGGTTGAATTGATGGGTGGGTTGTCAATGATGTTAACGTAGAGAGGACAATTTGCTTTGTTTGTGATTAAATTGATTATTTTGTTTTTATTATAAATGAATTTGACCTTACACACCCCCTCTAAAAGTTGAATTTCAATTAGAACTTGTTTGTAAATATACCAGTCACTGATCATAACCTGGTACTAACAAAAAGTTTCATTGAAAACAGGTTATTTCAAAAGAATGAACAATGTGAGTAAAAACAATGGAACTGCTGCATTTAAACTTTGTATGGACATGTCAATCAAATTATACTCACAGAAAATGAAGAAATGTTTACAACAATGTGAATGTAATGACAATTGAAAACCGACATAAAATTAATTATACTTAAAAAAAAAAAATGTATTGACAACCGTTTCTGGTTAGACTAGCCGTTGAACAAAGTGCTCAATACCGTAAACGGTAGAGCGTATAAAAATTCAGAGGTATATATCACAACATGGCGTGGACATCAGGACATCAATATTAACAAAAATGGTTAATGGAAAAACTGGAAAATAAAATTAGTACAAAACCGCAAACCAAAAGAAATTATAATTATTTAAAATTAATCAAATATAGATGGGTTAAAATTAGATTTAAGAATACAAATTTAACTAAGAAGGAACATGGTGCAAGTAAACAAATATCTGGCATGAGCTGCTACCGGTCATCTTGTTGATGTGTCCTTTATTTCATCTTTATACAATAGTTAAACCTGTTACCTGGCAAATTTCTATTAAAAGCATACTTAAATATTTACCCAATATGTAAAATCACACAAAATGAGATGAAAAACAATTAATGTTCTTATGAAAATTCCAGTATTTACTATTTTATTTTGGTAAATAGCAAGTTTCCTGACTGTTTCTTAAAATGTTGATAATGAAATTACTCAATGAGATGAAAAACATTTTAAGGATTAAATGATCTTTAGGTCTCAAATCCAATACATACTCCCTGTCATAGTTCCTTGGATATAAATTCGCATTATTTAACACGAGCTTATTTTGTTGTTATTTGCAGGGCGCGGCGTCAAAATGATTGACAGACACGGACAACTATTCATCTCGACATACATATTCATGAATATGTCCACGGCGTGTGACGATTTCATGATTGACCAATTAGGATGCGCGATTATTTGTTTCAAAGGACTGACCGGTATGCACTTCCGGGTTTACGCACATTCGCACGTACGCATTGCAATGCGCACCTATGCACATACATACGCAACTCTCACGTACGCATGATTTGATGGAATTATGTCCATGGCATTATGACAGGGAGTATAGTAGAATAAAGTGCCTCGGTATAAATGATGCCCTTTTGTCAAATACTTCATACATGGTTGGGACCTTCAGTACATTTTTGCCAATTTGGGTTAATATTTATTTGAATTCCTGATGAAATAATTCAATGAGATGAATACTTCACTTTAGCGGACGTTTCGAGAAAACATGTTCTCTTTATCAACACTGATGATGAAGTGACGATCGGGGCTCACATTTTAATTTTTGAGGGCACACAAATTTATATGATGGGGCACTAAGGGGTCGTCCAAAATTATAGCCATTTTCACATATGTACAGAACGTACGTAACTTTTTACCCCCCCCCCCCCCCCTCGCCCCCCTCGAGTTACGTATGTCATAAATGGCGAAAATTTCATGGATTGATAACAAAAAATGCCCGCCTCTCAAGATCGCCATTTAAGTTACGTACGCTTAGGGTGTATTTTTACCCCCTCCCCCTGTTACGTACGCTTTGTACGTATCACCTAAGGCTAACAAATGGTCAAGAGTACCTTGAAAGTTAACAAAGATCTAGGGCACCAAGGCAAAACCTAAAAATTGCACTGCAATGGCCTTGATGAAATTTGAGCCCTGGTGACGATCCTGCATTGATAGTACTACTTTCTGGTTGCTTGGAAAGGGCGTCACATATTTGACGATCTTCTGGTTGCTATAACATCTGTTTCCAAGCAACCAGAAAGTAATGCTATCAACAAAGGATTGTCACTTCATCATCAGTGTTGATAAAGAGAACAGCTTGTTCTCGAAAAGTCCGCTAAGGTATCTTAAAACCTAGACTAGATATGATGACCACTAGATGATGACCCTACTATACAGTTTAATCTAAGACCAAACAAAGAAGAAAGTCTGTCTTAGAAACGTTTTGCAAATAAGCCAAGTGCTGTGCGATTTTTTGTTTTTTGTTAGAAAATAGGCTATGAGGTATGCATTTTTTTTTTTGTTGCTTTTTTTGCTTTTTTTTGCTTTTTTGTTGTTGTTGCTAATCCAAGCTTACAGAGAACTTTTTTAACCTTTTTTTTTAAAAATTAAAATAAAAAAATCAACAAAAAATCCAGAAAATCCCAAAACAAAAACAAAAATGTTTTTTTTGCCCTCAGCGCATAGACCTAGGCGCCGTAGCTCATTTCACATACCAATGCGGGCGGGCTTCTGAGACGGACCTTCTTCTTTGTTTGGCCTAACATCTTCAATAATGAATATATCACTATTAGCCTATACAAGAAACTCACCTTTCCGTTGCTTCATAATCCAACTCATCAAACACCTTAAGATACCCTTCAACTTGAGTCACCGAACTCTCCAAATCAAACTTCTTTGGATTATTAGTTTCTGGTTTCTGACCCAACACGATGCTATATGTAAGCGGTACTGATATGGATGAGGCTTGTACAGTGCGGATCACCTCACCAACAGCTGTATCCTCCGGGATTGTGATGGGGTCAAATTTGCCTTGCCATTCTGGGGGTAGGTCAGACGATGCACTTACGGTGACCTCTACTTCAGTTTTGCGGTTTCGTCCACCCTCATCTCTGGCTTCTACTTCAAATCTCTCCACATTATTCAAAAGCTGTGGAGAAAATGTTATTACTCGGTTATCTTGGCAAATCTTTTTCAGTTAGGGATGAGCAGTCCGTTGTCTAATTTGAATATCTTGCGGTTAGGGATGAGCACATTTAAAACAAAATCCTGATTTTTGCAGATTTTTGTGACACTTTAGGTAAAAAAATAAAAATCGCTCGACCGACCGACTGACCCTACTTGACAGGTCTGTCCACCCGTAAAACAGGGTGTGTTATTTTAGTTGCCTAATGGCTAGATACCTACGGCTATTTAACCCCCTGGGCACTACCGGCCTATCTTACAGTGGTTCTGATTGGTATATTGCAAGATATACTCATTTGAATAGCCAATTAAAATGCAGCTTGTAAAATAGTTCACTCCAATCTTTATGAGGGATACAATTATTCTAACACTGTCTCTGATTGGCGCAATAAATGATGCATCTATCTTTTGAACCAATCGGCCTGTAGTTCTCAGGGGGTTAAATCTGAACTTACCTCTGTAACTGCCTTTTTGGTGAATATTTCTCCCTTTTGATTCATGGCAAAGAATTGGCTTTGATAGTCTTCTAGTATAAGGGTATAGCTTATCACACTATTCAAATCAGCGTCTTCTGCTTGGACTGTGAGGAAGGTTGCTAAGGGAGGTGTGTCAGCAGACAAGGAACCTGTTGTAAGGGAAGAGACAGTGAGCAAATATTGAATTAATCAAGCATTGTACAGATGCTTAGGCCAAATAAAGAAGGTTTGTCTCAGAAACATTTGACAAAAAAGCTAAGTGCTGTGTGATCTTTTTTTTCTTCTTTTTTTTTAGAAAAAAGGCTATGAGGTACATGTATGCGATTTCTTTCTTTTTGCTAATCCAAGCTTACATAGACCCTTTTTTGATTTCTTTTGCAAAAAATAAAAAAAAAAAATCAAAAAAAGAAAGAAAATTAGGCCTCGGCGCTTAGACCTACGCGCCGCGCCATACCTCATTTCACATACCAATGCGGGCGGGCTTCTGAGACAAACAATCTTCTTTGTTTGGCCTTAGGGGTTCATTTATGTAAATAGACAGGGTGACAGCAATATTTACAAACAAAAGCAACAGTCGAAGGGAATGGACTGTCAATACATGCTTGAGGGAACAGCATATGACCACAACACTGTCCGCTATGCCTTATTGCCCTTTATAATGCTTTGGCGCGAGTTTTAAAAGCACGGGTCCTAAACAAAACAGGATGGGCCCGCAAACTGCAATGGCAACTGCCGGGCAAATGTTCGGTAAGACGTCACCTGTCACCCCTTCTATATTTAAAGCGAATGGGATCCAAAGTACGGGTTAAGGTGGGTTCTTGAACTTTTTTCATTTAAGTGTATAAAATAAGCTTAAACTTATTCCAAAACTATCATCATTCTTCATATCTGGGTTAATACTTTGTTACCATGCTGATGTTCGAGCCACACCAATGTCTATCTTGTGACATGAGATAGGGAGAGATTCAGTGATGCCAATAGTCCGATGGAACTTTGGTGATGCCAGATTTGCAAATATTGGTCTAAACACCAAATTCTACCTGTTAAGTGTGTTAGATCAAAATGTGTGGTTACATTGCATTTTGTTCTCACACTTTTGAGCATTGCTATAGTTCAATCAGTTCAAAAGTGGTGAATTAAACAGGAGAGCATAATGCTCACATAAAGCAACATGGCATCATATACTTTATGTATGTGTATGCCATAATCTCTTGGATTACTTTTGTACATGGAGAGACAAGAAAATATTTCTCATCAATTTGGAATTGTCTAAATTATAATAAGATGCCACACCATAACCTACTTCTGTAGTTAGATAAAGCAAATGTTGGGGTCCTATCATTGACATACTAAGATGCCACACCATAACCTACTTCTGTAGTTAGATAAGGCAAATGTTGGGGTCCTATCATTGACATACTAAGATGCCACACCAAGATGCCACACCATAACCTACTTCTGTAGTTAGATAAGGCAAATGTTGGGGTCCTATCATTGACATAATAAGATGCCACACCATAACCTACTTCTGTAGTTAGATAAGGCATTTGTTGGGGTCCTATCATTGACATACTAAGATGCCACACCATAACCTACTTCTGTAGTTAGATAAAGCAAATGTTGGGGTCCTATCATTGACATACTAAGATGCCACACCATAACCTACTTCTGTAGTTAGATAAGGCAAATGTTGGGGTCCTATCATTGACATACTAAGATGCCACACCATAACCTACTTCTGTAGTTAGATAAGGCAAATGTTGGGGTCCTATCATTGACATACTAAGATGCCACACCATAACCTACGTCTGTAGTTAGATAAAGCAAATGTTGGGGTCCTATCATTGACATACTAAGATGCCACACCATAACTTACTTCTGTAGTTAGATAAGGCAAATGTTGGGGTCCTATCATTGACATACTAAGATGCCACACCATAACCTACTTCTGTAGTTAGATAAGGCAAATGTTGGGGTCCTATCATTGACATACTAAGATGCCACACCATAACCTACTTCTGTAGTTAGATAAGGCAAATGTTGGGGTCCTATCATTGACATACTAAGATGCCACACCATAACCTACTTCTGTAGTTAGATAAGGCAAATGTTGGGGTCCTATCATTGACATACTAAGATGCCACACCATAACCTACTTTTGTAGTTAGATAAGGCAAATGTTGAGGTCCTATCATTGACATACTAAGATGCCACACCATAACCTACTTCTGTAGTTAGATAAGGCAAATGTTGGGGTCCTATCATTGACATACTAAGATGCCACACTATAACCTACTTCTGTAGTTAGATAAAGCAAATGTTGGGGTCCTATCATTGACATACTAAGATGCCACACCATAACTTACTTCTGTAGTTAGATAAGGCAAATGTTGGGGTCTTATCATTGACATCTGAAATAGTAACAGTTAATCTGCATATCCCTGTTAGAGGATCTCTCGCATTATCTGTTGCTGTTACAGACAGCTCGTATGATGAAAATCTCTCTCTGTCCAGTCCCTCGGAGGTAGTTATCAAGCCTGTATGACGATCTATTCTGAAGGGTAGATCCAAGTTTTCTGTCCTTTCAATGTCGTAATCTATCTCTGCATTGTCTCCCCTATCGGCATCTGTTGCTATGACCTAATATGGAAAGGAAGAAACAATAGATGAGGTGACATTTGTTGACATTTAGGACGCCCTCTGTTGATTTGAGACAAAACGCACCGGGCAAGAGTTCCTATAGTTTACATAGGCCAGATCAGGTTTTCTAACTAGATTGTGGTGTCACAGCAAATTGTTATCAAAACTGTCTTTAAACGTGCTTAGGAATGCTATAAGCTATCGCATTTCACCAAAAAAACTAAAACTAAATGAGTTTTACAATTCATTAGAAAGACATTTCATGTTGTCTTCATTAACTTTACTGTATATTCTGCCTGGAGGGAAACAACAGAGGGTGTCCCATTTGTAAATACATGACATCATAGGTCACCTCATCTATACATACATGATTTATTCAGCAGAATTCGTAAAATGTAAACACAGCAAGCTATAACCGTTGCCAGAAAGCTCTGCCGGTTTAGGGGAGTAATTTTGAGGTCTGTTGGTTGATGTGCACTGACCACACTGTGTGACGTTGTATCCAGGTAATACATTGGTGACATACACTATTGTTACCACTCCTGGAGCGCACACTTACTTAACCCCCTGGGGTCTACCTGTCTATCTTACAGTGGTTCTGATTGGTTTATTACAAGATGTACTCATATGAAAAGCCAATTCAAATGCAGCTTGTAAAATGTTTCACTCCCATCTTTATCAGGGATACAATTATTCTAACAATGTCTCTCATTGGTACAATCAATGATGTATCCATATTTTCAACCAATCGGCCGGTAGTTCTCAGGGGGTTAACATAAATACATGCGCTCATCCTCCAAAGAATAGAAAACCATGCATAAACCACTCACTACTTCCCACTAAATATTGGTAACTAAAGGTTTAGAAAAACTTCTTTATCAAAATGCCTAGCCGCCCTCCGGCACCAAAAGGGGAGCGGAAGATAATGGATCATGCACCTAAAAATGCTCTGAGAGCGAGTTATGTAATCTGACTCTGCAGAAGTACAAAAGCTTTCCAGAAAATGATATCGGGCCTAAAAAAAAAAGAGTTTGATTGGCCTAACCCAATAAATACATCGCTGACCCTGATTTTTTTAAATTATTTTGAGGGAGGAAAAAAACCAAATTAAAACAAATATTTTTAAAAAAAGTTTTAAAAATATATATATATAAAAATGGAACAAAGTATTAGAGTTTCTGACAGTTTGCTTTCATTTTCGGCTATTTTAAGTCCCCAAAGCAGGTGATTTAAAAAAATTAAAAAATTAAAAATCCTGACCAACCTACCCTAATTGTTTTTGTCGTGTTAGGCCAATCAAACCATTTTTCTTTTTAGGCCTTGGTTTTAGAGCTAACATACAACTCTAAGGGAAGTGAGACGGTTATGGCAAAATAAATTGATTAAATCCACACCAAAGCCTGATCCACAACCCTTGATCTACAGAAAATCTTGTTGCAAAAACAGCACTTAAAAATTGCTCCAAGAACATGAAATATTACCAGAACAATTGGCTTAGTGTTCCTACACAAATTTTCCGAAATTGTCTGGATAAAGTAAAAACAAAACTTCTTGTTTTATATTTTCGACCTATAACCTGTTTATTTTTATCTCTTTTTGAACGCATTGTCAGTTAACGCATTGTCTATTTCATAATAAGGGATCAGTGGTGTTCAGATTATACAATTATCTTCAAATGACCCGATTTTCATATAATAAACGTAAGGAAAGACCATTTCTGATATACACGATGTAGAGTGCACATGCGTAAGGCCCAACAAAATATATGTTGTGTTGCCCTCAAGTGCCAAAAAAATTTAATTCGGGTCGGTCGGTCGGAAATCTTTTTTTCAAATTCTTTTTCAAATTTTTTGTTCACATTTTTTTGGGGGGCTGAAAAAATGATTTATGTCAAGACAAAATTGGTATATGCCCATATATCAATTTAACTAATGTTTCTAGTATGACAATAGTCTAAAAAACATTTATTTAGGCTTATTTATTCATTTCAAGCAAGAAATAGTAACATTTAGACACTTTTAATCAAATTTAAATCTTTAAAAATAAAAAAAAATGCGACCTTAGTTTTTACGATTTTAGGGTCGGTCGCTGAGGGCAACACAACTTCTTTTTTTGTTGCCTAATTCATAAGTTTTATATGTCTTAAATGATTAACTAGCCCCCCCCCCCCAACACTCTTCTGCAGCTTTCTGATGACTTGGCCCGCATTTGCTGTGTTTTGGCTTTTCTTATACACGCCCGCGTTCTTATTTGCTTTTGCCATGTTTTAGATTTCCGCACCGTTTTTATACTCGGGCACGCATTCTCGCCCAAAATTGCACCAGCGTTCTTCTGTTTATTTAACTTCGCCAAGTCACATCGCTTATTTCTACCTTGATAAAGGCCTAAATATCGGAATTTTAATAAAATCATGAGGTTGAACCATATTACGTATTCTCTGGACATTATTATATATACGTTTTATATTAGCTATGCCAACACACTAATGTGATAATATAAGGTATAATATGGTTGATTTGTTGTGTTTTCTATGAGGATGGGTATTTCTGTTGCATGAAAATTGTTCCCAATTCGTTTGTGTAGTGCATGTTAGAATATAACCGTTGCCTAGTCAACTGGCTCATGCTAACTTTGTTACGAACCACTGATCACATTGATCATAATACAAAGCCTATGGCAATATCATAATTCGTAACAGATGTATGAGCCTAGGCTTGAACCAGCAACCATGAGTTACATCATGCACAACGTCAACGAATAGGTGGAATATTACTGCAGAAATTCTCCATTGCAGTGACACTAGACTTATTTAAAGGTATATTATGTGATCTTTCCAGGGAACGCCCTCAACATCGAAAAGAAAATAGAAAGCAGATTTTCTTGCAGATTTACATTTCTGATCATAAATCATGCATACATTCCAAGTTACAGGGCGATACGATTCTTAATTACTTCAAAATCATGGTTTTAGAGTGAAAATAAACTGTCGGAATCCCGACAGTTTATATTTTTCACTCTAAATTCACTCTAAAACCATGATTTTGAGGTAATTAGGAATCGTATCGCTCTGTAACTTGGAATGTATATATGATTTATGATCGGAAATGTAAATCTGCATGAAAATCTACTTTCTAAAAAAAATCATGAATAGAGGGCGCTCTCTGGAAAAGATCACATAATATGCCTTTAAAGGTTGCAACAGCCATGTGTAACAGTGAAGTCACCTACCTGTAGAACCTCTGTACCCTCATCTACATCCTCAGCAATGGTAGGAGTATATGAAGCACAATCTGGGAAGACAGGTGTGTTGTCATTGATATCATTGACTACTATGGTCACCTCGGCGAGGGTGGTATGTATCTCACCCAGACTATATAGTTACATTAGACCTACCTGTAGAACCTCTGTACCCTCATCCACATCCTCAGCAATGGTAGGAGTATATGAAGCACAATCTGGGAAGACAGGTGTGTTGTCATTGATATCATTGACTACTATGGTCACCTCGGCGAGGGTGGTATGTATCTCACCCAGACTATATAGTTACATTAGACCTACCTGTAGAACTTCTGTACCCTCATCCACATCCTCAGCAATGGTAGGAGTATATGAAGCACAATCTGGGAAGACAGGTGTGTTGTCATTGATATCATTGACTACTATGGTCACCTCAGCGAGGGTGGTATGTATCTCACCCAGACTATATAGTTACATTAGACCTACCTGTAGAACTTCTGTACCCTCATCCACATCCTCAGCAATGGTAGGAGTATATGAAGCACAATCTGGGAAGACAGGTGTGTTGTCATTGATATCATTGACTACTATGGTCACCTCAGCGAGGGTGGTATGTATCTCACCCAGACTATATAGTTACATTAGACCTACCTGTAGAACCTCTGTACCCTCATCCACATCCTCAGCAATGGTAGGAGTATATGAAGCACAATCTGGGAAGACAGGTGTGTTGTCATTGATATCATTGACTACTATGGTCACCTCGGCGAGGGTGGTATGTATCTCACCCAGACTATATAGTTACATTAGACCTACCTGTAGAACCTCTGTACCCTCATCTACATCCTCAGCAATGGTAGGAGTATATGAAGCACAATCTGGGAAGACAGGTGTGTTGTCATTGATATCATTGACTACTATGGTCACCTCGGCGAGGGTGGTATGTATCTCACCCAGACTATATAGTTACATTAGACCTACCTGTAGAACTTCTGTACCCTCATCCACATCCTCAGCAATGGTAGGAGTATATGAAGCACAATCTGGGAAGACAGGTGTGTTGTCATTGATATCATTGACTACTATGGTCACCTCGGCGAGGGTGGTATGTATCTCACCCAGACTATATAGTTACATTAGACCTACCTGTAGAACTTCTGTACCCTCATCCACATCCTCAGCAATGGTAGGAGTATATGAAGCACAATCTGGGAAGACAGGTGTGTTGTCATTGATATCATTGACTACTATGGTCACCTCGGCGAGGGTGGTATGTATCTCACCCAGACTATATAGTTACATTAGACCTACCTGTAGAACTTCTGTACCCTCATCCACATCCTCAGCAATGGTAGGAGTATATGAAGCACAATCTGGGAAGACAGGTGTGTTGTCATTGATATCATTGACTACTATGGTCACCTCAGCGAGGGTGGTATGGATCTCACCCAGACTACAACAGGTGCCATCATCTCTTGCGCTGATGCTCAGTATGTAGAATTCCTCAGGGAGTACACCATTGGTTTTACGGAAGATAACACCTATGAAAATAAAGAGCAGATAAAAATGGGGGTTTAAATTTTACTTCTGTAGAACCTCTTTGCAAAAATCATTAGCCATTAGTTCAAATATCGGAAGAATAGGAAAATGAAAAGAATGAGAGATTCCGTTTAATATGACATTATGGGGTTTATCTGTTTTTTGTAAATGAACTTATCAGATGTGTAAGTATGATCAATATTATACAGTCATTCATTTCACTTTTTCATAGTACAACATAGACCCATGATGTTTATAATTAACGACTTTTTTTTAAACACGGATATGTACAGTAGCGTATTGCATCTTTTTAAATTGAAAAGCTACATTTTAGTTAATGTCAAGGTATAAGAACTTTGAGTCATAAATGGAATACTAAATTCTTTGACAGTTTAGTTATTAAACTGATTTTGGTATGAAAAACAACTGAATTTGAGCTGAATAAAAATATAAACAAAGTTTCATAAAAGTAAGGTATGGTGGTTAGGGTGTCCCCTTCCTAGGAAAATCAACCTTTACACCGTATATTTACCTGCCGTTTGATCAATATCAAATTTCCCCTCACTGTTACCACCTGCTATTCCATACACAATGCCATCTTTGTCTGTGTCACTAGCATACACTGTACCAATACTGTAATCTCTCTGTGCATTCTCATCCACATAATAGGTATAGCTTGCGGGTTGAAACATCGGGGCTTCGTCGTTGATATTTATCAGAACCACAGCTACAGATGCGGTGGCGCTTCTTGGTTGGCTGCCTCGGTCACTTGCTTCAACTGTGAAGACATAGGAGTGATCTCCTTGGTTGTCGTAATCTAGAGGGGCCGTTGCGAAGAGGTTTCCATCATCGTCGACTGTAAACAAGGATGCATCTGGGCCTGAGAGTGTATATGTTAAGGCACCATTGTCACCCTCATCACAATCTGTAGCAACAACTGTAGAGAACAAACAATGAGATATTGTTACAATTATAAATCACAAATGATTAAATTTCCATAACTCTTACTTTGTTATTAAGGGTGATTTTTAGGGATTTCCAGCACAAAATCATACCTCATGTTTAGGGCGAGTACCACAACAACATCCCCCTCCCCCGGGCCTACACTATAGCAATTAGATTTAATAGACGACTTGAAGTGAGATTTATTTTAAATACTGTAAAAGTGGAAATTTTCGCGCTACATTTATTTTCGCGATTTTCGCGCTAAAATAAGCAAGCGCGAAAATAAAAACGCGCGAATATATTCATTTTATATGTAGGTCTATGAACAGAAGCTCAAAATCGCGAAAATAAAAACAAGCAAAATTGTTCAAAATGTGCGAAGCGCGAAAATGTCCACTTTTACAGTATGCTGAATGTCAGGATGTGAAGTAACGAAAAACTTTTTTGCAATCGCTGGAAATAATATATTTGCCTGAACCCATCACTCCAATAACTAGAGCAGCCATAAGTTGAACCAGTTTTTGAGATATTTCCACTTCCCTTTATTGCTATGTTCCCTATTTGCCCTTTCGAAATAAGAACAGGTTTGACAGACAAGCAAATCAATTACAAACTGTCAAACAAAATGACATGAAAGTATAATATTATGATGAAATGGGAGCCAGTATTATTGCATATTATCAACAACAGGGAGTAATAAGATCCATAACCCAACTATCCATGTCAAAACACAAGGGGTTATTGTTATCCAATGGGCCTAAACAGGAAGCAGACTATATCGAAGTGAAGCTAAAAAATAGAAAATTGTAGAAAATGAAAATTGTTGGAACTTATCATCACCACTGAGTATTGCTCTTGTTGGAATTACTATTTGTTATTCAATGGGCATAAACAGGAAGCAGACTACATATCAAAGTGAAGCTAAAAAATAGAAAATTGTAGGAAATGAAAATTATTGGAACTTCTCATCACCACTGAGTATTGCTCTTGTTGGAATTACTATTTGTTATTCAATGGGCCTAAACAGGAAGCAGACTACATATCAAAGTGAAGCAAAAAATAGAAAATTGTAGGAAATGAAAATTGTTGGAACTTCTCATCACCACAGAGTATTGCTCTTGTTGTAATTACTATTTGTTATCCAATGGGCCTAAACAGGAAGCAGACTAGATCAAAGTGAAGCTAAAAAATAGAATATTGTAGGAAATGAAAATTGTTGGAACTTATCATCACCACTGAGTATTGCTCTTGTTGGAATTACTATTTGTTATTCAATGGGCCTAAACAGGAAGCAGACTACATATCAAAGTGAAGCTAAAAAATAGAAAATTGTAGGAAATGAAAATTGTTGGAACTTATCATCACCACTGAGTATTGCTCTTGTTGGAATTACTATTTGTTATCCAATGGGCCTAAACAGGAAGCAGACTACATATCAAAGTGAAGCTAAAAAATAGAAAATTGTAGGAAATGAAAATTGTTGGAACTTATCATCACCACTGAGTATTGCTCTTGTTGGAATTACTATTTGTTATCCAATGGGCCTAAACAGGAAGCAGACTATTTCTAAGTGAAGCTAAAAAATAGAATATTGTAGGAAATGAAAATTGTTGGAACTTCTCATCACCACTGAGTATTGCTCTTGTTGGAATTACTATTTGTAAACTGATCCGCCTGTCTGATTCTGAAATTCATTAACAAAATATATTGAGCTTTAACAATTTCCGCTCCGCTATTATTTTTACCATATACAAAACAGATTTGTCGGAAACCTTTCCAAACTTTCACGGTCTATCTCAAGATTACTGTACCAATACTAGGCATGTTTGTACTTCCTTCAATGCATTTCTCATGGTGATTCCAAATATGGTAATGAAATTCAATAATTGTGACATTTTTGCAACATTTTGTGACATATTGGAATGTCGTCTGCAGCGTGGAAAGTGTTAAAATCAAACCAATGCTGCTGCAGCATTTTGAGCTCTTGTCTGCCAGCTCCACTCTATTACCAATGTATTTGTTTGTTCACACGCAGTCGAGACACACATGTCCTCTCGCTGATTTCTTGTCTGCGATTCTGGCTCTGTTCTTGTTTATTAATTGCAGGGGACGTGGGAGGCACACCGGATACAGGATTATATGATTGGATTGTGATAAAACAGCACTTTGATATTGCTCAATCAGATAAACGGATTCAAGTCTCAATTTACGTCACATTAGTGATAATTTTAGACGTAATGCGGAAAGGGATTATAGATTGGTTAGAAGGCAGATTCTACTCGTAATTCTATCTTATGACATTACATATATGTGACGTAATCAAGTGAAATGAGTCGCATTTTAGCAGTTTTGATTTTGATGGGAATCGGTTTCCCTGGTAGAGGAAATGCTACCAAAACCCGGTCAGCGATGAGCAGCAGCATCGTTGTAGTGTACGGCGGATGAACCAGATACTAGGTCAACGGCATAACACAGTGCATCAGAGATAGGTACTTGGCAGCCAAGGGAATGATCTGTGCATATAGGAGGGACTAGTACAACCAGGAGGTTGGAATGGCATTCTACTGCGGATGTGGAAGGACCTGGCCCTCCACCACATCTATATTGGGTCTTGTTAGCCAACATGAGAGTTCAAAAATCAAATTTGATATTTGTCCATCATTTAAAAGCGTGTGAAAAATGCTAGAGTATGGTCTAAACCCTACTCAAATCGAACTTCTAGTTTTTAAGTTACAAACAGTTTACCAACTGAGAAAACAAAGTAAAACATAAGAATTTGTCAATTCTTTTTACCTGTAACTCAAAATCAATATTCCCGACATACGACTCATTCCGCTTGATCGCGTCACATATTATGATAGTCAGGGAGTGGCTTTGTTTTTGTCTAAAACATTCAAACTAGCTGGTTGCTTCAAGTTTTTCCATCTATTCAAACATTGAATCAAATCTGATGAGTGGTATCAAACACAAATGTAATATCTAACACTTTAGGCCAACAAAATCAAATACTATGTGTCAGCACCTTTTGGCTTTTTTCACATAAGAATATTAGCTATGTCCTATAACAGTCCTATATTTATGTGATTTTTTCAAATACCTGTATGAACTTTACATTTTGGGTGACAAGTTTTGCAATACTTCGCTGATTCCAAATTTCACATTTATAATAAAAGTATCGCCGAAACAATCTAATTTTAAAAGCAATGAGTGCGGGCTGCTAAGACAAAGTTTTAAATTTGTTTGGCCTTCTAATCTTTGATCTGAAATCATCAACATTACTACACTACCAGCCTAAGTTCTATTGTGTAGGGTTAATTTTAATGTCTTGCATTGTCATTATTATGACTATTTTAAAAGCAGCCATAATAAGCAGTCTGTTGCATAGAACTTGTTTACATGTACACCACTACAGGACTGATTTGATGCATATCTTGGGCAGTTAATAGAGAAGAAAGATAGAAGGTGTCATGATTATTCACCAATAAGCCCAATAGCTGTAGGCAAACGTTTAAAAATATATAAATGTCACAATATGCTATTTCACCCAGCAATAATGGAGCCAGAAACACTTCAGATAAATCTCAGATAAATGAAATAGAAAGGAAAAACAAAAATGGTCGCTAGCACTTGCCTTACAGCTCTGCATAGCAACAGCAATTTAATCTTTCTGTCATATCCCATGAACCTCTCTGAGCAACGCTGCATTCTACTTTTACTGGTTGCCCTCATAACACATCACTCCACATAATATAAAGAATTTGCTTTCCTAAAGTCATATCACATGACTGTATCACATGACTGTGTCTCATAATTCCATGTCACATGATGTACTATATATAATAGCAATCATTATTAAAAACTCTTCCCAATCAAAGTAGATTATGGGATATTTAAAGGCATATTATGTTTTCCAGGGGGCGCCTCTATTCATGATTTTTTAGAAGTAGATTTCTTGCAGATTTACATTTCTGATCATAAATCATAAATATATTCTAAGTTACAGAGCGATACGATTCGTAATTAATTACAAATCATGGTTTTAGAGTGCATTTAGAAAGAAAAATAAGTTGTCGCGCAGACCTGACAGTTTATTTTAACTCTTTAAACCATCATTTTAAAGTAATTAGGAATTGTATCTCTCTGTAACTCGGAATATATTTATGATTTATGATCAGAAATGCAAATCTGCAAGTAAATCTACTCTCTAAAAAAGATCATGAATAGAGGGCGCCCCCTGGAAAAGATCACATAATATGCCTTTAAATTGCAGATAAAGTGCGTTCTTGTCTTACCTACAGGTAAACCCAATCAAGAATCAATAACAGAATTTTAACACTTTCCATGCGGCAGGCAACTGCAGACGACATTCCAAAATTTCACAAAATAATTCAAAAATGTCCAAATTATCAAATGTTATTACCATATTTGGAATCTCTTTGAGAAATGCATTAAAATAAGTACAAACATTCCTAGTATTGGTTCAGTAATTCTCGAGATAGGCTTTGAAATTTGGGGACATTTTCTGAAAAATCTGTTTTAAAATAGTAAAACTAACACTAGACTCTACCTACCTGATCCAATAACCTCATCAGTAGCAATGGTCTCATCAATGTCACGGAAGACATACGTGCTTGTATCGAATACCGGTGTACAGTCATTGATATCTCGTACTTTAACGTTTACCTGTATGATGGATAGACAGTAAATAAAATGTGTAAATATTGTATGTATTGACATTGGTGTTAACAAATATGATCAGGAAATTGAATGTAGGACATTGGATATTATTACTGTATTTTGTTACGATTCAATCCATACGTTTACTACTACTACTGTGTTGACCGACGAGAGAAAATATCATATATTTCCCACAATTCTTTGCAGCATGATGCTATCAGATCCATCGCTTCATTTCATTGACTGTTGTGTCGGTTGAGATTGGCACTGACTGTTCATTTGACAAGAGGAATCATGGAATTATGATGATCAAATATACACAGATGGAAAAAAATTGCACGCTACGTGCGTATGTGTCCCCAAAATGCAATATTCTTGGCTGCAAGCTTGTTAAGAGCTAAAATGTACCTCAATAATAGCAAAAATAAGTGGACATGAAGCTGAAAATGTTCGCACCCTACGCGCGCAATTATTTAGTCACATCAATCTTGTCAGTTCACTTTCATTTCTTGCCCCCCCCCCCCCCCCTATGAAAAAATAGCACATATCACATTGTATTGTTAATTGAGTTAGTTTTTGGTCAATTATCAAGGCATTTTTACTAGATAGAAAATAAGTACCGCAAAATGAAATGCATTGTGGGAGGTGAAATCATCTCGTTACTTGGACAGCCTTTCCCTTTCACTTCCTAATGAATAATGAATACTTAAACAAATTCATTCATTCAGATGAAAACATATTTGGCTGTTATCATACAGCATAGTTTTTAAACAAATGCGCAATTTACGGGAAACTTTGATAATGGGTACCGTATTCTCCCTATTAAGCGCCCAGGGTGGTTAGCAACGTCATTTTAGGTGGGCGCTTATTAAGTTACCTTTTTTAACTCATTTATCGTAAACACTGTCGAATTCGGCAAGGTTACACTAGCGGAAAACCATGTGCGATCGAAAAGTAAACTGTTTAAAAATTTGGGGTAAAATCAACATTGCGGTGTCGCAGTTGTCTCACTGTGACCACATTACACGACGTCAATGTTCCGACAAGCTTCAAGTGCCCTTCCGAAAACTTAGATTATTCTCAGTAGTTTTGAGCATGCGCGATGTTGTATTTAAGCCATGAATAGAACACAAAGATGGCGGCTCGCATCGGGGAGAGCGGGCGGCGGCGCCAATCGAACCAGGCTTAGTGGTAATAAGGGATTGTTTGTTGGTAGTCATTGAGAAAAACGGGGGTGGGTGCTTATAAGTGCATGGGCGCTTAATAGGGATAATACAGTAATGCATAATAGATAAATATTGCAATGAATGCTATTCACCCAAGGAATTTATTAACATTTGATGTTGTGTTACTTTGGTATTCCTGACTATTTTCAACTTGATATCCAACTTCTACCATCATACCTAGCAGCACAATGAACACTTCCAACAATATGATAAGATCGCATCAAAGCACACTTTCATTTCATATAAACTTTGTGACAGTTTTTTATTTCATTTATGCCTGTTATTCCGTTGCAGGCATTAGCAGGTGCTACCAAGGTGAAAACACTGGCTAACATAGACCAGGGAATATAATGAAAGAGGCGCCATAGCCCCATCACTGACTGACTGCACAAGATGACCAGGGAATATAATGAAAGAGGCACCATAGCCCCATCAGGCCCAAAAACAAAAAAAAGTTGACTTGCCCTTTCAGGGTCTAAGTCAGGGTCGGACGGTCGGATTATTATTATTTTTTTTTTTTTTTTTTGAAAATTTACTGCACAAAAACACGTTTTAAAGAATTTTTTTTGATTTTTTAATTTTTAAACAAGCAGATACTCAAAAACACGTTTTCATCTCTCTTTATAGTTATGTGCTTCTTTTCTTCTTTTTTTGAAAAAAAAAAAAAAAAAAAATAGCGACCCTAGATTTCCGGAAATTTGGGTCGGTCGGAAAGGGCAAGTCAACTCTTTTTTTTTTTTTTGGCCTCACTGACTGACTGCACAAGATTCACCATCAACATTTAACACTTTCCACTCGGCTATTAGTTTTACCATCACAAAACTGATTTTTCAGAAACCTTTCCCAACTTTAAAGTCTTATCTCATGAATTACTGAACAAATACTAGGCATGATTGTACTTATTTAAATGCATTTCTCATGGGGATTCTAAATATAGTGATGAAATTCAATAATTTTGAAATTTTTGAAACATTTTGTGAAATTTTTGAACTGTCGTCTGCCGACTACTGCTGCGTGGAAAGTGTTAAAGAGATAAAAAGTTGTTTGTTTGCCCTCCGCTGTAAGGATGACAAAACTAGGCACCTTGAAATGTATAGTCTCTTTGTGAACATAATACACTTGGTTTAAAAACACTTTCATAATACAGTTTTATTCAAAAATAATAATAGATGGTTGGTTATAGGCCATTTTGCTTTTGGGAAAATATACCCCACTATATCTGTCAATATTTTTTTTTAAAACCGCTTTCCTCCTTCAACAAGGATTTGAGAAGATCTATAGTTCAGTCAGTTCCAAATTAGCAAGCCTGCTTAGGCTATATTAAACAAATCTTTTGTCTCAAAGCTCCCGCGGGAGTTAGTTAATTGATGCGCGTTAGAATTATTTTAATTTTATTTTATTCCAAAAAAAACAAAAAAACACTCCCCAAGTTTTTACCTATTTTTCAGATTTTCATTGATCACATCATTTTAAATACAAAAGGTCAATTTTACAAGAATTTCAATACTTAATATTTATAAAAAAAACATTTATTTTTATTTTTTAAACTGCATTCTGCATTAGGTTTTGAAAAACTTTTTGAAAAGATCTTTTTAATATAGCCTTACAGCAGCAAATGATTTCTGAGCGTGGGTGCGCAAAACCCTTGCATAGCTCAACTGGACATTTGGGCGCATGGCCCTCACGTGCATGCACTTGGATTACTTTTATGTATGGAGAGATAAAAACCTCATATTTCTTGCCAATTTGTAACTGATTAAACTATAGAGATGTGCTTCGCCATAGACAATCACGATACCTCAACACACTCTCCCATCACCTTCCCACTCATTTTTCACAATAAATGAGCCAACCACAGTTTCATCTGACAGTTTGAACAACATGCAATTACAGAAGTGTTCATTTGGGGTGGGGGGGGGGGCATAATATTTAAATTGTTGTTAAATTCTAACAATCCTATGTGCTAAAATTCATAATTTGTTGTTCCTTAATGCTTTATACATCTGAGCATATTTATATTCAGACAGCTGATATGGTGCACACAAACCTGATAATTAATGCGGTGCAAATATTTCCAGTTTTCCACTTCTAACTAAAGAGATGTTTTATTCACACCTATAGCTTGAGACACCTTCGCTATGGTTGGATACAAGTCACAGCATTGGCAGCTATTGGCGTTGAAGGATGACGACACGACTGGACACAGTATGCCAGACACATGTGTGTTGAGGAATCCCGGGGGGGGGGGGGGGGGGGGTACTCGGATTTGGTTTAGTCGGGGTGTGCCGCTGGAGATTCAAAACCCATACCCATTTCTAGGGGTGATTTTGGAAAAATCGGTACCCATTTTTAGGGGTTTTGCTTCATTTTAGACCAAATTTTCGCAATTATCGGGAAAATAGATCTAATTTCGTGAAAATAGACAAAAATTTCGCGAAAATAGACCCATTTGTAAAAAGTGACCCCATTATTAGGGATTTCCAGCACAAAATCATACCCCATGTTTAGGGATTTTGTGTCCAAAAAGCTACCCATTAGAGCGGCACACCCCCCCGTATACCGTCTTGGGTGAGAACCCCGGGAGGGTGACGACACGACTGGACACAGTATGCCAGACACATGTGTGTTGATGAATCTTATCAACTCACACTTGTGTATGACCATAAAGTGTAAAACCTCTGCTGTTACGATGCCCCATCTTAATAGTCACGTTCCTCTTTAACTCTTCAATTCACAAGGCAAATATGTTTGCTCAAAATCGACAAATAATACTCTAAGCGCATTATGACTAAAAATAAGAAGGCCCAGGGGTGTGGGGGAGGATGCACAGCATCTAATCGTTCATAGAATTACAATGAGAAGATATGCGAACATCCATGGTAACATATACATGTTAATTTTGCTTTGATAAAATACATAAATGTCATGTTTTGAGTAGAAAAGCTATCCATTCTGTTGGTACATAATGTCCAAACCGTTTATCCGGGCAACCTGTGATAACTCCAAGATCTCTGAATTCCTCACTGTCAGTATCAAAATCCCCTCCTCCTCCTACAATCCCACATTTTTCAAACACCATCCCCCAGGTCAATCTCCTACCTAAATTCACCTGATATAAAACAAACACGTTCAGACAATTTAGTCCTAATAAAACACCCACTGTGCCATACACACAAGTGTCCGAGGCCTCTCACTTTCATAAGATCACGCGGCAGGTCGCTGTTGTTTTTTAGATACCCAATTGAACCAAATCTACCTCAGGGCTATTTACTTATAGTAAAGCTTCTTTATATTAAGAATGACGTCTAAGCCCATCATGATGAGCTTGGTATCTACAAGTTAACATGTGCCATTTGGTAGAACTGGGGCAGAGAGGAGGTGTGGCAATTGTTTTAGTTTGGCATTCTCCTTTACCCAAGGTGAGTTGAGTCTAGGTATTGAAGCTGACGTGGTTGGTTTTGTTCAATCCACTTACAAAATGTCTTACTATAGTGTACTGTAAATGCAGAAATGTTGTGCTACATTCATTTTAGTGCATTTCACATCCCACAGTAGTTGTGTAAAATGGGAGTGATTGTTTCTAATAATTAAAAGAACACAAAACTGTGACTTTTTCAATCATGCCAGATTGTTATAATTAGGTGGAAAATAACCACTTCTACTGAGAGAGAGATCAATTGTCTAGAATATTTTGAAGACGATTTTAGTTGAAAATGTGTATGTTTAAAATCAATGAGCAATTTTAGGTGAATATCTCATCAAGACTACTCTTTATACAGAAACGATTAGTAGTCAAATTGTTGTGGCATTTAAAAAAGAATAAAAATAGTTAATAATAATCCAAAATAGATATGAAATCAACCATGCATATATGCCACACCAAACAAGAGACATTAAACAGGAGAATAGTTTATATATATTTGAAGTTTCAAGTCATGTATAAAGTATTTTATGAAATAAAATGCATGGTTGTCATGGGTTACTTTATTCTTTTGTTTAATGAATTGTTTAGGGTCCGAGTACATATTATCCAAAACAAGTTCCAAAACCAACATTCTAAAATGATCACAATCTGCCATGACAAGTAACTGCCACACCCAAAAAAAACCTCTTCCCTTTATATGTTAGCCCACAGGGGGAAGATCCTGACACCTATGAAAACAAAACATCCTATGGCCTCATTGTAAATGTCAAATTTTGTTGAAGGAGTCATTGTCTCCTCACCATGCTCACTACATATTGTGTCCTAGCTTATATCGGTCAAGTCAATTCATGCTGCAGGCTAAATAGATGTGTCTTCTATACAACCATGCATATATGCCGCATTAAAGGCATATTTATGTGATCTTTTCCAGGGATCGCCCTCTATTCATGATTTTTTTTAGAAAGTAGATTTTCTTGCAGATTTACATTTTTGATCATAAATCATAAATATATTCTGAGTTACAGAGCGTATTACTTGAATGCCATTTTCATCCTGTCAATGGCAATCAGCAATTGGATGACTTCACACTTGCCATGCGGCTATTAGTTTTACCATTACAAAACAGATTTTTCAAAGTGTATCTCAGGATTTCTGAACCAATACAAGGCATGTTTGTACTTATATTAACGAATTTCTCATGGTGATTCCAAATATGGTAATGAAATTAAATTATTTTGATATTTTGAAACATTTTGAGAAATTTTGGAAAGTCGTCTGCAGACGCCTGCTGAGTGGAAAGTGTTAACAAATGTAATAAATATATTGCATGAGTATAAGACAAAAGAAACACATTTACTAATTGTTTACTTCTTATATTATTATGTATATAATTCATTATTCTTATGTTATTTTGTATCTTTGTAGCGCTTTGAGCCTCTGGGGAATGGGGCATCACAAATTATGGTTGTATGTACATGCATTTGTACTTGCAATCATCACTGTAAGCACAGTTCGAGGGTTGAGCGCCAGAAGGCCTTAACTCAACTTTTGGCCAAAATGAGATTTTGGTACCAAAATAATCCATATAACCTAGATTTTCAAAACCATAAGGGCCATTCCATGTTACTCACGTTACGCTTTTTCACTACGTTACACTTTTGGAAGTGCCATATTTTTTAGAAGAACAAGCTTGACAGAATTATTTTTTCTGCAGTAGTTACACAAGACCCAACACTAACTTCATATGCAATTAGAATTGCAATACAAGACATGACTTGCGAGTGAGAAGGAAAACACTTTTGTTACTCACGTTACATTTGATTGGCCATCATAAAATGGCAACAAGCCTTCATTCACAAAGTGTCCTCATACAGGATATTTTTAGAAACAAGTTTAACATGGTTGATAAAGCTAACATTAAGATCTACAAATGCAAGGTGAAACTAATCTGATTAGACAAACACTTTTCAGAAAATTGACCAAAATAGCTGTTACTCACGTTACGTTACTCACGTTACTTGTTTTTGCAAATTCAAATTGAATTTATATAGCTCATGCAGATTAGCTCAAAATGTTATGAAATAGTCTTGACATGATGTATTTAATTTCCCAAAATGTTATTATGTCTCCAAACAGTCAATTATGACCGCTACACAAGTTCACAGGACATTTTGCAAACTCTCTACCTGTTATATCAACAATATCTTGATGAAAATGGTATCATTTTGCATTAAAACAGAAACAATTTGAGAGCTATTTTCTTTTTTGAAACTTAACATTATGTTTAACAAGTGTTAGGTGAAAATAATTGCATATAGTTGATGAATTACACCATAGTTATCATGGTTGCCGAATTCAGCATCTTTGCGCAAAATCAATATTTTTGAACTTAGGAACGATGAACGCATGAAATATGCAGAAAATGCTCTACAATATTTGTGTACATAAACTATGCATGTATATTTAACACTTTGTAACCAACAAAATTGAATATTTTCCTTCAAAAGTGACTTGCAGAGGACAAAATTACTGTTTTACTTGTTGAAAAACTTGGAAAGACACGCAATGACCCCTTGAAATAGTGCGTACGAAGTGATGGAAGTGCCAGACTGACATTAGACTGATAAATGAATAAAACTAAGTGCAGTAAAAGCAAAAAGAGATCCATTTCTTATTGCTACAATGCATTTTAGGCCGTTACTCACGTTACATTTTTGTTACTCACGTTACAATTGTTACTCACGTTACAGTTTTCAAACCTCTGCCATTTTAATAAAACTACACATAGCCCATTATATTTCCTGTTTTCAAATTAAGTACCTGGAGTATGATTATTATTCCATTTGGCAGAATTTAAAAGCAAAGAACAATTGAGTACGACAACTATTTGATGTTTATTGTTACTCACGTTACATTTTCAATTACCATCGGACACACAGGAGATTCCTCCCAACTTGTGTCAATGCATAGGTATTTTTCATAGTTGGTAACTTGAAACTAGGGTACTATGCATTTCAGAAATCAACAAATATTTATATTTACGGTTAATATTAATATGTAAGAGGTCAACATAACCTGAACACACATTTTTACTTTTTTTTTATGAAAAAAACATTTTCCAACTTATGACGATAATTTCTTGAAATTTACAAACAAATCATTCAACCATTTGATTGTCCCATATACCTACAAGTGTATACAATAAAATTAAATGGGTAATAAGCATCCAAATTGAATTTAAAATGTTCAGGTCATATCACCAATCTATGGAATTGCCCATAAGAGATAACTCATAAACACTCTCTATTTGACTAAAACTAGAGTTATAAGTTGGGTGCTACAGTGTATTGTAATGAGTCCCGAATATTTGAACGTTGATTATCTCAGAATAGCATTTTTTGAGATACGGCCTTCTGGCGCTCAACCCTCGAGTTGTCATATGCATGTGTTAGGAATGATGCACAGTTCTTCCAATAATACTAAAGCCAGATGAGATTCTTTTTGTCATGGATTTAAAACCACAAGGGCCTCACAATATTCTCCTATTTGGCACAGAACAACCTGTAGAATGCGTCCTATATCCGGAAGTAGTGGGCGAGCCTCTACTTTATCTCACCCATCTAGTACTGATCAAATGGTCAAATGGGACTCCCCGCCGCCGGTTTAAACAGATCAGACCTCGCATTCACATCCTGAACAACACATTTGAAATTCATGTAATTTAAACGAAATGAACTCCTCTGTGAATCCGTAGCCGTAATGGATAGAGACCAAGGGAATACTACAATGGAATAAACAAGACGATAAAGTGCTCCATCTTACCAAATCAATTAAGTGTTAAGATAGTACAATTACAAGCTAACAATGCACAGCAGCGTAGGAGGATATTCTTGATAAGGCAAACAAAAAATGTTATGTTGTCCTCGACCGCCCGCTTGTCAGATTTACGGCCACTCCCCTTTTTTTCAGAATTTTCAGATTTTTTTTTTCAGTTTTTTTTTCTTCAGATTTTTTTTTTTTTTTTCATTTTCTTTTTTTTTCATTTTCTTTTTTTTCAGATTTTCTTTTTTTAAAGTTTAAAGGTAGATGACCCGATCACATTTTCGTAACACAGAATTATTTCAAACATACGGAGATTTTCATATCATATGAAAGCTCGTATTTTTCTCATCATCATACTGAAATTTGACGGCCTGAATCGGTATAATTACGGAGAAATCGATAAAATAACGTCGAATTACCGCGAATGGTGGTAACCACCGATATAGTTTGTGTACTACTCAATGGGTACAGTTCACAGCATATTGTGCGTCTAAAATAAGAACCATTAGAGCTATGCAACTCAAACTTTGGAACACGACTTTTTTAAGGATGACCTTTCATGTAGAATAGAAAACTTCAAGTTGAAAATCGGAACATCTACCTTTAAATGGCATTGGACATTAAACTAAGTGTTTATAACATATATGTGCGACTCTTAGTGAGATTTCAACTCTTGTTGGCTGAACTTTGAGCTTCCGCTGGTGTAATGAGAAGAAAAAAATAATAATAATAATATCAAAAAAAATCCGCCCGCCCGCCTCTCCTCTCTGAGAGCTCTGGAGGACAACCAAACAATTTATTTTTTTGGCCTAAGAGAGCTGCCACATCCTTCTCAGGAAAGAATTCAAAGAAAAATGTGTTTAACCAAAATGTATCAATTTACCTAATTTTGACAATTTTTAAGAATACTGACTGATGTTCTGGGAAGGTTGCTATTGGCTTACCTAAGAAGTATACTACAGGGTGTCCCTAAAAAAAGGTGCACATGTTTGCGCAACTTATTGACCATGAAGTCCTAAAGTTTGATGCAATATGGTAATACATACAGAAAGGGAAAACACTCATCTTTCAGATGCTGTTTATTTGATCTGATTTGGATTTGTCAATCCTGAGATATACCCAGTTTATCAAAGCTATCCAAAATCGATGTTGTGCTACTTTTACAGAAAGAATTATTATGAGCGTCAAAACGATACTAACATTGGTATATCCATGGGCATCAATCGTCTTGAAACATTGGGGTGTGCATTTGACCAGAATTGTTTAAAATAGGCTGAGGAACAAAAATGATGTCCTTGGCATATGTGGTAAGGGATTTCTACGAGCAGATATTCTGGGATCCCTCTGAAGTGCATGCCGCACGTTTCCAATGTGTTACCGTGTCCTGCCACTTTTCATATCTTAGTCTTCCAGAATGTTCTTTATTCATATTGGTGCTTGTACCATCTACCAAGTATTTCCAATACTCCTTTGTATAGGTGTATTCCTAGATGGTACGTGAGTGTTTGGGAAACGAATGGCAAACTCTCTGGTGACTTCTGCTGGACTTCTCGTTTCGTGATATTTTAAGAGCATGAACACCCTCTTCTAATAAATTGAGGCCGCACCCAGCCTTATAGACGTCAGTCTTGTTTTGAAAATTTAGGCCCAATAAACATTTTGTGAAACCTCGTCAAAAGGACTGGTTCGAATCATGTAACATAACAAACATCTTTATTATTCAGATCTGCTTGGATACACAGGCACTCATTCTATAATTTAAACCTCTTTAATCTCAATACAAAATGTTATTTTGCATAACACTGGTGAAGGGCAATCGTACAAGTGGAAGTTGTATCTTAGGAGTAACCCTTTGAAACTGTTAAGTGGCACAACATCGATTCTGGGTAGCTCTAGTTAATTGTCCATATCTAAGGATTGACAAATCGGAATCAGATGAAATAAGCAGCATCTGAAAGCCACGTGTTTGGTCTTTCAATATATGTAAACCTTTTACATCAAATGTTAAAACTTCATGGTCAACAAGTTGGGTAAATACGTGCACCCTTTTTTTAGGGACACCCGGTATAGTCACAAATATGATAGATATTGATAATTGCCCAACACTGTTTTTAAACATCTGAAAGGCAAACAAGATAATTTCGACCAAATTATTCCAGGATTACTTGAAGTAAATAATTCATTACCATTACAAAACCCTTCCATTATATTTAAGGCCAAGTAAAAAAAAAAAGTAGTTTCTCGTTTCTGTCATGTTCTTTTTTCTTTATTTCTTCCATAACCTTTTTTTGTAAATTATCTAAAAAGCTGACATCGTGGTAAAAGCAGGTTTTGTGTAAACAAACCCTAAAGAACCATGAAATAAAAAGAGTTTACAGGCCTTGTCCTCCTCAATTTACGCAACCAATCAGGCAATGCCATGCTGGTTGGTAATGGTAATTTCGCATTGTTTATTAAAAAAAGAAATGGAAAAAAGTGCCCCTCATCCTCCTTTTTTCAAAAAGTTAGGACGAGAAACTAGTTTGTATTTATATATTTGGCCTAAGCTTATTTTGATCACATCTCATGCCATTCATATACAGATTGGTATGTATACGATGCCATATTCAATAAATAATTCAATACTTCTATGATGTACTTTTAAAGGTAAAACATTTCACACATTTCACATTCTTCTTGTAAAGTAGATGTATTAAACATTAATGAACCAAAGCTTTCTCTGAGTTAATCAGAATAATAAGCCTTAAAGAATTACAGCAATAATCTCTAGAGTATTACTGGTTAATCTTGTCTGATATAATTTTATCTAAAGCATTTTAAGGAAATTAGCTATGGGCTCTCAGAAATGTGTTATGTTAAACAACACCCAATAATTAATGTCCATTTACTACATTTACATTACGCCTGTATTGAGCAAACTCTTACACAGACTTAACCTTAGAATAGAGGTACCCATCTACATGTAATATAATGTATTCTTAACCTGATATGGAGTGTCAACTTTATTACATTATACACATTACATTACAGGTGTATAAGCAAACTCCTACACAGACTTAACCTTAGTATCAAAGTATCCATCCATATAATGTCCTCTTTACTAATATATAAACCTGATGCAGAGTGTTAACTTTACTACATTACATTAAGCAACCTCTTACACAGACTTGACCTTATAATCAAGGTATCCATCTACATACTGTACTCTTTACTAAACCTGATGCAGAGTATCAACATTACCATGTTACATTACACCTGTACTATTAGCAAACTCTTACACAGACTTAACCTTATAATCAGGGTATCCATCTACATAATGTACTCTTTACTAAACCTGATGCGGAGTGTCAACTATTGTAAGCAAGGTAGATTTCACATGACAGGGCTGTTTAAGTGGCAACATGTCAGACCATTGCAATATGGAGAGCTGCTCTACAGTCTCTTATAGAGCATCTTAGCATTGTGCGTGTATTTCCCAAGTACTTACAAATATCCCTAACAATTGTATTGACCAAAAATGTGAATGCGGAATTCAAATCTTTTCCTTCGATGTTATTTTAATGTTGACATCTTAATAATAATAATAATAATAATAATAATAATAATAATAATAATAATAATCGGTATTTATATAGCGCCTTTTCCAAATGGCTCAAAGCGCTGTGATATTGCTGCTGGTGAATCATCAGAATCAGGTCGCATCAACTAGGGTGCTGCCAATTTCTAGCGCAAACCTATCCGCAGTTAGATTGCAACCATTTTTCAATGCAGCTCCCCCAATACCATTGGGTCAAGGAAGTTTTTGATAACCAAAACAACTGATCACTGATTTTTTAAAGCAGGAGGAAACCGGAGAACCCGGAGAAAACCTGTATAAATTATTATCAAGGAGCACTATGCTGACCTTACCCAAATCATAACCCCTTCCTATAAATGCAGTCAAAATCATAGAACTGATTCATTATTTCTCTACTGACGTTCCATTATTTACAGCTTTTAACATTCTTTGTCCCAGATGACATTTTTGCAGACAGAGTGTCCCAAATCTGTCACATGGCTTTAACAGTATTGGGTCGGATTGAAGTTCCTGGTCTTATTTCCTTTTAGGTCAGTGGCATAGCCAGCTTTTTGAAACTGGGGGTGGGGGGGGGGGGGCAAGACATAGTTGTACCGATGAAAGGCATGATGTACCTACCGACAATAAAAAAGGTAAAAGGTTGCCCAAATAGTTTTTTGCAGTCGGCTCGAGAAACTTGAGGGGAGGCTCGATGTGGTTGTCTTCAAAACCGGCCAAAAAAATTGCATGGTCAAAATCCCGAAAGTACCGACTGCATGCGTTGTGTACCGACGGGGTAATTTATTGGGCCCCCCTGCCCCCTGGCTACGCTACTGTTTTGGTACATTATAGCTGCCATTAAGCTTTGCACAAAATCAGACTAAACCCACCTGTCCAAGATAATGGCTGAATTCCAGTGCACTCTTAAGAAGTTTTCCCTATTTGGAATTATGTCCAAAGCAATATGACAATGTATATTATGATCCTATTTTATGCTTGATTTATGACTCATCTAGGAGTAGGAAATACCTCAAAAAGGAATCCAAAGATATGTTCTTGGCCTTGGTAGTACATTCTCTTTTATGAACCCTGTTCACTTAGACCTTTCAACATCTGACTTCACATTATCATGGAGGACATGATTCCATTTGCTTGGTTTGGGCAGTGACAGTTTAAGAATAACTGTCACTGGTTTAGGGAGATGTTGGATGACCTGTAAAGCATGTAGTCAGCACTACGGCTGGTGATACAGCCACACAGTTATCAACTACTTACCCTGACTGTACTGGATAGTCCCGGTGATGGTGTCTCTGTTGCCTGTACTATAAGGAAGTATGAATCCAATTGTTCTCTATCTACCAGCTGTGTCAGTGTAATCACACCTGCATTACTGATGGTGTTTGCAGGTAGGTTAGGTTTATCAGGACCAATGATGCTGTAGGTCACACCTTTGTCATTGTCAAATGAGAAGGCTGTGACAGTGACCACTCTGTGAATAGAATAAGATGATGGGTTTTTAGTTTTCTGATATAAATTCTCGTGGGTTGGATGGGGCCAGGATCCTATTGCATAACAGTTTTAAAGATACATCTTAACGCTTTCCACACGGCAGGCGTCTGCAGACGACATTCCAAAATTTCACAAAATGTTTTAAAAATGTCACAATTATTTAATCTCATCACTATATTTGGAATCACCATGACAAGTGTGTTAAAAGTAAGTACAAACATTCTTAGTATTGGTACAGTAATTCTTCAGATAGGCTTTGAAAGTTGGGAAAGGTTCCTAACAAATCTCTTTTGAAATGGTAAAACTAATAGCCGCGTGGAAAGTGTTAAGAAGAGCGATTGTTCTTGATTTTTAACCTTTCTTAAAAAGATTGTTGAAGAAATAGGACAACACATCATATTTAAGACCTCGGTCCAATTTAATAAAGCTCAGCTTGGGAAGAATTCTTTATGAAGAGTTTAAGATTCAGTCGTCTTATGTCCACTTAAAAAGAATCTTAACTTTTATAAAATAGGGCCTTTGAAATACTAGCAGTATGCAAATTATTTTGAAACATGTAACCAGAAGGGTTTAACCACTTTGAGAATTAAAACATAGGATAGGATCTATCTTATTGGTTACAACACTTCAGGGAAAATGGAGATATGTGTCATTTGGAAACATAATTGTAACAAGAATGGCAGGTTTTGACCGAATTGTTTATGCCTGAAAATGAAGGAGTATGTCGAACTTAAAGAAAAACTCATTTTTATTAATTTATGGGAAATTTTGTTTATTCAACAAATATATAAACTTTGGAAAACAAGAGGCAGCTATTACAGAAAGATAAGATTTAGGAAAACAAATTGAATAATGATAAAAATGCATTTTGAAAGTCCATTATCAATTCAATTCAAAGCTATCTTCATAAGATAGCAACCACAACAAATAATCAGAGACAATTTTAATACATAACATGCATAAAACCTTGGCCTTTGCCTTGTTCACACTGTTAAATAAAAGCGTAGCACCGGAACAAACTCTCGATGCGAAAACTAAGCATAAAATGGTGGCCTCTAATGACCCGTTATTCAATTAACCATCCAATACATCCCATACATCATCTATACAACCAATTTATTTTGAACCTTAATTCACATGTCAATGGTAAGAGTCATTATATATTCATGCCCATACATTTATACCTATTCTTCATAAGAGTCAGAGTTGTTTTGATCATTTACCGACGTATAATACTGATTAGTTTTTTACTTTCTCTAATTTTAAATTCAACTCTCAATTCTAAGGTCAAGATATCCAATTTATAAAATAATTCAAATTTGACATTCAAGATTATTCACAGATAATCTCAATGCTAATGAGTTGTTACCAAAATTGATTTGACTTTCTCTCATTACACATTTCATTGTCAAGATTTCTTTGACATAGAATCAACTTTTACAAATCCCTCTACTTACCATGCTAACTTAATTTGAAATTTGGTTTTCTTGTTCTTATTTGATATCAACTTTTCATGATATACATTGATGCGGTCAAATTATAAACCTGTACTAGCCCTCTGGCTTGTACCTTTACACAAAGTATTCAAAAGATACACAATTTCTCATTAAGATGACTGATCATGTCGACAGACATGCGGGCAATTGCGATTAAGTTTACCTTCCTTCATTTTAATTGCATTTTTTTCATTTCAAAATGGTCAATTATAAACCTATGTCACCCCTCAAATATACGCCAATTCTTCAAAGATACAAATATGCTCATCAATATGACTGACCAATGACCATGCCAACCAACTAACCAGCAAGTGAAATTAAGTGGTGGTTCTCTCATTTCAATTGCAATTTTCAATCACCATAAGTCGATGTCGAGATGGTCAATTAAAACCAAAATCAGCCCTCAAAATAAACCAATTCTGCAGAAGATACAAATATGCTCATTAATATTGCTGACCATGCCGACCCATCCACCAGCCGGCATTGGAAATTAAGTGGAGTTTTTCTCATTTTAACTGTAATTTTTAGCAATGAGTCAAAGTCGAGATGGCCAATTATAAACCCATGTCAACCCTTCAAAAAATGCCAATTCTTCAGAAGATACAAATCTTCTCATTAATATGACTGACCATGCTCACCGACCAGCCGGTATGGGAAATTAAGTTGAACTTTTCTCATTTGAACTGTAATTGTCATCTATGAGTCAAGTCAAGTCAAGATGGCCAATTACAACCCCACCCCAACCCGCAAATACACACTCATTTTTCAAAAGATAAAAATGTCCTCATTAAAATGGCTGACCATGCCGGCTTGCTGCTCAGCCCGGCAATTCAACCACAGTTGACTTTTCTCTTAATGTACGTACTGCCAGAGTTGAATGACCATAAGCGTTTCAAGGGGTCATTCAAGCTATACTGTATCTTGGTTACCCATATAACAGCACTATATACATTGCAGGTGCTTCTAACCACTCAATCATATGAATCACACCCTCAAAGGCATCATTCAAATGTTCTAATATAATGATTATGCTCATATGTGACGCGATCAACCGGAATGAGTCCGATGTCGGGAATATTAATTTTGAGTTACGGGCAAAAACAAGTCACAAATTCTTATGTTTTACTTTGTTTTGTTAGTTTGTAAATTGATTGTAACTATAAAACTTGACACTCAATTTTAGTTGAGTTTGGCCCATACTGTAGCATTTTCCACCTGCTTTTAACAGATAAACAAATATCAAAATTGAAAACTGCTGACATGTGACTCGTTTCGCTTGATCACATCACATATGTGCACTTTTTCCTGGCAGACTTGATGGGGTAACAGTGCACTAGTTTAAGTGCCTTGTGGTGCAGTATGGAGACTGTATAGAGACTGTACACTATGTGTGTCGGGTCAGTGAAATTTAGTAGGCCGTATCGCTCAAATGTAGGGGTTTTATATTATTATGTAAATTATAATGAAATAAGATGAGATTTTAGGGTTTCGATCAAAAATATATAAATTGGATTGTATAGTTCATTCATGTTCAATCAACTGCAAAATCAAGTTAAATAAATAATCATGGATTCTGCAATAAAAATAGAACTTACACTTTTCAAAAGTCATAACATTCTTTAAAAGGAGGTCACTTAAATGGATATATACTCTTACTATAAAACGATAATCCCGTAACATTTTCCCTAGCGGCAGTCGTCAACAGATGAGACCTCCAAAAGTTCACAAAATGTTTCAAAAATGTCAACATTGTACTGTTACATCTGAAATGAAACCATTTTAAACAACAAATTTATTTAAATCCTTCATCAAAACATACGTAACCTAAGTTTAATTCAGGTAGCTGTCAATTTATCTAATCTCCATAATTTAACGTCCATCTGAGACAAACAGGATGGTCATCCCGTTAAAAGTATCAAATCACTGACATCAAAGATTAGGACAATTTGCCTCGTTGTCAAAGCCACTACTCGGTAATTATCGATCTTCAAATCAATATTTTGGAGGTCACACCTGCCATCCCACTCGGATTTGGTTTGGTCGGGGGTGTGCTGCTGGAGATTCAAAACCCCTACCCATTTCTAGGGTGATTTTGAAAAATATGGTACCCATTTCTAAAGGATTTTGCTTCATTTAAGACCCAATTTGGGCAAATTATCAGGAAAATATACAAAATTTTCACAAATTTTCGCAAACATAGATTAAAAAAAAAAAGTGGCCCCATGTTTAGGGACTGATTACAGCACATCCCTGTATACCGTTTTAGGCAATTCCCCCCCCCCCCCCTCCCCCTGGGGCATTCCACACATCAGAGACAACCATGCGATGGAATACAAACAGAGGCTAGCTGACGGACTGACCTATACAAGTGGATTCTCACCGAGGGAAATACATCTTTTTATACTAAATGAATTGCCCCGTAATGACAGCTCTGTAGGATCTTGTGTTGTCAAGCAATGGTAAATAGACAGTGGAATCATCATAGCTGCTCTGTAGAATCTTGTGTTGTCAAGCATATGGTTAATAGAGAGTGGAATCGTCATAGCTGCCTTGTTGTAATCAATTTTTTGTTTATACTAAAAATTGTGGGTTTTTTTTAGAAATTGTCAGTCAGTTATCCTTGTATTTTAGATTATTTGATATTTTTCTAGACGTCCCGTAACTGATTTCTCATTATGATTAAAATGTGTTGTAAAGTAGACAGTATATTCCGTACGGGACAATAAATAAGATATAGCCCAAGTCCCACATAAAACTTGAATAGAAAGTCAACCTTTCAAAACTATGAAGGGGCTGGTGGATAACACCACTTACTTAGCTCAACTTGCATTAGTTTTCCGGGAAACAAGTAAAATTCCCACCGTAAGTTTTCACATATCTTAACAGCTAAAAATCACCCACAAGTGCCATCATTTCCAGGGGGGGGGGGAGCTCCCCAGATTCCCCTTTTTCATTCATAACTATAAGAACATCTGATGGAAGATTTTTATATAACCTTTTCCATACAATGAAAAATGAACAGAAACAACATAACATGCATGAATGAAAAAAAATCATCAGGCCTTGCAAAAATGAAATCCTTTGATGAACATAGATTTTAGGGCAGATAACGTTTCAATTTTTTGATGCATTTGGTTCACAAAAGTGTATAGCCTTATCAATATTCTGAATCTGAGCCATCTTATATACCATATTCCTTGATTAATTGAGATTAATTTTCATTTTCACAAATGGGAGCTATTCTGATTCATATTGATTTTTCCCAGAAAAGATTGTATCTGTCCGCTGGATGCAGCACGTAATTCGCACCTGCCCATAACAACACTATTGCCAGACAAAAACAAAACCAATTTATATTTCAAATAATCAGGAAATGCCAAAAGTCAGTGGTTGTTATCCTATCAAAATAGGTTATGGATTGACTCATTAACCAAAGATGATACTATGAAAGATGGGATTTTTGTGGTCATTTTAATTTTCACCTGCAGTGATTTATATGGCAAAATGTCTTACTTTTTAACCCCCTGGAGTCTACCTGCCTATCTTACAGTGGTTCTGATTGGTTTATTACAAGATGCACTCATATGAATAGCCAATTAAAATACAGCTTGTAAAATATTTCACTCCAATCTTTATCAGGGATACAATTATTCTAACAATGTCTCTCATTGGTGCAATAAATGTTATATCCATCTAACCATCTAACCATTTAACCAATCGGCCGGTAGTTCTCAGGGGGTTAACAAATAGGAGCTATTCTGATTCTTATTGATTTTTTCCCAGAAAAGATTGTATCTGTCCGCTGGATGCAGCACGTAATTCGCACCTGCCCATACAACACTATTGCCAGACAAAAACAAAACCAATTTATATTTCAAATAATCAGGAAATGCCAAAAGTCAGTGACTGTTATCCTATCAAAATAGGTTATGGATTGACTCATTAACCAAAGATGATACTATGAAAGATGGGATTTTTGTGGTCATTTTAATTTTCACCTGCAGTGATTTATATGGCAAAATGTCTTACTTTTTAAGGTAGATTTTGTTCACAAATTGACAGCATGCTCAATATCTTGTCTTCAACATCCCAAAATATCATCCCACCTCAAAGTATTAATTAGAGATTTTGAGTAATTCCAACTTCCCAAAATTAAAAACCTTGTTTAATTTATAGTTTACACAACTAAAAATGACCAAAATATGTCAAATTACTTGGATTTTTGTAAATTTGCACAAAACAAAATGAATACCAATGTGCGAAAATAAATAAGGATAAAACAATGGTGTAAACGTTGATAAATGAAACAGTCACTGAAAGGCCAAGTTTATTTCTTTATAAAACAAGTGCACCATCCATTGCTAATGATAATCTGTTATCACATCAACCTCCAATAACATTTCTGCTTCAGGTAAGGGATATTAAGGGCACACTCACTTTTGTTTAATATCAAAATATCGTCAATTTGCAATGTTATTTTGCTCTTTCTGAGTTGTTGATAGCTACAATATGATTGTTTGGACAGGGACAGAAGACCTCTCAATTTTCTTAAGACGCCGAAAAAAGAAGAAACCTTGTTCTACAGGCCTGACCGACCCTTTTTTTATAACCATTTTTTTTAAATCTGTTCAAAAAAAATTCAGGTGCAAATGAATTCAGACCTAAATCTAATTACGGCAATATTTTTAACGGGTTTTTTAATTTGAGTGTTCATTTTGAAGGAGAAAAACAAAAAACAAAAAAACACAGACCGACCGACCCAACTAGGAGTCTGTTTGCCTGTAGGAGTGGGTTTTTGTGTGTTTTTGTAGCCTAATACTTCATTCCATTTGAAGTGGGAATATGATGTCACTCATGTCAGTGCAAGTTTAAGCGAGATGTAGTATTTATGCAGCAATACAGGGTTTGTCCTTGATGTTGTGAATACATTCCCCTGCGTAATAAAGTCATGCTCACTCAGTGGCGTACCGACCGGAGGGGCAAGTTGCCCCCCCTGGCTCCAAATAACGGGACGCTAAATTCGCAATACCGGGATGCTAAATTTGCATAAGAAAAAAAAATAGGGCTTAGGCCGAAAACACTGAGGATTGGGCATTATTTGTTGACTGTTGTGCTTTTTGGACTGCGAAATTTGGTGACCGCGCGACATTTTGTGACCGTGCGTATTATTTTGGACCGTGCAATTTTTTTTGACCCTACCCCCCCCCCCCCCCTTACGTGAAATTAACAAGGTGACTGACTGGGAAAAAATTTGGGGCAACCTTTTACGAAAATTTACGCCACTGTCGGGACAACATATACTTCTGCCCCCCCTGGCTCACATGCCGCGGTACGCGCCTGTGCTCGCTCCCTGTAATAAGCTGCAATTAGGCAACAACATAAACCTGTTCTAGTTCTACAGGCCTGACCAACCCCGTGTTTTTCTGAATATTCAACAATAAAAATCTAAAATTTGTAAAAACAAATCATTTTGAAATCTCAGGGTTCCTGAGATGTTGAAATCTTAGGGTTCCTTATTCACCAAAATGTTCACACACATTTTGAAGAAAAACACACACCAAAACACACCTGGGCAACCGACCCTGTTTGCCTGTAAAACCAGAGGGTTTTTTCACCCACAGAAATATGCTCTAGCTTCACATTCATACTGTGAGTTGAATGGAATATAACTACAGATATGATACATTTATCATTGTTTTTAGTTAGGCATCTCAATCTACTTCTAAAAATATATAAAATTTAAGGATAAAATAAAACTGTTGTCACATTGGGTCAACCAAGATAGACTGTATGTAAATTAGAGAACTTGTTTATCATTGCATGGAATATTATTCAAACATACTTATCTTCTCTATCAACAAATAAAAGAAGAAACCATAATACAAAATGTTGTCATCTGTATCAGATTAGACCCAAAGCAGTTTGCATAATAATACTATAGTTCAATTAGTTCCAAATTGGCGAGAAATATTTGGTTTTTATCTCTCCGCGCGCAAAAAGTTATTAAAGCGTACATGCTCGATTATAGCAACATGCACAGGGTTTGGTGATACGCATGTGTTACGCATATGATGCACATTGTACCTGCTACATCCATGCGCGCCCGAGTCCTTCTATATTCATTCACTGCTGTAAGGCAAAAAAAAAAAATTAAACAGGGATAGATAATACAAAAAACATGTTTTAAAGATGATTTTTTTGTGATTTTTTTTTAATTTTAATTTTTAAACAAGAAGATACTACTCAAAAACACGTTTTCATCTTTCTTTGTTGTTATGTGCTTCTTTCAACAACAAAAATTTAAAATTCGGGTCGGTCGGAAAGGGCAAGTCAACTTCTTCTTTTTTTTTGGCCTATGGAGGCTTCACCAATTTGGAACTGATCAAACTATAGCATTAAATTCAAAGATGTTTCTTAAGTCTACAAACGTATGGAATTCTTTACTTTAGCCAATAATAAGGAATCAAATTAATGATTTTAAAAGTTTACTTAAAAAGTTGCTTTATTAATGCGCGCCCGAGTCCTTCTATATTCATTCACTGCTGTAAGGAGGCTTCGTCAATTTGGAACTGATCAAACTATAGCATTAAATTCAAAGATGTTTCTTAAGTCTACAAACGTATGGAATTCTTTACTTTAGCCAATAATAAGGAATCAAATTAATGATTTTAAAAGTTTACTTGAAAAGTTGCTTTATTAATCCTGCTAGACATTTGTTTCTTATTGACTTCTCAAGTACCTGTTTCTTCCGTTGGCAAATTACATTTATAAGCCTGCATGATCAAGTGGTTTTTCCTCAGAATAGAAATTAATAGATCTAAACATTGCGGTTTGTTCCTCTATCCATCATTCGACACTAGGTAGTTTATTTTGCACGCCATATAGAGCATGTGATAGTCTGTCTACAGAAAATATACTTTATGACGCTATGCATGACAGTAAGTGACAAGGTACAACAACATCAAAGTGTTTTAACACTTAATGTATTAAAATATACATCGAAAAAACAATTGAAATTTGGCTAGAAATATGCAAATCAGGCACTAAGTAAAAGGCAAGTAAAACATATTCTACAAGAAAAACTGAATTCTGGTTTACTTTTTAAGTTCAACTTAGTAACAACATAATCTGTGAGATTGATATTTACATAATTTGATATCAGGCTTGTTAGACAAGATTTCCTTCACTCCGATCCCGGACTTCTCCGACCCATTTTGTTGGTCAACTCCCCGGTAAAGTCTTGGGCGTCTTGAATTTCAAGAAGTTCTGTTTATCGCTTGAAACGCACCATTATATTTTCAGGGAGGGGGTAGGAAGTTTTTGGGAAGAAAACAATTCCCCCTCTGTGCAGGCCAAAAAAAAATCCACCCCCTGATGAGTAAATAAAACAAAACAAAAACTCTACCCCCACCCAACTCAATATGAATGAATACATTAAAAAAAAAATCTCCCCTTACGGCGGCCAACAACAAAAAATCCCCCCCCCCCCCCCAACCAAACTTCCTACCCCTCCCCTGAAAATCTAATGGTGCGTTCCATTGTTGTAAGTGTTTATATATCAAAATGTGACCAATTTCTAAAGGTTTTTTGCCATCAAAGTGGTACACCTTACCTATGAGTGCACCCCATCCATCGGAAAACTATTCCTACAACATCTGAGATATGATTTCTTTGTGAACAAATCCAATAAAATGTGAATGTAATACTCACAATTTTAGTTACGTTTCACTGTTAAACTAACAGCTTCGTCAGACTGGCAACTCTGTCTGGAGGCAACAGGAATTAGGGATTTCCTGTTGCTGGAAACCGCCGTTGTAGAGGGCGTAATTCCGACGAGTTGATCGTAGATGTTGTGCAGTGTGTAAGACCCCTCATCTTTGTTGAGTGTGTTCTCCCCCCTTCTCCGAATCCAAATTGCTTCTTTAAGCCATCTAGTTGTTCTGTCTGATTCGCGGTCTATAGTTCTGGCCTTGTCCCAATCGATGGTGTGATTTGTAGCCGCTACATGGTCGGTAATTGCTGATTTGTGTTGTACCGAAGTAGAGTCTTTCCTCGTGGAACGAGTGTATGGTTTCTTTTCAAATTTCTGAACCTCTTTCTTGTGTTCTTGTAATCGGGTTCCGAAAGCTCGACCTGTTTCACCAATGTACGATTTAGGGCAACCAGAGCAAGGAATCTCGTAGACAGTTTCAGCTTTTTATTATTCCTACAACATGTTTGATTATTTTACAATTTATCCAGCAGTGATGATAGATCGTCTGTTCGCAAGCCACGAGCTAACTAAAATTTCTTGTAATTTTGTCAGACTTGTGTCTACAAATTTTTCCAAACAAGTTGTATTCATTACATTTGTGACCCTATGCCCCCCCCCCCCCCCCCCCCCCCCTCCTCACCAACAGGAATAACTACAAATTATACTCAATAACAGTTGTGATCACTATTTACAATCTACACGCAATGATGAAAGATCGTCTGATCGTGTGCCATGGGTTAACTACAATTTCTTGCCACTGTGTCTCCAAACTTGGGTCATTGGCACTCTTCTACGTCATCATATTCAGCACACCACACACACTGTTGTTATAATCTAAAGGAAATTTCAGCTTCACTTTCCCATCATCCTATTTCTTACACCACTAAGTATATAACCAAAGCACTCAAGTTTCAGCTAAAAGCTTCCCTAAACATATATCTCATCTCACCCAACACAGTTTACTCTCAATTGTAAATTGCTGCGCTTATATTCCTATAGCTAATGGAATGGTAATAATTGGTGGGGTTTTGAATGGCGGAGTTTGATTGCGTACAGGGCGAGAAATGACGAGCGGATAAGTGGATTTGTGGAAACTAAAAACTTGGAATTTTAGAATCAATTCAAATGACGTTGAATTTCATCTAATGGCGTGCCATTTACTAATTATCCGAATATGAAATAAGGTTACTATGAAGAACATAGCTAATAATAGATGAGCACTTAGGCCAATTAAAATTCACTTTGAAGGGGAAGTCTGAAGAGTTGTTTAGAATTCAAGAATAAAAGGTATTTCTTTATTATTTATTTATTCTATTTATGCTTTCTTTATTGAGGGCAATATATGCTTCAGTGGCTTGCACTACTGCCCTCATTTCGAATACATAGACACTGTATTACATGTTTCAACGTTACATCACGGCTGTTTGATCCCACATAATGTGTCCGTTTTATTCTGAGAACACGTAATAAAGTAATACTTAATAACGTTTTAAAAGTCCATCTACAATATATTAACCCCCTGGGAACTATCTTTCGTACAATAATCCCCATTGGTCAATTACACAATATAATCATGTTGATAACCAATTACAATTTTGCTTACAAATATTTTGAAAATTGTATTTATTCCAACAATGTTTCTGATTGGCACAATATCTGATGGGGTTTAAAGGTAGATGACCCGATCACATTTTCGTAACACAGAATTATTTCAAACATACAGAGATTTTCATATCATATGAAAGCTCGTATTTTTTTTCATCCTCATACTGAAATTTGACGGCCTAAATCGGTGAAATCTGAGAAATCGATGAAATAACGTTGAATTACCGCGAATGGTGGTAACCACCGATATAGTTTGTGTACTACTCAATGGGTACAGTTCACAGCATTTTGTGCGTCTAAAATAAGAACCATAATAGCTATGCATCTCAAATTTTGGGACACGACATTTTTAAGGATGACCTTTCATGTAGAATAGAAAACTTCAAGTTGAAAATTGGAACATCTACCTTTAAGTGAAAGCCATAGAAAATTGAGGAAGGCTACCTTGGAATTTTACTCATCCTACCATAGTTCATAAACAAATAAGATAGCTCTTTAAAAACAATCTATAATAATACAAAAAATTATATATAATAATAGAGTATGGCTGTGATTTCAAACGGCAGAGAAATTTATAAAACTTTTACCGGTAAATAAGACAATAAGTAAATAAGTGGGTGATCCTTTTTAATAACCCTGATGTAGAATGCAATCATATAATCTGAATTAGGTCATTATTTCCCTAATTATCAATCTCCTATCTAAATTGTATTTATTCCAACAATGTTTCTGATTGGCACAATATTTGATACATCCTAAATGTCAACCAATCAGCAGATAGTTCTCATGGGCTAATCCGTTTCAGCCTCCTACCGACAAACCTGTATCAGCATCCTGCGGGTTAAAAACAAGGGACTTACTGTTGGCTTGAAGTCGTCTCTTCAGCATCCTACGGGTTAAAAACAAGGGACTTACTGTTGGCTTGAAGTCGTCTCTTCAGCATCCTACGGGTTAAAACAAGGGACTTACTGTTGGCTTGAAGTCGTCTCTTCGTCTACTTCCGCTTCGTAAACCTCTTTGGTGAATTGTGGAGGATGCATGCCCCCATAGATATACACAGCCGCACTGGCAGTATTCGTCTCGTCATCATCGGAACTGATGTCCTCAGCGAACACACTCAAGATATATTCTCTTCCCTCCTCGTAACTCTGTCCGGGTTTGAGCGCCGTTAAGATCCAACCAGTGTCTTCATCCACGACAAACATATCATCTCCTCCTGGGGGAAATAAGACGAGGAATATGTTTTTATCGGCGACAAGAATCTTGTATACCCTTTTGCTTATGTTTTTATGATGCTACTTAGCCTTGAATTCTAATAAATCGCTACTCTTAGCTTATTGAGATTCATACTTGCTGCATTAGCGTACCTTAATTCAAAATAATGGAGTTGAAATGGTAAGATGATGTCCTAGCATCGTATAATACACGGAGCCAAAAAAGAAACTTATAAAAAAAAGAAACTTATACAATTTTAACAGATCACCAAATAAAAGTCTGTGCATGAAAATGTACCAAATTTGGATACAATATTACTGCAATGTATTGCTTCAAATGGCATTCAATAATCATTTGTTTGCTTCCATGACACAAGAGAAATGTGCACTGACCCTATGGTGATCTGTTAAAATTTTATAAGTTTCTTTTTTGGCTCAGTGTATATTCATCAGGATGTAGATGCTTATTTTCAAAAGCCAAAGTAGTTGAATTCTAACTGATTTGTGTTGGAATTTTGGAAAATAAGCATCTACAATCCCAAGTCCTGGACATTTATTATAACATCAAAAAACAGGTGAACAGGTCTAGAAGGGCATGATTCCCAGCAAGATAGCAAAAATTACCCCACAAAAAAAAACAATTCCCTCAAAAATTAGATGTATTATTCAGAACCATATTTTTCCTCCCCATAAGAAAATTCCTAGCATGGAGTTTCATGGATTTCCCCCATTTTTCCAGGCCTGCGAGTGAAATATCTCTTTGCATTTTAAGATTTATGAAACACTGACTGAAACAGGTTTATAGAACATATCCATCAATTCACTAAATCCACGCTTCACTTACTACTCCGAGACGTTATGACGTCAGCGGATCTTCCTGATCAAATCTTTATCACACTATTTACATCAACCGTATTTTGTATACAGCAATAGAGAGTGTGAAAACTGGTTTGCATTCAAATTACATCGCGCACTTTACATTTTAACATGTCAGTTATTGATCACACAACATGAACATCAACTTGCGCATAATTTGAGGGCTTAGAAGTAGAACTGACTGTCCATTTTGACTTTGTCCAGATAATTGTACAAGTAACATGGATATGAACTTTCTTTCTGTGGAAAAAGTGTCTATGTCTATGTACCCCCCCCCCCCCCCCCCCCTCCTTTTGATTATGTCCGTGAAGGTGTTTTTAGTCTTGTTGCAAAACAGGCAATGTCCAGCAGGTGTATGTCCAAAAAGTCAAAATGGACATAGTCAGTTCTACTTCTAATTTATGTTTGTTAAAAATTCAGATTTTGATACTTTCAGGCTGATTTTGATACTGTACTGCAAATACATTTTTAAAGATAAGTGTTACAAGTGAATGAGACATGGTAAAAATAAACATGTTTCAATGATGTTTAATGTATGTTTCCCATCTATCTATTTCTTTTTATTTTCTATCTTTTTTTAATTTTCTTTCAATTTTCCATTTTTTATCTATTTTCTTTTACTTGATACAAAAATACTCTCAATCACCCACAGGCGCCTAAAATAGAATAAAAAGCGACGCCACATTTACTGCCATTTTGGGTTTTGAAAGACACAAACTGCAATTGTCTGATTATGAGTGAGTGGGTCGTCAGGATTCTTCAAACATTTGTTTTCAAGGAGAGAATATTGAATATATTTAGCATTTATATTGTTTTTGATTGGATGTACTGGCCCAAAAATATGTGAGAATAGAGAAATGGCAATTTTGCATTGAAGAATAGTAGGTAGACTTCCCAATCAATGTCATATGAAGAAGTAAGAATGGTAAATACCATTTTGTTTCTAACAACAAACCTTTCTTATAATGAATGCTACTTCCCCATTTATCTTCAGCTTGAACTTAGTGGTCAGAAATGTATTTCATTCATGATCGCAACAGTAAAATTAAAATGCCAAACCTACATATTTCTTTTGCATTTAATACCGGTTTTTTAAATTTATTTATTGATTAATTTAGATACCTTTTATCCAACCATTGCTGTTGAGCTTTGTACATGTAGCTATCGGGATTGTGGCGATCCCGTCATGTGAAAGCTTAATTAATTTTAATTAATCAATAAAACATGATCAAGCCAAATATCAGTCTACAGGCTGCTACTTATTATTTATTCATGTATTTATTTACCAAAATCAACTATCCTCTTCCATTTTGTATTATCTTACCAAAAATATTTACAAAAGAATGACTTTCAAATAAATGCCCCAATTTGAGAAAATTCAGTATCTCTTACTTCATGTAAACCTATAGAAAAAATCAAGGGATGATGAGATAGGAAAACTAATAAACAAGGATGTGAGTGGGTGGGGAATTGTAATTTGTTTTCTGAAATTCAAGACGTATTAAGTGAGAATTCTAAATATATATTGTTCTGCTGGGATGTATTAGTCGCTAGACATCACCTGCGGATGTGCAACATCACTCAAATGGGAAAACAATGAAAGAAACTGTGACTGTCATATCAAAATCCTAAAATACATGTAGTTTGTCGCTTTCTGAATTGCCTTTGGCTATGACACACCAAGCTAGAGATAAAAATCTACCAGTATCAAAATATTTTTCAGGTAGGAAAAAAGCTACAAAGTAAATAATCATTACATGTATGAGGATATATGTGAATGCAAATTGTACAATTTAACAAATTGAAACGATTATAAGCAGCACATGGGTGGATACTCGACTTTGTCATACTATATTGATAGTACTAGTAAATGTATAGAAATACAGAGTGTCCTAAAACTTTCGATACTTTTTAAAAGCTTTTTATTTTCCGGTAAAATAATTCGCAGTGTAAAACTAAATACAAATTTGGATAGGGAAGACTTATAGAATGTTTTGGTATCAAGGGAGCGAGAGGCCCAGTTTCTTCTATTGCAATATGTTTTCATTTCCATAAGGCAAAATATCTTAAGGGGGACTTAAATAAGGAAGTTTTTTGGAGAATTTTGTGAGTGCTGTAATTATTGAACTATGACTCAAATGTATATAAAAGTATACATTTTTGGAAAGGAAATGGATCAGAGAATCCAAATTTGGCATCAATTTTGATCAAAAATGTTGATTTTTTTGAGAAAATCACAAACAATGATTACGTTTTTTAAAAAAATGTTTCTAAGTTAATGTCTTCACATCATCATCAAGAGATTTGGGCATTTTATACTCAAAATTATTTTTGTTAGCTTTATGGTCAAAAAGTGGATTTTGTGATTTTCTCAAAAAAATCAACATTTTTGGTCAAAATTGACGCCAAATTTATATTCTCTGATCCATTTCCTTTCCAAAAATATATACTTTTATATGCATTTGATTAATAGTTAATAATAATAATAAATACAGCACTCACAAAATTCTAAAAATCAGATCAAAAACTTCCTTGAGTTCCCCCTTAACCCTAACCCTAGAACGTGGCAGTGGGGATGGAACGAAGAACGGGGGGAGGGGGTTAAATAAAAAATGGGGAAAATTATGTCCGCCGGCCCCGGGAATTGAACCCGGGTCGGCCGCGTGACAGGCGAGATATACTAACAATTAGCCACGGGGGGAGGGCTTCACAGGCTTAAAAATTGGAGACCATATATACCCGTAGTTTAGTGCTACAGGAGATAGAACTTGTGCGCGCGCAAGCCAAGCGGTGCTGGCTGTGATGTTTCTGTGAGACGTAGTAGGGTTAGGGTTATGAGAGCTACAAAGCTTTTAAGAAGTATCGACACTTTTGGGACACCCTGTATCTTTTCTGAGTTGGGTTTGAAGCTCCACGCACATAGATTTCAAAAGCTATAAGTATTACCTCCAACCCGTTTCCGGAAAGGCTTATCTATACATTTACTAATAAATTGTAAATATAAATGGACAAAAGTAAAAAATAGAGCCCACCTCTGAGAATTCATGAATTGATAATAAAAACCAATTATTTATACAAAATATTACCAACATTTATTAATCTGTACTATTTCATTTGTATCCTACCAACCGTCTGAATTTTTATTAACTTGCACATAAATTCATGAACTGATAATAAAAAACAATTATTTGTACAAAAAAGCCATGTGCCACTTGACTGACGACGGCATCCCTCACCTGCTGCCAGTGCTTTGTATTACATCAACCCATTATCATTACCGAATATTCACGCACCGTCAATTGTCATACTTGGTTTAATTTTACAACCTGTGCAGTGTGTACATATTATCCCTTTAACGCTTTCCAATCCGCTATTATTTTTAACATACAAAACAGATTCGTCGGAAACCTTTCCAAACTTTCAAGGTCTATCTCAAGATTACTGTACCAATACTAGGCATGTTTGTACTTCCTTCAATGCATTTCTCATGGTGATTCCAAATATGGTAATGAAATTCAATAATTTTGACATTTTTGCAACATTTTGTGAAATTTTGGAATGTCGTCTGCCGCGTGCAAAGTGTTAAAATCAAACCAGTGCTGCAGCATTTTGGGCTGCAGGAAATTTAGTATTGACTGCACCAATATCATGACTAAATTTAATCAGAAGACAGATGTCGTAATGTAAACAGTACCGATCAGGTTTGCTGGAGGTAGGCAATTGTATTGGTATAGCAAACCTGCAAGTGTGTGGTTATTGTATCATTGAGCGCATATTTTGCCCCGATGATAGAATAGTGGTATTTACACTTATGCTATGAAAAATGAAAATCCATAAATATTTGGCGAGTTTTCTTTCATACACCTGTCCAAGAGGCCTTTCAGTTTTAAAATGTTTTGAAAACACATCAATCTTATCGCAGTTCAAAAACACAAGGATGTTATATTTTCAAAACTTGCCAGCTTTTGCTTAGGATTAGCATTTTTTAGCATTCAGGGGGGTTAGGGTTAAAGCAGAAAGAAGGTATCATCCACTGCTACCTCACTGTGAATTTGGTTGCATCCCATAATGAAGTTGTGAACTGTAAAAAGTGGCAGAATGGGGATTATTTTCCTGTTATATGAGGTTCAGCCAAAAATTGGAATATTGCCAGGATTTTGAGTAATTGCCAAAGTATTGTTTTGTAACTTGTGTGCATAATCCCCATTCTGCCACTTTTTACAGTTCACAACTTCATTATGGGATGCAACCAAATTCACAGTGAGGTAGCAGTGGATGATACCTTCTTTCTGCTTTAACCCTAACCCCCCTGAATGCTAAAAAATGCTAATTTTAAGTCCCTCTCCAAGCGCATGCGCCACCGGTTTTCGATGACGTAGTCAACCGAGCCTATATAGTGAGCGCAGTATACTGCGGGAATGTGTAGCTGAGGACCGTGGCTTAGTGGGTGGGACGTGGGGCTTGAGAACGGAGGGTCCCGGATCGAATCCCGGCAGGTTCCCAAAGATTTAGTTGGTGTTTTGTTCCTCGAAAATTGTGATCCTGGTCAAAAACCCTAAACCGGGGTTAGGGTTAAGAGTTAAAAGCTATTTGTATGCACCAAAATAAAAGAATATAATGAGACAACAACTTAGCACTATAATGCCTGCAACTGTCAGCATTTCTGATGTTTTATTTTATTTTAGCTCAATGTTCGTTCCCCCACAGATTTAAAACATGTTTCTATTAGAACTGTTAATTTGGGACATTTATCACAAATCTTCATACTGATGGAAAAAGAAAGACTTTTTGCCTAGCTGTCAAAATCTGAAGTGCCTGTCAGATTAAGAGATTTGCCAAAAGAATCACATTGAAAAAGTACTTGAAAAAAACACAGACAAATGCAATTCTCTTAACATGTTTTATCTTTCCATGACAGTAGCTTTCTAGTTTTGAACATTGCTACCAGCAGAAACGACAATGTATGGCTTTGGTTTGAGCCTAGCAATGTACAATTACACATGATATATACAGGGTGGTTCAATAAAACGTTGACAGTTTTTTGAAGCCATTTTTTTTTAAATTCTGTAGATTTAAAATTTAAAAAATATTCAATATTCATCAACTATATGATCTTGACTGCTGAAAATATCGTTACCAATAACCTTACGGTTGCAAAATAACAATAACGATATCTTCAGCATAGATGGTCAAGATCATATAGTTGATGAATATTGAAAAAGATTTTTATTAAATTTATAGAATTTCAAAAAAAAATGGCTTCAAAAAACTGTCAACGTTTTATTGAACCACCCTGTACACTATCTATATTTCATGTAGAGATGAGATAGGCAATTTTATAAAGGAAACGGACACAATGCATCCACATCATTCATTTAACTACTACAGTAATTAAAAATAAATAAAAATTGAAATTGTGCAAGCCCTTTCAATTCTCCATCATAAATGTTTATTGACGACAGATGAGAATTGGTAATTTCAGGTATTGGAAAATCATCATTGAAAATATGATGAGGGCGCTGAAACCCTAGGTTTATATGAAGAGCCAAGAATTTAAGAAATATTATGCAAAATGGCCAATGCAACCAAATACTAACGATATTCATAATAGAATACAACACAAAGTCTGTGCAGGAGGGTTTGTGTAATAAAGTTCTCTTTCTCTCTTCTACATATGTGTAATGTAAACCGAAAATTCAAATAAAACTTAAGATGCGCAAATCTTTTTTTTAAACTAACGGTAGTCAAAAATCTAAAAGGAACCATCAATTTACCTGAGCGTAGATAGAATTTGACCTCTGACCCAGCATCAGAATCCTCTGCCCTAAGCTGATAGATGGAAGCTCCGCTGGGGGCATCGGTTGGTACCACTTCTTTGTAGGGGTAGACAGTCATGAGCCATCGAGGGGGTTCATCGTTAACATCGGTCACCGTGACAACCACTCTCTGAGTATCATATTTTTCTGTATAAAAGACAAAACATAAAAAAGCAAATTATGTTTTAATTCTAGATATTATTAACAAATTATGTGCAAATCATTTACATGTGATACTATCAATCTATATACAATGGCTGCTATGTGTAAGAATTACATTGTCACATGGGTGCACCTTTAAAGCATCTGAAGTGCATAACATAACAGCTCAACAAATAGACCATCTGCAATAGCTGCTCCAAGTTACATTTATTTTAATACCAATCGCTTACAGCTTAGGCTATATTTAAAAAAATCATCATTTGTCTTAAAGCTCCCACGCACGTTAGTTAATTGATGCGCGTTAGAAAAAAAATTATTATGAAAAAAAAGAAGAAGAAAAATCCCAAAATTTCACAGATTTTTCAGATTTTCATTGATCACATCATTTTAAATACAAAAGTTCACTTTTACAAGAATTTCAATATTTTATATTTATAATAATAAAACAAAAACCTTACAAAAAATTGCATTCCGCATTAGGTTTTGAAAATCTGAAGAGCTTTGAGACAAAAGATTTTTTTTAATATAGCCTTAACTGTAACTGATATAACCAACCCCAATATAACAAGTGGCAGTTATTGCAGATAGGGCCTTTTGGCACTGCACCCTCAACTTATTCAAATGTATGCAAGTTGAGACAGAATCGGCAACTAGACTTCATGTCACCTGAAGTCATGAATAACATCAATGTATATTCTTGTCATAAGCCCAGCGTTTTCACACTATACTTGGGCTGACATACTTTTTTTGATCACATTGTTGATAACGCAATATCGAAGAAAAAGAACATTCAGTTCTCTGTGAATATAATCAATAATAATTTACTTGATATAAAGTATTATTCCTGTTATGACGGTGTTTTAAATTTATCACAATTTAAAGTACCTAGAGCAAGGCTCAAGATAACAGGTGTTTTTTACCGGGAGCTACTTTTTTCAAAAGTAGCGCCCGGATCATGGGATTTATTGAGAACCAGGAGCCACTTTCAGTCTACCGGGAGCTAACTTTTTATTAAATCGTATTGTCAAATCGAAATTCAATGTCTTAGGCAAGCTTACCACCGTTCATCAACGGGCGCTGGTTTGGACAAAATATCAGCGCTCGGTTGTTTATTTTTCAGCATTACCGGGCGCTATGGCAGGAGGACCAAGGGGTAAAAATCGCCCAGTGCCCGCTTATCTTGAGCCTTGACCTAGAGCCATATAAAATGTTGTTATATTGTGAAATTACCAAACATTTTGTAAATTTCAACCAAAATGTCGAGACATGAAGCGATGCAAAACGGTATTCAGTTGTCCTTCATTAACCTGTATCTTTAAACATCTATGCAAAAACCTGATCACACCACCACAGGGTCGTAACGTCTGAGAGGCGGTACTTTCATCATAGAAACCGCACACCTATACTGACCTCCATGTGCCTTGCAGGCTACAAACGTAATAACATTGCAATGTACAAGTCACCAAATAAAACTCTTGGATGGACTAGTAGTAATAGTCTGATAGTACAATCCTGGTGGGGGGAGGGGGTACTCGGATTTGGTTTGGTCGGGGTGTGCGGCTGGAGATTCAAAACCCCTACCCATTTCTAAGGGTGATTTTGGAAGAAACGGTACCCATTTCTAAGGGTTTTGCTTCATTAAAGACCCAATTTATCAGGAAAATCGACCTGTTTTCGCAAATTTTCACGAAAATAGAACCATTTGTAAAAAGTTACCCCATTATCATGGATTTTCCAGCACAAAATCATACCCCATGTTTAGGGATTTTGTGCAAAAAAGCTACCTATTTAATAGAGCCGCACATCCCCATATACCTCCCCCCCCCCCCCCCTCCCGTGAGTAAAATGATGACATATATTCATTCAAATACACATGAATGAGTGAATGATGCTGCACCAATATACGAAGGACTATCATGTTACAATTGAATGCAAATTAAATGCTATGTTTACCATGATATTTTTTTATACAAATGCAGAACAAAAATTGGACAAATTGGCCAAGCAAAACTAATATCATCGAAATTAGGATAAGAATGGGAAAATATTTTTACAGATCAGTGTATTCACTATACTTGGTTAGCTAGCCAAATTTGATATTTTAATCTTGAAGTTATGTATAATGCATATAATGTAGAAGAAGAAAAACAGAATATTTTCACAGTTTTCCTGTCTCTCACCTCAACCACTTTCTGACAAATGGGGCTAAAATACTAAACGATACATTCATCATCAGTTAAAACTCTCTAGTTTCAACAAATTTCACCCAAAAGCTACTGGCTTCTCAAATTACACCATGCATCTATAATTAAGTTACTTTTTACTTAGATACACAGAAAATTCACACAAGCAATGTGTAAGGTGCTAGAAGTTGTTTACAAAAACCTCCTCTAAATTACAAATTTATCTGGATTGTCTTGGGGAACCATCAACAGAACTCCAAGAAGATTGTCTGTCTCAGAAGCCCGCCCGCTTTGGTATGTGGAATGAGCTACGGCGCGGCGCGTAAGGTCTATGCGCTGAGGCCTAAAAAAACTCCTTTTTTTATTTTTAGAAAAAAAGTTTTAAAAATGTTCTCTGAAGCTTGGATTAGCAAAACTAAACCAAAAAATCGCATACCTCATAGCCTATTTTCTAAAAAAAAATTTAAAAATAAAAAATTGCACAGCACTTAGCTTATTTGCAAAATGTTTCTGAGACAGACTATCTTCTTTGTTTGGCCTAATGTTTCCTATTTGGCCATTATTCAGCACATGAGGTCTGTTTCTCATATCGATACTCATCTACTGCGCAAACATGATCCCGCCGATGATATGTGACCCATACTTAATGGGCTGTCATATTATTTGGGAAACATTTCTGAAATGTATCATATAATGTCTTCAATGCCAACATTTAAATGTTTTCATGTACCGCCGTAATGGTTGTACAAACATAAAAATGCATAAATGAGTTTTAAGCTATAGAGAATCTTGAATGTCTAATATATAACAAGCAAGATTGCTTAAATATACTGTAAAAGTGGATATTGTCGCGCTACAATTATTTTTGCACTTTTCGGGCTAATATCAACAAAAGTGAGAAGACAAAAATGTGTGAATATTCATTTTGTATATTGGTCTATGTAAGGAAGCCCAAAATCGCAAAAATAAAAACAAGTAAAATTGTTTGAAATGTGCAAAGCGCGAAAAAAATCACACAGCGAAAATGTCCACTTTTACAGTAGAGCATGAAAAATGTAAGCGCACAAAATTTAAAAACGTTGACATTTACGATTTTACAGAGTATAATGTTGATTTTAAATTGGTTCTCTTGTAATTAGCTAATGGTTACTAATTGGCTATCTTCATTAGGCTATATTAAAAAAATCTTTTGTCTCAAAGCTCTTCAGTTTTTCAAAACCTAATGCGGAATGGGGGATATTAAAATCCAAGTTGTAAAAGTGACCTTTTGTATTTAAAGGTAGATGTTCCGATTTTCAACTTGAAGTTTTCTATTCTACATAAAAAGGTCATTCTTAAAAAATTTGTGTTCCAAAGTTTGAGTTGCATAGCTCTAATGGTTCTTATTTTAGACGCACAAGATGCTGTGAACTGTACCCATTGAGTAGTACACAAACTATATCGGTGGTTACCACCATTCGCGGTAATTCGATGTTATTTCGTAGATTTCTCCGTAATTATACCGATTTAGGCCGTCAAATTTCAGTATGATGATGAGAAAAATACGAGCTTTCATATGATATGAAAATCTCCGTATGTTTGAAATAATTCTATGTTACGAAAATGTGATCGGGTCATCTACCTTTAAAATGATGTGATCAATAAAAATCTGACAAATCTGTGAAATTTGGGGATTTATTTTTTTTTGAATTTTTTATAAAAAAAATTAAAAAACTTCTTTCTAACGTGCATCAATTAACTAACGCGCACGGGAGCTTTGAGACAAATGATTTTTTTTAATATAGCCTTAGGAAAATGTTTTTACTTTGAAACATCAACTTGATTTGATATATACAAGCCTCTGTAACAATCCATGACATTTTACTTCCAAGTTATGAATATGGAAGATGTCTAAGACTATCATCTTTGCTTCTCTGACAATCCCCCGCTATAATTTCCGTCTTCTTACATTTATAGCATGATGAACTTTGTCACACGTATCAACATGCTATAGAAGAGGGGACATATCAAATATTTCCCTCATCATCTTCCATCCAACAGACATCCATAGCCCATAGAAAAACTATCATAATCTGATACATGCTTATAGTTCAATCTGCCAAATATTTAACTGTAAAAACAGGTTAATGTATCAATCCATTCACGTTTGTATCGCATTTGACATTTATAAGACAAACCCCCAAGGACAAAAAAAAGAATATGTGAAAATATTCTGCCTTGATATTCTGCTGAATAATATTATGCTGGTCACACACGATGACAGGCAGCGTAGGTTAGCTGACTGACTTGACTCGATTCAGGCATTCCATCACAGAACGTAGGTTTCCGGTTAACGCTGGTTGTGCCTAGCAATTTCTTTAGTGTTTCTGTGACACTAGGAATAGCCTAGAGCATGTGTCTATATTGAGAGATGATTTATGTAGTCAATCTTACCTAGATGGAATTTGCGAAATTTACAAATTTTATCTATTTTGATATTAAATTAAATTAATCTTTTTCAATAAATTGTATCTAAATTTTAGATGTTCAAATATAAAATAGAATTGATTTAATTATTACAAATAGTCCTCAAGAAATGAAGCGTAGTAACTAGGGAGCAGTATGGCATGTACACAATGCTAATAGCTTGCGTATAAATATAGTGTGCTACATACAGTATGTGCCACCGTGCATCATAAAAGTGGTGGTAATTTTCAAGTGAACACATTTTCACACTTTGCCAAATTTGAGCCAATTGGCTTTATTTTAATTTTGTAATTTGGAAAGTTCATTACATAGATTTATACACAAAAGAAATATATTCACACATTTTCGTTTTTGCGATAGCTGCTTAAAACATCAAAAACGTGAAAATTACTGTAGCATGAAAAATCCCAGCTTACGGTACGTGAATGCATGCTGTTGCCTTTAACATGGTGTAGGGATCATAGCGCGAGATATTTCATTTGTAGCGATCATATTTCAATGTACTGTCTGGGTATCTAATACACAAACCAATATCTATACAATTTATTTCACATCATAATTCTGTGCAGTGACATTCATAGTCCAGTCAATCTAATGAATGACCCACCACAAATTGCAACACAAGGTTTTTCTTCAGTTTCTTCATTAGAAAGGTCTCTGGAACAACATATCAAAAGTCTAATAAAATCTAAGCAGGCGAAAGTCATTTTTTCTGTAAATCCAAGATGGCCGCCAAAAAACCCCTTATTTTTGACAATATCTTACTTCTCATTTTTATTTTACCAACATTTTAACTGTAAAGGAATGGTTTTTAATATCAATAAATCCATTGAAACACATTTTAATATAATTGGCCTGTAACTTGCTTTATTAACACACCTAAATCCAAGATGGCCGCCAAAATGGCCACCAAAAATGGTAAAAACTTCATATATTGGCATATATAAACTAACATGTATGATCCGAGTATATTTTTAACAATAGGATGTATGGATTAGACCACTAGAAACTCATATCTAGTAATTTTGCTTTGTTAACATACTTTAAAACCAAAATGGCCGCCAAATGAATGGTAAAAAGTGGTCAAAATTCCATAAAATAGCATAATATCAACCGACGTGTATGATAAAAATATAGTTTTAACGATGGGATGTATGTGTTAGACCACTAATAATTCATATCCAGTATTTTTGCTCCGTTAATATAGTTCAAATTCCAAAATGGCTGCTAAAATGGCCCCAAAATGGTTGCCGAAGGGACTGCAAAAATTGTCAAATTCCATAAAATGGGATAATATCAACCTAAATGTATGACAAAATATATAGTTTTAATGATGGGATGTATGTATTAGACCACTAGTAACTCATATCTAGTATTTGTGCTTTGTTGACATACTTAGAAATCTAAAATGGCCCCAATATGACTGAACAAATTGTTGGAATTCAATAAAATGGGATAATATCAACCAAAATGTATGATGAAAGTATAGTTTTAACATTGGGGTGTATGTATTAGACCACTAAGAAACTCATATCTAGTATATTTGCATTGTAATAACATACTTATAAACCAAGATGGCCACCAAAATGGCTACTGTAAATGTAAAAATAGTCTACATGAGTGTATGATAATCCAAAATAGATATTGTAAGAGTGTATATTACATCAAATTCACCAAATAGCATTTTTTTAAACTGCTAAGCTATTGCTTTTAGATAAAAGGCCCACCTCTGTGACAATTTTGATTCAATATCACTTTCCATGGCTGCCAGAATGGATAAGTTGATGTTTAATGACCTAAAACAATTGTTTTGTATTGTAAATGACCATACTATGCCAATACCCCCAAATCTAATTGTACAGCATTCACTATATCTATGATTGATAAAGCCTAGGGGCTGTAGATCTATCTAGTTTTGAATGGCCACCTGTGTTAATTATAGTTTTGAATATTTTAAAATATCCAAGATGGCTGCAAAGAGGTAAAAATAACTGAAAACAGTATTAGTTTAATTGTTAGTGTTACATTAGATATGACCAAATTATCTACAGCTTTTAATCCATCCGGTAAACGTATTTGTATATGTGACAAGGTGTAATTAAATGGATAAATACTCCATTTTTGACAATGTGATGTTATTAAGATGGGAATCATAATGACCATTTCATTAAAACTACTCATAATGGTAAAAAAAATTACCTCCAAATGGTCAAAATAATTACCACAGGTAACCATCAATTGATCAAAATATGGAGTCACCATTCAATTATACCTTGTCACATACAGATACGTTTACTGGGTGGATTAAAATCAATATATATATTCTTTTGTTCATATCTAATGTGACACTAACAATAAAACTAATACTGTTTTTCAGTTATTTTAACCTTTTGCAGCCATCTTGGATATTTTAAAATACTCTAACTAGATCAACAGCCCCTAGGCTTCATCATAGACATATATTGAATGCTGTATTATTAGATTTGGGGGATATTGGTATGGTCATTTACAATACGAAACAATTGTTTTAGGTCATTTAACATCAACTTAACCACTCTGGAAGCCATTTTGGAAAGTGATACAGAATCAATTTTGTCACAGAGGTGGGCCTTATATCTAAAAACAATAGCTAAGCAGTTTCAAACATACTATTTGGTGAATTTGTTGTAATATACACTCTTAAAATATCTTTTGTGGATTACCTCATGTAGATAATTACATTAACAGCAGCCATTTTGGTGGCCATCTTGGATTTAAAGTATATTATTAACATGCAAATATACTGGATATGAGTGACTAGTGGTCTATTACATACATCCCAATGTTAAATTGGTTGATATTATACTATTTTATGGGATTTCGACAATTTGTTCAGTCATTTTGGACCCATTTTGGGGGCCATTTTTGACCCATTTTTGATACCTAAGTATATAAACAAAGCATAAATACTAGATATAAGTTACTAGGGGTCTAATACATACATTCCCTATTCAAACTATAATATCATCATACATTTAGGTTGATAATATCTCATTTTAAGGGATTTGCCATTTTTTGCAGCCACTTTAGGAACCATTTGGGGGCCATTTTGGGGGCCATTTTGGATTTTGAACTATGTTTACAGAGCACAAATACTGGATATGAGTTACTTGTGGTCTAACACAAACATACCATCGTTAAAATTATATTTTTATTATACATTTCGGTTGATATTATGCTATATTATGGAATTTTGACAATTTGTGGCCATTATTTGGCGGCCATTTTGGTTTTAAGGAAGGTTAACAAAGCAAAAATACTAGATATGAGTTTCTAGTGGTCTAACCCATACATCCCATTGTTAAAACTATACTCTGATTATACATATTGGTTTATATATTATATGCCAATATATGGAGTTTTTACCATTTTTGATGGCCGCCATTTTGGATTTAGGTGTGTTAACAAAGGAAGTTACAGGCTAATTATATTAAAATGTGTTTCAATGGATTCATTGATATCAAAAACCATACTTATGCAGTTAAAATATTTGTATAATAATAATGAGAAGTCAAGATATTGTCAAAAATAGGGTTTTTTGGCGGCCATCTTTGATTTACGGAAAAAATGACTTTCGCCTGCTTAGATTTTATTAGACTTTTGATATGTTGTTCCAGAGACCTTTCTAATGAAGAAACTGAAGAAAAACCTTGTGTTGCAATTTGTGGTGGGTCATGCTATCATTTGCGATAGATTGACTGGACTATCAACCAAGAAAAGACTTATTGCATTTTGGTAAGACTTCTGATGGCGATTGAGACTTCTGACTAATGGGTAATTTTTGATGAAAGCTTATTTTGGATGTCGCAAAATGGAGTTCAAACTGTACAAAATAAGTTAATCCACATTATCACATAAATCACACAACATGTAGATTTAGATGTGCAAATTGTACATTAAACCTAGCTATGGTACCGAGCTGCAAGGGTAGCAAGATGCGACAAAAGGGAGCGCACTAGAGCCAGGTCTTTGCTACCAAGGTTTAGAGGAGATCAGTTTTGGGCTATTGAGAAGGCACAAGTCTAGTGCTACATTAAACCCTATTCTTTTCGTCAGGCAAAAAAAAAAAATTGTTTGCTTGCCTTTGTCCGACCGACCGTGTACTACATTCCCGAAGTGTCACTTCTTTTTTTCTTCAAAAAAACGAAACTTTTTAAAATCACGTATATGACCTTCATTGACACCCATGTGACCCCATATGGATATCTAAGGTCCTGTTTTGGACTTAGAAAATGAAAAAAATGTATTTAACACTATTTTTCTCCTTTATTTCTGGCAGTCTGGTACCTAATTTGGAGAAGAAGAAAAAATCCTACTAACCGACCCTACCTTTTGGCCTCATTACAAAGTCTGTATTTTTAACGAAAAACACTTTAAATTCTGACAGAAATGTTTAAGCTGGATACAAAAGGATAACGTGGCTTATCACATTAATCACAATTAAATATTTAACACTAAGTGGAACTGTTTCATTTAATCACAGCTTTCTAAATTTAGTTTAATTGTTGAACCGTATTGTAGTAAAATATGTCATATTTGTCAATGGTTCTGTAATACAATTCAATCTTGTTTCGAATCTGAAAAGGTCAGCATGTCGCACAGAACTGGTTAACGATTCCCACCAGTCACAAAAGTATTACGCCACAGGGCAAAATAAGTCATTTCGAATCAGCCCTTTTAAAAAACATTCTCTGTAAAACGTACTGTCTAAATCCATACATTGTATTAAGTTACCTATCCAACTTAGAAATAAATCCTAAATTTATTAAAGCCACGCGACATTATATTGGGAATAATACGTCCCACCTGAGTCTGCTCCCTGATCAATATCTTATCCTGTGAATAACACTAACACTTTCCACGCGGCTATTAGTTTTACCAGTTTACCATGTACAAAAACATATTTTTCTGAAACCTTTCCCAACTTTCTAAGTCTATCTCAAGGATTACTGAACCAATACTAGGCATGTTTGTACTTATCTTAATGCATTGCTCATGGTGATTCCAAATATAGTGATGAGATTCAATAATTCTGAAATTATCGAAACATTTTGTGAAATTTTGGGACTGTTGTCTGCAGACAACTGCCGCGTGGAAAGCGCTAAGTTTGAATAACACAAGTTTCCAACCAAGCAACATATCGAGGATTTAGAGCTATATTCTATGGCTGCTACATACATGTAGGTTTTATAGGGCAAGTGACAAGTCCAAATGCTGAACAATTGCTATAAACTGAGTGTCACTCAGAGCAGCTATAGTAGATAATGTCTATTTAGTCCCAGCTTATACAACCCAATTCAGAAATATTTTGTAAATTGAATTTGAAATTTAAATCCATACAGATTTACAATTACAATGCAAATTATTGCCATCAAAAGTAAAGCTTATGGATCAATTTCATTAAAATTGCAAATTTGAGCCATTACTTTTTCAGGTTTTCTGATATTTTTAAATATTTAAAGCGAAAGAGCAATGCAATGACATTTCTGATTAATTACACGGATCAAGAAATGATTGTGGGAATATTTTACATTGCAAAGTGCATACATCATACAAACAGTTTGATCACATTATGCGCCATATTTTTATCTTATTTCAACATGGCTGCTATTTACGACGGACGGATGGACGGGTCCAGCGCCGTTCGATAGGCGGAGCTTCACAAATGTCAACACACACAGCAGCACTGTCCAAAATCAACAAGCCGGTTATACAAACATGAATTGAAGAATAATTTCCTGTCCTGTATTCAATAACCCATACTCCAATCGTTCGGGTCTATTGCCTGTAGAAGTGAAGTCATCACTTAAACTCATTGTCTCCACAGACCACTCCATGCGTTGGTCTTTGCTTTGGGCTTGTTCAATTGCTTGCTACTTGTGAGATTTTTATTATAGATTTGTTTCATATAAAGACTTCATTATGAAAGTGTACACATATTTCAGTTTGTGTGAAAATATTCAGACAAGATTTTAATATCTGATATGAAAGTTATGTGTAAATTCATAGATATGACTAATAAATTTCAATCAAATTTGCAAGAAGTAAATATGAAAATTATTTTGGAGAACAGAGTTGGTTTTATAGCCCAACAGTAAAAATTGGGTCAGGTAGTATGAAAATAGGCAACCATTATATTACCAGCAATTCAAACCTGGGAATGCGCCAAAACTTTAAAATAACAATTATGTATGATCTTTTTTTTCCTCGCAAAAACCAGTGACTTTTATTGAGGCAATCCTAAACTTGCTTTTACACCCCAAAATATGTTACCACCAATTTACTTATGAACTATGCAGTAGTACAAATAAATGAGTGAAATAATGTACATTAGGGTGTGTGGGGGGTCAACTTTTTGTAATCCTTTATTTCATGTCTTCTTCTTTTGTTTCTTTGTAAGTGTGCCCCAAAAAGTGCAATCCTTTTTACATTAAAAACTGATACAGGTTTTTCCCTTTTCCTGACTTTAACATTGAGATTTCTTGCTTCCCATTTTGTTTATATTGTATTGTTATGAATAAGTTGAACTTTGAAGAAACAGGTTGTGAAATCCTCTACCACACACAGTTCCTTGAACACAATGACTGAGTCATTTGAATCTGACACTCTCTCTTTACAGGTTGGCACGCCCACATACAATTATGTACACGAGCCAGCTTAGTTCAATAATGGGGCTATGTTTCACAAATAGAACATTTATGAGCATTTATTTCAAATTGCTCGTTCCTGCACATTTAGCCCTGTGAATGGTAACTTATCCTTATTCAGGTCTTGGGTTTCTTACTCGGCCATCAACAGGAAATGGTGTTCAAATTTTAACCGCATCAGTGTGCATCGCATCAATGTCAATAGGACCTGCCTACTAAAGTATGTTCACTACAAAACTGTGCAAGACACAACCCTAGTGGCATTACGCCTATCTGCAAAGGATATGATATAGTACCGTTCTGCATTGAACGTGCTATAGTAATTGTGAATAATCTAATACACTGTCTGCGTAAACTTTGTACCCGATTAGACCATGTGAGTCAAACGAGTGGAATGTATACATAAGGACTATTATGTGTCACGGAGCGGGTTATCGGACACCACATCTCCAGCGTTGGGGGGTGACTTGCGCAAACAAAAGCTTTTCCAACAGCTTCACAACAATACTACTTCTACCATGATCTAAATGGTACTGTCAATAACAACGACATTGATCATCATCGTCATCGTAGCTAAGAGAACAATGAGTGTGTACAGATCACTATCTACGCCCTCGATGTGATGATATTTCTGTGGCATGATACCCATGTTTATTGTTGATTCAATAGTTACAGTTTGACTAATTAATAGTTATTTGGCGACATCGTAACAACATTATGGAATTTGAAAAGATAACACTGACATTTTGTCTACCAAAATATTGAGTTTCGTTTCAACTTTGTTCGCCTGATATACAAATATAAATAATCTTTTTAAATGCACCTGGCATTATGACTTTCACATTACCTTGTGATACATTTTGTTTTGTTTTCCTCTTCTTTTTTCAGAACCAAATAAGGAAGTCTTAGTTTATCTTATATTAATTGGTTGAACAAAGGCACGGCTAATCTCAAGAAAGGGGTAACGCAATCACATCCAGCATATGCGTGCGATAGGTAGCTGTCTTTAAGGCGCAAGCCAGGTGCGATTCTTTTTGTACACAAATACATGGCCCTCACTTTTGCCTATTTGGTGCCGAACATACTATAGTATAATCACAATGATCCTATAGTAGATTTACCCTCCTCTGGACAGTGACGTAACTTTACAGATGCAGCATACATGTACATACATGTATGATTCTTCTGTCTTTCTATGTGTGTGCGTATACGTCAGCGTCTTGAGTTGGCGCACATTTATGTGTTGTAATTAGTAATTCACGCAATGACGTCACTGTCTCGTGATAGATAAATAAACTAATAGCACATAAATAATTGTAACATAGTAACTTTTTAACTGTCCACTCCTCTTTTAACTTAATACCGCTTTGGAAAGCTGAAGAAAAGCGATAATTCTGGACAAACCCAGGACCTTAAGGGGAATTGAACCAGGGCCTTGATCTAAGCAAGGCATTAAGATAATTTCTTTTCTATTGCAACATTCCCTCTTCTTATCACATTTCATGCCAAAAAAGACTGCCACAAACGATATCTCCATATATATATATTACAACAGTTTCTACCACCATGATCAGATAACACCCACCCTTGACATTATTAAATCATATCGCGAGGTATAAATTTCTTTTATAATTCTCTTTATCAGATAGAGCCGCCGGTGACAACCGTCATAAATTATGCGCGATGGTTATACATTGCTCGTACATTAAACATCTTGAGGGAGATATTAAATAATACGCAATGCGCATAACTTAGGGCTATAATGTTGTCAATTTCTCATATCTTTGGGAAGACTAGATGATATCAGTCAGGACTCTGTTCAGTTGTGGAGAAACTCATCTAAAACAATCTATTTTCATTTTCCATAGGAGAATTTTGTTTTGTCCGAACTATACAATAACCTTCATTTTGATTTTTCACTCGGTATCTGCAAGGCATTGGTATCTGTAAACTTCATTCTTTATTAACCAAGGCATTGTGTAATGCCTTGCTTTAACTATCCTCACAGTGCCCCTGATGGTTACAAATCGGCTTACTTACATGGGAAAAGTATGGAATCAATTGATGAAATTAAAACAATCTGGACAAAATGTCCTAAAATAAAGAAATGCCTGGAAAACTTATCAAATTCATCAAATTTATTAAAAAACATATTCTGTGTTTACAGAACATTGTCTAGGTCATCAACACTGAAACCAATTTCTGGTGTTTAAAAAACTGAAAATCAATTTATGCCACTATTATCAACATCAAAAAATTTAAATTTTTTGCATGTACATATTTGTATATGTATATATGTGTAGATTTTACTCTCCCTTAAACATGATTTCGTCTTCTGCTCTGAATTTATCTGAAACCTATTGGAAACAACTTATAGTTTACTTATCACGGTTTGATAGAAGTTTCTTTGTTGAAGCCGCAGTGTAAACCTCAGGATGAACTACTAAGTGACATGTTTTATCTTCTTTAATGAATACTATACAAAAGAGAGAACCCTTACATTTAAATCATCCCACAATGCAGCACAAAAGTTTCTGGGTTTCCAATAACAAAGCTGTTTAAGCAGAATATCCTGTGACAATATTCAAGCTGATTCGCTGACGAAATTATGAACGTTATCAGATTTGGTTAATTTCAGATATAGAACACCATAACTATTGTAAATTCTACACCAACAAGTTGGTAGTCATATGATCTTCCCATATTTATAAAATCCATAAACCAAAGGGCATTCTGGGACCCATTAAATCATCACATTACTTCGCAGTATCATTAATGTGCCGCCGCACTAGCAGAATTTTGTATTCAGCGTTCTACTTTTCTTAGCAAACACAAATACTTTATACTCTATACACAACTAGTCACATCAATTCAATGCAAGCACCACTTGCCCTATATTCATTTCAAACATCATTGAACTTATACATCTCGGATGTCTCTACTGTCTCTCTCTGGGCAGTCCTCGATGTATGTGACATTTTGCACATTTGAACATCATCTCTCTCTCTGGGCAGTCCTTGATGATGTGACATTGCACATTTGAACATCCTACAAAATGAACTGAGAAACTGACCCAACTATTTCACAATTGTTTTATTTGATATACCTATTGTTAAAAGCCCTCAACAACTTTCCTTTTATATTGACTTTAAAACAATCTTAATTTTTGTATTCAGGCAAAGAGTCTTTTACTTATGCAAGTGTCAATGTGCATCTTGAACCTACCCTCCTCAAGGTTAGGCAAAGATAAGACGCCAAATCTTTGCCTAGTTATATTTTTGAAATGGTGAATCTTAAACTAATTAGGTTTCGGACAGGTGAATTCATGGTGAATCTTCACATATATTTCAACTTCTCGAATATATTACTGTAGAACAAACATAGTGCACTGAGGCGAATCTTCACCCAGAAAAATTGCATGAAAGATCTAATCTTGACCTAGTTTATCCTGAAGGAAGGTAAATACAGGTGAAGGCTTGAGGAGGGTAAGTTCAAGCTGCACATTGATGCCTGCATTAGAGCTTGAATTATGCTCACACTTTTCAGTGAAGTCGCTAGAATTCAGATCTGGGGGCGGCAGATTAGGACACTTCTTGCAGGGAGAAATGCAATTGTGAAGGAAATTCGCTCTTCTTAGTGGAAATTGATGCAAAAACTTATCAGGAAATATATGATGTGATCAAGCAAAATTAGTTTGAAGTCGAAAATATCACCATTCTAGTTTCCTATATGATTTTATTGGGTATTTGCAATGCTACATTTTGCAGAAAACTCCATTAGAACATATGTGATATGTTCTACCGAAACCAGAAACAATTGGGCAAGATATATCAAAATTGAGTTAGTAATTGATTACTAAAGTAGAGATCTTCAGCTTTACAATGGTTAAATCATTTTCAAGTTTTTCTTTATGAAAACTCCAAACTGAGATATCGTCCTTTAAAGATGTACTTACAATGTTCTTACAATGTACTTTAATAAAAAATTAAAAAATTGCATTTTTTGTTGTTGTTGGTTTGATTTTTTAATCTGAAACTTTCACAATAATGTTATAAACACTCTGAAGATTAATTATTTACAAAAAAACTCAAATTCCCAAAAAATCACCCCCAATTAGGTTTTGGGCTATTTCTCAGTTTGGAGCTCCACCCAATTCCATATGGTTTCGGTATTCAAAAAAAAATTAAAGCAAAAGAATATCCATCTTTTGTTCAGCTGTAACTCAAAATCAATATCGGCTAATTCTGAATCATTTTGACTGATCACATGACATGGGGTCTTCTTAGGAGCAAGGAGGATAGATGCACTTATATTTTATAAAGAACTCTGAAACAAATATGTTGAGACAATACTTCATCTTGTTTGAAACCCTTCAACAGCCTGGCCTCTGGAAACCAACTAACCCTTATTTCATTCCACAATGCAGAGTATTACGTTGGATTTAAACACGATTTCCAATAGTTTATATATCTCTACACGCTAGTCAAAGACCCCTATTTATATGCACGCCCGTTTCTATGTGAACGCTTCATGCAGTTAGTGTAACACACTTTAATGCATCATTTAAATTGGGGCTCCATCTGCCACGGAAGAAAAAAAATAACTCTAAATTATATTCTTCTACTAAAAACAGATACCTGCTTCATACAGTGTCTATATAATTGACATGTGTTGTACTTTTAACTGCATCTAACTAGGGATGCAATGGGAAAGGTTAATGTTCTATTTGAACGGAGAGACACGAATGGCAAAGACCCCTTTTACTAATTTTCCTCACACATACTTCACACATGCTTCATTCCTTTTATGTCCACATCAGTTGATACATCTAAGCTGATATTGTCTGACAATGTTGCACATGTATTTCCTTGTCTATTAAAGAGATACTACAGTCATCAAAAAAAGTAACTGTACAGGTAATAAATGGGCTTCTAACTTTAAAAATATATATCTTATTAAAAAATATTAAATTATAAGTTGGTGGAAAATTTGTCTTCTTTAATATGAGATATTGCACGCTAGGATCGGGTGATAATTGAGGAAGTGACACTCCAAAATGTAAGGTGAAGTCCGATTTTCATTTTCACATTTCTATTTTCTACACACGGACCCATCTACGGGTTGGATCAATACGCCACACCTGTCATACTCTCCCCCGTGTTGAAATGTAAAATGTGAAAATGAAATTGTGACTTTACCTTACATTTTGGATTGTCACTTCTTCAATATTCAACTGACCCTAATGTGCAATATCTCATATAAAAGAAGATAAATTTCTCTTCAACTTTATGATTTAATATTTTTAGATAGGATATATATTTTTAGAGTTAAAAGTCCATTTATTAACTGTATAGTCACTTTTTTGATGACTGTACATACAATTATTAATTAAGTGAGTCTCTGTGGCTCTTTTAAGGGGAAACTGTGATTTAAAACTGTGATTCAATTTGCACAATTTAAAGCGTTCTATGCTGATGTTATTGACTTTTTATTTTCCTAAAAACAGTCAGGTGTAAATTATTTCAATATTTTCCCTTGCTCTTTCTTATGTATCACAATTATATAATGACCAAGACAAAGCATGTCATCAGAAAGATAATCCTTATTGTTAAATCTAGTTTAACTAAAATATTTTAAACTCTTCACTTTTTAATCAATTTCAATGACGTATTTGCGGTATTTACGAGCATATTTATGCGTGAATCACAGGATTCTTTTTTATCACATGTGATACATACCACAGTGCATCAAACATGCAATAATGATAACAAAGATAACATGAATATACACTGACATCCAGGGGGGGTTACTTTCACCAAAACCGTACGTGGATGTGCCTGCCGGACTACGAAAATGTGACTTTCACTATACCTATTTTTTGGCCAATTCTCCACCCATCAATATACCAATTTTGTTAGAAAAGCACTCAATTTTGCACAAATTGGGCGCTTTTTACAAAAAAATGCCTCAAAATACACCCAATTTATGTCAATTGGGTGCTTTAGTCTGTGACGAAAACCACCCCATCGCTATACCAATTTTGGCAAAAAAACAACCCCAAAAGGCAGGCACATATACGTATACCATATCAATGTGAGAACCCCCCCCCCCCCCCCCCCCATGGTCTGACATCACTGAAATACCGAGGTACAGAGTCCAATACAGAGCGATACATGGATGGAATAAAGCTCTGTTTAAAAACACAATAACTCTACGAGACATATTTCAAAGTTCCCCTTCCATAAATAACATTTTCTATATGCGTGCAAATGTCAGAGAGTATCGTTGTGTATACATTTAAATTGCATTATTAAAATAAATTGCGATTCAAGAAAGATCAAACAACGTAATGCAGGATATTTTTGTGTAAAAAAAGTTCACATGTTTCTCAATATATGTCTGTAAATGATAATTTCATATGCGAAAATATGTTTTGAATAACCATCTTTCGGAATTAATATTCCACTGGTGTACAGGTCATTCGTCAATGATATCCTTACAGAAAACCTGAGAGTGCAAACATTTTTTTTTAAATTTGCCGAATTTGAGAATTGTTATTGTATAATCGATCCAGTCAACAACAATTATTATTGAGCACAAATATTGCGCTACTCAGTAAGGCCAACAAAAAAAAAGTTATGTTGTCCTCCACAGCTCTCAGAGAGGAGGCGGTGGGCGGCTTTTTCTCTCTTTTTTTCTTCTTTTTTTCTTATACCAGCGGAAGCTCAAAGTTCAGCCAACAAGAAGTTGAAATCACACAAAGAGTCTCACATATGTTATAAACACTTACGTTTAATATTCAATGCTATTTTAAATATTTTAAAATCGGACAACATAACAATTTTTGTTGTGGCCTAATTGCAATACAGATGGACCCTGAACCTTAATGAATAATTACATTTTTCTGCCAATGCACCAAGCTAGTAACAGGCAATGTGTAAATTAAAACCAATCATAAAATATAAATTTATAACCCGTAGCAACCAAACAATTTGAATTCCACAGTCGTCGATATTCACACCCTTACATTCAATATGCCCATTTCAACCTTATAAATTACTAACATTTCTCCTGGATATTTGATATACACAAACATCATCAACATGCACCAATATCATTTATTACTTTATTATTGGCCAATTCAGCTTCAAAATTATTGAGTTCTTTATTATTATCGGCAATAGAGAACATATTACATGTATATGTTGTATAACATTGATTTAGCATTGGATGTGGTATGAATATACAGTTCCGTTCAATAACAATTCAATTACTATATGTAGAGATGCTTATTTTATAGCGTACATATTTGATCGTGCGCTGCCATCCGCTTATCTGGAACAATTTTTCAATATATTTGTTATAATGTTGTCTTTTATACCTTGTACTATATTAACGCTTTCCACGCGGCAGGCGGCTGCAGACGACATTCCAAAATGTCACAAAATGTTTAAAAATGTCAAAATTATTGAATTTCATCACCATATTTGGAATCACCATGAGAAATGCATTGAAATAAGTACAAACATGCCTAGTATTGAATCAGTAATGCTAGATAGACTTTGAAAATTGTGAAAGGTTTCTGAAAAATCTGTTTTGTGTATGGTAGAAATAATAGCCGCGTGGAAAGTGTTAACTAAAATACATACACTTGACACACTTGTTTTAGCTCTTCAAGTTTCACAAATATTGCCAAATTAAATGTAGCGTGAACATTTCTATTTTGTATTATCTTGGTGGTTAGATATGGATTGCTAGCAAGCCAATATGCCCTATATAAATGTGGCTTTTGTACTTTACACGAAACCTATAAATATTATATTTCTTTATATATCCTGTATAATTGAAAGTAATCATTTATAGAAAGGATAATAACATGTAATTAAGATTTACATCTTTTAAAACCAGAAATGTTTCTCACGATTGACAGTTTTGTGTTTCCTCAGAAACAGGAAGTGTGTAGATCATACGAAACTGTCAATCGTGAGGAAGATTTCTGGTTTTGAAAGATGAAAATCTTATTATTTGTTCCTGCAAACCTGATGAATTTATTTACAGATATAACATGTATATTGAGCCCTGGTATTTGCTACAGAGTCCTATGAAGATTAAGCTACATAACCCTAACCTAAGGCCAAACAAAGTAAAATGATTGTCTCAGAAGCCCGCCCGCATTGGTATGTGAAATGGGGGATTTTTAAAAAAAATGTTTAAAAAAGTTCTCTGTAAGCTTGGCTTAGCAACAAAAAAACAAACAAAAATCGCATACCTCATAGCCTTTTTTCTACAAAAAAAAAAGAAAAAAAATCGCACAGCACTTAGCTTATTTGCAAAATATTTCTAAGACAAACCTTCTATTTTGTTTAACCTAACTGAGTATTCTAAAACACTCCAAGCAAGCCTATCTCCACGCACATGTGCTGACAAATCAATTGAACCTATACAGTTTGCACAGAATACTGCACCAACAAGTAGCTGAGAGCCATGGCTTGCCTGTGGGGCTTGAGCTTTGGGTCCGGAGAGTCCACGGTTCGATCCCCGGTTGGGTCGCAGCATTTTATTTGTCAATTTTTCTTCAAAATTGTGATATCGGTTAAAATCCAGCTTTGGGCGTTAGGGTTAGGATTGTTTGTTTTTCTTTCTCTGAATCTACACATACTTGACTATCATGGTTCATGAAGTGATAAGTTGGTTAACCCAAAATATATTTGCCTAAATTTCACCCAAATGTTGATAATATCAAACTAGCGTTGCCAATCTCCAACATTATTCAAAGCAATATTTGATGTTTGAGCACATATTTATTTAACTTTTTAGCTTTAATCGGATTTACCAGTCCCACCTGCTGATGTCAGATTGTGCAAACCCTCAATGAAATATGACAACGTGAATGTTTTGTTGAAAGGTATTGAACCCTGTGTTATTCATAGTTCCGTGACATGCAGCTCCTTCAGCTGATTCCCTGTGAAACTCTTGTAGAAATGTGCCCTAAAAGTGCCAAACATTCATTGTCATTGAATAATGCTCTTAACATAATCCGAGCCACTGGGTACAAATCTCATTTTCTAAATCTTTTTCAAAAACACCCCTTTTATTTACCCCCTGTAACTTCTGCAGGGACCCAACCTGTTAAAATCTAACACACACTGGAAGTGAAACATCCCCTTTGTAGGAAGCCCAACGGGAAACCCGTCTGCCGTGATCAACACGCTAGTCCGCTACAGTGTTACATCCCAAGATGGTTTCGTAAAAGCTAAATGCAAGATGCCTGTAACCATGACGATATAGGTCTAACTGTCTCCTTCCATCACGCTGCCTATCTCATTGCTTCATTTCACTCCATTTGTAAGACATACATCTCCAAAGTGAAAAGAAGAGGTTAAGTTTGATTTCCTCGTTTTTACCCGTTACCATAGGGAATCATGAGCATGGAGCAAACTTCACGCATCCAAGTCGGATTCTCTCAACCGTTCTTACGTCCATCATCAGTACAATTTCATTAATTTCCGGTTCATTTTATTGTCTAGAGATCTATTGGCAATTGTGTTGATGGCGATGTGTCGCCACAAACCTAACATCTACTTGACTCTGTTCTATCTTTCATTGACAGTAAAATAAAGCCGGGCGAGCGAGGCTCTATTTATCCCGGGGGGGGGGGGGGGGTGCTCGGATTTGATTTGGTCGGGGGTGTGCCGCTGGAGATTCAAAACCCATACCCATATTTAGGGGTGATTTTTGAAAAATCCCCAAAATCGGTACTCATTTTTAGGGGTTTTGCTTCATTTTAGACCAAATTTTCGCAAATTATCGTGAAAATATACCTAATTTTAGCAAATTTTCGTGAAAATAGACCTAATTTTGGCAAATTTTCGCGAAAATAGACAAAAAAAATTAGCAAAAATAGACCCATTTGTAAAAAGTGACCCCATTATTAGGGATTTCCAGCACAAAATCATACCCCATGTTTAGGGATTTTGTGCCCAAAAAGCTACCCATTAGAGCGGCACACCCCCGTATACTGTCTTAGGCGAGTACCCCCCCCCCCCCCCCCCCCGGGTATTTATCACCTACCATTTTTACTCATGTAAGAAAACTGTTTCCAATCAAAGTTCTATGAAAGTCTAAAAGGTTTTGCAATTGTGTTAGCCTGTGACCAGGGTAGACTAGACTGCAGGGGTATATGTGACGCGATCAAGAGGAATGAGTCGGATGTCGGGAATCCCAAATTGAGATATGGCCAATTTAGTGTGAGGGGTATTCATAAGTTTTGATGGAAATTTGTGAACTTCATTTGACATAACTTTATAACAAAAAGTCGTATAGACATGGGGTTTTCAGTTTCTGAAAGCTCCGAGTGTCCTCTTTAAGATGGGATAAAAAACTCATTTTCGACCAGGGTCGACATCTGACTTGTTTCTTGATCGTGTCACATGGGTAATGGATCGTCAAATCAAAAGATGTAGGCAACCTCTTTGTAAGCATTTTCAATTATACATTTCACTGAAAAGCTTGGTTGATAAATATACAAAATAAAATCATCTTTAATGTGCACCATTTGTCTGACTGGAGCTAAGCCTCCAGATGTAAGTAACAGAATGAAATAAAAGTTAATAAGCTGCTTATAAAATAATAATAATAGTGCAGAGAAAATTATACAAAGGTAATAAGCATAAACCTCCATGAGCAACAAACAAATTGAGAACGAAACATTTGGCAGATTTACAGATAAGTAGATTTAAACAATGGGTATTAAAGCTCTTTGAAAATTTGAATAGATTTCTTGCCAATACAATTTAGGATTTGTAATGTAAGTTTTCGAGTAAACAATTTAAACACAATTTGTCCTTGTTATAACAAAATACTACATTTCACTTTAATAAGATTTCACCCCTATCTAAATTATGAAGAAAATGCTGTTGCTTCATTGTTTCGTTTTGCAGCAATTTATAAAGGGAGCAGTTACAACTTAACACGTTCCACGCGGCAGGCGTCTGCAGACAACATTCTAAAATTTCACAAAATGTTTCAAAAATTTCAAAATTATTGAATTTCATTACCATATTTGGAATCACTATGAGAAATGCATTGAAATAAGTACAAACATGCCTAGTATTGGTTCAGTAATCCTTGAGATAGACATTGAAAGTTGGGAAAGGTTTCTGAAAAGTCTGTTTTGTATGGTAAATTTAATAGCCGTAGCCGTGCGTGGAAAGGGTTAAGGCCTGTTAAGGCCTATTTATCAATCTGTTACTGTTCATCAGCTAAGTGACAAGTGCGCAGTAGATTTGAGGGCATATAAATTTTGGTTCTACTTACACACAGATTTATGGGCTTCATAACTTAATTGTGTGCCACCACTTATCCAAACTGACCCTGTTTACCTCACCAGTCTTATAACATAACCTATGCTTATAAAGGTAGACTAATTGAAAACCATGCCCAATTTGACATGACTCTCGTGTCACACTCCCATAATTTATACTCAATTGACAAAGCAAAGTAATTGAGTAGTCCGATTACTGATCTGACAACAGGTATTGAGCTAGTAAATCTGTTTTAAAATGGATAATCGTGCGTGCGGCATGTCCAAGTTGACATCACTCTTTAGCTCTAGTACTGAGCTGTGACCGAAGGAGATTTAAACATCACGCCCACAATGCATTGCGCCCACTCAAGATTTTTCAAAACGATGCATTTGGATTTACCCTTATAGATACTTGTATCAAAACGATCGATATATCAGTGATCTTTGGACCCCGAGATATCAATATCGCATGACAGGTTAGGAAATCGATGGTTCTCCTTTCTTTTTTGGTTTTCCAATAACTGTGAGTAAGTTGTTTACTAGTAGTGCTTTTAGGTTTTTGAAATAAGAAAAGGGAACACTGGGAACTAACGTATTTATTGATGTAAACAAGAGTCAAAGAGCTCGTACGATGATGGCGCTATGAAGCCATGATTTTGCGCAAATGTCTAGGGGAACCGAGATGCATCGGGGACCAGATTTATACCGTTTTGCAAAAATACAATGCATTGTGGTGCTGTCTTAGGTTAAGAAGACCACATTTTAGGCCATTGAGGAGGCACACTTCTAGTGCTCTTGCCCACACGCACCTGATTTATACTCCAATTGATAGGGCCACCAAGTACCGTAATAGCTATTTGCTGTCAAATTACCAATTTAATAACCACTACCAGGTAGATTTATTGGTACAATTGCCACAAATTGGTTTCATTGAGTAGTATCCATTCTATACATCAAATTCAACTGTAATGGGAGTTAAGAGTACTCAAGCAAATCAGGAATGTGCTTTATACTCATTTATTAGGAAGTAATCTATTGGTAATGACTACTTCTAAGTTGAAATCTTTATAAGTTGTTTTCTACAGGAACACCCCTACATTGAATAGCATTAGATTGGTACAATGTCTCAGTTCCAATGCTGCATTGCGGTTCCACTGTTACCACTAACAGTTAAACTTTCCATTCAAATATAATGGTTGAACAATTTAAAAGTTCTGAACAACATTAAGAATTTAGTGTAAATAATTTTTTCCCAAATATTACCACTCCCTCTAATTGAAAATAATTGTGCACTTTTATTTTTCAATTTTTGATTCTTTCAATTTTATATTGTTAAAAAGATAGTTTGAAAAATATATTTCATGAAACTCTCTCTGTATGAACTTCTTACTGACTGTGTCCAAAGTATTGCCTCACACCAGTTACTGTACTTCCCACCTCCAAACTAATAAATATATGAATAATTTCTTTCTAAACAATCATCCAAGCATCTGACTGACAAATTCCTTGCTTTGTTGAACAAGTTATGTTTCAAAACAACTTTTTGATATGTGGGAGATATTTCATTATATTGGAGTACTGTAAAAACAGCATTGTTGGTTATTTATCCAAATAAAAACCAGTCTATCAATCACAACTCAATGCTCCTACTCTGATACATTCTCATTACCAGTAGGCAGAGTTCATCATCACATATTTATATGAAGGAACTTTGAACCAGTACCAAGAAAATTAGGAATGACAACACATAAAAGGTGGAAAAAATTGGTCAATAAGTTGAAAATAACAAGTTTCTATGTTTTGCATTAAATCATATACTGTGTACATGTACATCAGACACCATTTTCATTTAGGAAAAATTGTTATAATGACATAGTATTGCAAGGTATACTGAAAGGTAATGATATAAAACCAAAGCTAATCTTGTTTTGGTTATTTGAATTTTCACGATATGTCCTACTTCTTGGGCTATAACCTAATTGTTCTGAACATAGAATCAACCAAGCTTCATGAAAATGTTAACATCCTGTCCCTATAATACCTACACCCTTTCATTTCATCTTAACATTTATGTAAATCCCTTCTACCAATAACCCAACCATCCAAGTACTAACTTGACAACTGCCTTCCTACCATGCAATGCAGGGCCATGAACTTGGTCCTATCCTGACATTGGATAAACCAAACTCCCACAGGGGTAGATGAATAGGTAGCTGACCGTGAACAAAAAAATAAGGATTAAATGAGGCATTGAGTCCAATACTGGTCTTTCAGCCCTGAGGGTACGGTCTATTTAAGGCTAATTCCTATAATGTAGTCGTATCATTTGAAGTTAAATTGTGCCCACCAGAAAGAAAAGCGTGCAAATAAGATGACGGTGGTTTCAATTCAATTTTCAGAATTTAAAGACCACAGTTTGGGTCATGTTTCAATTCTTATTCACTTTACTTTTGAACTTGTGCATTTTACGCCAAACCTTATTTGCAATAATAAAAAGAGAGAGAGTTGCTACATTAGCCAGGAAGTTACAAGTGCTGTTGAAGTAGAGATATTACTACAAAAACACAACCAGATCACCACTATCTTCAGTAGATAGCTCCCACAACTTACAAGCAAATAAAATCCCAAACTATATTTTTACTAAGTGGTTCAAGTATGATACAATATCTTAAGACTAAGAGTTCATTTTTGGGGTTTTTTTAAAGTAAAATTAGCTACATGTACAAAGTATGCTAATTTTGGGCTCAAAAAGTGACTCCACATACCTATGCATGCGGGTAAGCGAGACAGATATATTTTGCTTGGCCTAATGGAAGCGAATCAATATTATAATCGATCATTAACTTTTGTGACCGTCATTATCATCCCATCACCATGATTAATATAGTCGATATCAAAACAGAGTAGCTTCTTTTATAAGTACAATGTGTAGGGACTGACCTCAGATAGAAAATAGTGACAACAATAGCCGCGGAGCATTTTTGTGAACAGCAATATAATTAGCGTCTTTGAGGTCGTTTAGGACTTTTAACGTTGTCGGTCTGGTCAAGTCTGAATCCTTTGTCAGTCATATCACTGGGGGGTGGGGGTACTCGGATTTGGTTTGGTCGGGGGTGTGCCGCTGGAGATTCAAAACCCATACCCATTTTTAGGGGTGATTTTGGAAAAATCGGTACCCATTTTTAGGGGTTTTGCTTCATTTTAAACCAAATTTTCACAAATTATCGGGAAAATAGACCTAATTTTTGCAAATTTTCGCGAAAATAGACGAAAATTTCGCAAAAATAGACCCATGTGTAAAAAGTGACCCCATTATTAGGGATTTCCAGCACAAAATCATACCCCATTTTTAGGGATTTTGTGCCCAAAAAGCTACCCATTAGAGCGGCACACCCCCGTATACCGTCTTAGGCGAGTAACCCCCCCCCCCCCCCCCCCCCCCCCCCGGGGTCATATCACTGCCTGTGGACTTAATCCTTTTAATCAATTCTTAAACGGCACTTTCTTGCTTTCACTACATGTCAAAGCCTTCAGGCAGCACTTTTTATAATTTGCAACATTTTTAGAATAATCCGGATCCCTGGAGTAGTTGAAGTGGTCACTAGCTGTAAATTGTTTAAGTGAACTTGTCTTATTTTTGCCCTAATTATTTTTCTGCTCTATGTAAAGAAAGATATTTCAATCCATTTTAAAATAATTGCTGATATTTAATATGAACTTTGTTTAAATGAAACAAAAATACAAATATGTAAATCATACCAAATGAACCATCACAAGAAATGGAACTGAAATGGCTGATAAATATATTTACAAGCTTTGGTATTTGTGTTATTTATTTCAAATTCAAGTTAACTGTAAAGCAACAACATTGTTAGAATAATTATTTCCCTAATAAAGATTGGATTGAAATATTTCAGAAGCAGTATTTCAATTGGTTATTCAAATGAGTATATCTGGAAATGAACCAATCATAAACACTGTTAAATAGGCAGTGGGTAGTGAGTGCTAAGGGGTTAATTCATGTTGCATCCAGCTACAGCATATATTATATGCAGAATCTGTTCCCACTCGCTTGAAATATTAGTACCAGCAATTATAATCATAATCATGCCAATTTATCAGTAAACTCCCCAACACTTATCACGCAGCAAAATCTCTGACAAAAAACACCCGAAGGAAAAATCTCTAATTTTACCATATTTGTTCAAATTAGAATCTTATAATTGCATCGCTACCCATATAGAGCAGGGACGTATGACGTCAGTTACAGCCTGATCAATACTGTGACGAGTTTCCCTGGGAAAATGGATTTTTTTCGGCTTTTTCTTTTTCATTGCTAACACATTTGTCGTGTATAGTATAGCGAGAAATGGGGCTGACAGATGAATCGTTTTCATGCATGTTACCAAAATAACCTTCAGCATTTTCTCTGTGACTATAGTAGCATTCAGACGAGAATCCGTATGCTAAAGACTTGCATCAAATTCGCTAATCTTGAGAGTAAACTTATGGTTAACACTTTCCATGCGGCAGGCGTCTGCAGACGACATTCCAACATTTCAAAAAAATTCAAAAAATTCAAAATAATTAAATGTCATTGCCATATTAAGAATCACCGTGAGAAGTGCATTAAAATAAGAACAAACATCCCTAGTATTGGTTCAGTAATTCTTAAGAGAGGCTTTGAAATTTGGAAAAGGTTTCTAAAAAATCTGTTTTGAAATGGTAAAACTAATAGCCGCATGGAAAGTGTTAACTGCCATGTGAATCGTGTTATGGTTAACTAACCTCGAGTATAAAGCTGGAATTTTAACCCTAAAAGATCAAGTGGTTAACTAGTCTAAGTCTAAGATTGAGTCTAGGCACTCTGTATTAGGCCAAATTAAAAAAATCATTTTGTCTCAAAGCTCCCGCGCGCGTTCGTTTATTGATGCGCATTAGAAAAACAAAAATCTGAAAAAAACTTTTTTTTTTTACTTTTTTTTTTTTCAAAAAAAAAAAAAAAATCCCAAAATTTCACTGATTTTTCAGATTTTCATTGATCACATCATCTAACAAAAGTTCACTTTTACAAGGATTTCAATATTTTATATTTCAAAAAAAAAAAAAAAAAAAATTGAAAAAAAACCCGCATTCCGCATTAGTTTTACAACAGGAGAGGAGCTTTGAGACAAACAATTAATTTAATTTGGCCTTAGCGGTATCATTTTATTAAGCTTGAGACTAACTAGTCTCGAGAATAGCGACCATCTGAACAGCTCTTATAGTAGTCAATGAAATCTTATCAAGGCTATTTATTTAATGTTGAGAGAGATCCGCAAGACATGTTACATTATGCGTAATGCAAATGTGCGAGATCGTAGCTACTATCTCACAATTGCACATAGTTGTCACCTAATTTATCTAAGTATTCCACGTTCATACTACTGAATGTGAATAATGAACCGATCGAGGCTGTTTATTCAATGAAAACTGCGCTACATTAAACATGTTAAGGTATGCACAATGAAAATCTGCCAAACTGATTTACAGTTAATTATCTTTTCAATGAGCCATCAAAATATGTATATAATTAATATTTAATATTGATAATTAAGATCTTACAGGCTTTTTGATCCATTACAATGTTTTGGTTGAATTGACAATGGGTTTTAAATTAAAACCTACAGTTTCTATGAATATGGAAAATCTGCATGCTAAATAAACATGCCTAATTAAACTATCATTGCAGAACTGATTTATCAAAATATTTCATTCAATAAAACATTAATTTGATACTCACTGCATAATACAATAAGTTTTGTATCTGAATTGCTTATAGGCAATGTAATTTGTCCTGCTTAAATTATGCAGAGTAACCCAATAAAACCGAATCAACTAATAACTAAAAAAAGGTTTCAAAAGATCTATTTTTAAAACTTTCAAATTGAAATAATTTATCTCTATAATCTCTTCAATCGATGGCATAATCTTGTCTTTTATGATATTTTCTGGGATTATTTGATAAAAAGATCCACAAGATGTAAAAGTTTCCAGTATGGAAAAAAAGTATAGCTAAAAATGAGTTTATAATTAGGCCAAATTAAAATAATTGTTTGTCTCAAAGCTCCCGCGCGCGTTAGTTTATTGATGCGCATTAGAAAAAGAAAAATCTGAAGAAAAAAACTTCTTTTTTCTTCTTTTTCTTTAAAATCCCAAAATTTCACAGATTTTTCAGATTTTCATTGATCACATCATCTTAAATACAAAAAGTTCACTTTTACAAGGATTTCAATATTTTATATTTAATTTTTTTTTTTTTAAAAACTTGAAGAAAAAAACGCATTCCACATTAGTTTTACAACAGGAGAGGAGCTTTGAGACAAACAATAAATTTAATTTGGCCTTACATCGCAATTTTATTTCATGTACAGGGATACAACTGCATACATAATATCAATTCACACAATATGTCAGTATTTTTAATGAAATTTGATGAAGACTAAGACCTATATATTCCAGCTAAGTACTTATTGCCAATCTGTCATATTTTCTATTATGATTAGTTTTTATATGAATAATTGCAATATATACCTATCAAATAATGTAATTAAGTCAAAATATCATCACTATACAATATCATATTTTGTAATATTAGTTTAACGTGATGTAATTTGGCATCAGCCAGTCTCTACGTTGTCTATCAAAGTATAATGTACTCTAGAACTGGTCATTTTCATGTGACTAATTGTTCACACTTTCCTTCAGACCATTTTGCTTGTTCTTGCATTTGAAAGTTTATTACAAAGATTAATGCACAAAAGACACATTTGCGGAGTCTTGTTTCCCAATAGTTTCTTTAAGCAAGAAAAGTGCAAAAATTAATATGGTGAACATTTTTATTTTTGATATTGACAGCAATATTTCCAAATGTATCACAATATCTATAGATCTCGCAAAATATCTATAGATCTCCTTTGCTTCTCTTCACACTCCTTGCCCGGTCATTGCTCCGGCGTTCACTCTTGGCTAATATCGCAATGATGCTGTGACGCAAATTATATATGCTCTTAAATGTATTTCACCCATTTATGTAATTAAAAATGGTGTATGCTGAATAAAATCTGCATCCATTCAATCCCTATGGAACGGTTTACCAACATAGAGCAACGAGGGAATTGTGATTGAAGTAATTTTCAATGTAAGCTAAAATTGCTAAATTAACTTATTGATATATTCCTTTGTCTTTAAATTGACCAGTTAGAAACTTTGCCATCGCTTCAGATTTCCCATCCCAAACAAAATGAACACACAATTTCCAATGTATCTATTACAGTCACAGCTTCATTGACTTATCACGCTTATGAAAAGGTCTAACACACATGAGTAATGTAAATAAGTCCCTATGAATTTTTGTCTCGTGCCAAGGAACATTACTGCATCTGTAAACTGATATCAAATCCTCTAATCATTCTAACATTCAGAGCTACATGACTGGCTCAACGATTAATCCAATGTTACCAAACCCACACTCAAGTAGCCCAATTGGTTCCATTTCTGCAATATTGGGCTTTGATTACGCCTCTTGTCCCATTGAAACCAATGGTTAGAGATTGAATAAGGCTACATGTTACCATGCATTGGGCTGCTCAGCCCTTTTATGGCAAAAGAATGTATCTTATATGTAGTTTTCTAACAGTATACTTCCTTTTAACATGATCAAAGTTAGCTTTTTTTCTCCATAAATCATGTAGTGGTAAAAGGCAGTATATTACTTTTATTGTCTTTACAAGTTGCAACCTTTTCCTAAGTGAGGATTATTGAACCAAGTTAACACAATCCATGTTAAAAGGAAGTATATCATTAGGAAAGTACATCCTTTTGTGCTTGGATCAATATTATTTAGCAACACTAGATGAATCAACTCTCAGTAGACACTCAACTCGTTTCAACTCATGATCTTGTATCTACGACCGACCGATCGTGGTATAAAATATCCATGATGTGATGCAAGAGTAATGATGTAGAAAATACCAAGTGTAAAATGATCTGGCAATGACATTTCACATGTGGATTAACACTACTAGAGCGAATATTAGGGACACACCATTTGATATCCAGGGGGGCATGGAAGTTTTTTGAGGGGAAAAAACTTGACCCACTATCTAGGCGAAAAAAATACACTTGACCCACTGATGAGTAAAAAAAATTAAATTAAAAAAAAGGAAAAACATTAAAAATGGAGACAAAAAACAGCGCCATCTTCAGTGGCAAAAAGAAATATCACCTCCTTCGGTGGCCCAAAAAAATAATTCTGTCTGACCCAAACTTCCACCCCCCCCCCCCCCCCCCCGGATATCAGATGGTGCGTCCCTTAGAATGGGACCATGTGCTCTTTGCAATGGACCATGCGGTGCAGGGTAAAGTTACCAAGAGGACATCACAACAAAACTAAATTTAGCAAATTACTAAGTAGATCTCTTAACCATATGATTGAATAAGATTGATGTATAACATGTGTAAATATTAGACCCATCTTGTTATGATTCATACCTTTCTGATGATCAAAATGAAAATGATAACTAAATAATTGTTAAGGTTGTCATGTAATGAGTATGTCTCATTAAGATAATATACTTTGCTTTTGCTATCTTCCTAAGATAGCAACTCCTCCTATTTTAAAAGAGTTTTCATCAAATTGCAATTGTTTTACAGATTTTTTTTGATTTTTACACATAATTGAATTACAGTATGACGCTTGCTACAAACAAACATTAACTACCTTAAAAATAGCTGAACATATTGAATATTCAATATGGGGAATCAAACATTCACATTCAATATTAAAACCAATTTCAAAAACCTTCCCAGATTTAAAACATATCTAAATACCTGACTGTTATTGAAAAAAGATCACAAACTGTCCTTACAGTTACAAATGATATCTACCTAAGATAGCAAATACCATGCTCTAAAAAATAATAGGTTTAACAATAATAACATGTTTGCAGTCATCCATATCCTATATGTGTTCACCCGCTAAAAAATTGCCTTGTACAACAAACTTAAACCCCAATCTGACAAAAATTAGTCAGAAATCTGTTTTAAATGTGAATCCAATTATGCACAATCTACATCCCATATGGAATTCTGCTTCAATGCAATTATGTTGCCTAATCCGAAGCTTTAAAATCCATCATGAACACTCAATGTCATAAACCATACAGCCCTTCAGCATGTATAAAGTTATACTTCCTATGTATAACCTTTGGGTAGCCTGCTCTAAACATGTTCAAGGGCCAAACACATATTAAAACTTCGTAAGTGCTGTTGCCCCTGAACAAGTATAAACAACATTTCCTATGCATAACCATTGGACAGTTTTACTTTATACATGCTGAAGGGCCGGAAAAACATATGAGGTTTTGACAGAACAGCACTGATGTGTGAAGTGCATGTTCCACGTTACGTTACCCATCATTAATCCATCAAACTCGTCCAAGCTATGGTTGCGAGTAAAAATGATCTGCAAAATAAATTTGCACCAACTTCATCCTGTCTGCCGCACGCATGTGAAGTAAGAGATGTGTCATGTTTGAATATAAAATCTATATGAAACAAAAACCCTTGAGGTTCTTCTTGACCAAATTGACCATAACTATATAGAATGTCATATTTTTATTGATTTGACATGACAGTTTTATAACTATATGACTCTTCAGATACTAATGCATGACAGGGAACCAAACTATATTAACACTTTCCACGCGGTAGGCGTCTGCAGACGACATTCCAAAAGTTCACATAACGTTTCAAAAATGTCAACATTATTGAATTTCATTACCACATTTGGAATCATCATAAGAAATGCATTGAAATAAGTACAAACATGTCTAGTATTGGTTTAGTGATTCTTGAGATAGACTTTGAAAATCGTGAAAGGTTTCTGAAAAATCTGTTTCATATTTGGTAAAACTTATAGTCGCATGGAAATTGTTAATGGCCTAGCCAGAAAGAGTTTAAAAAAACAGAGGTGTACTTTCGGCGCGAATCAGCGAATCGATTTTTTTTTTTAACTTTTTTTTTTTTTTAACTTTTTTTTTAATACTTTTTTTCTTCTTTTTAAGTCCAAAACAGGACCTTAGATGACTGGTATTTGACCCTTAGTCAACAAACATGCTGAATTTGGAAGTTATGCAAGCTTATAGCCTTATTCTTGATATTATTTTAATTAATTTTAAGAAGTGTTTGATTCAATTTGTGTACTATTATTTTCTAAGTATACAATAGTACAATAAATGTTTAAAATGCCGAATTTAAATTCAGTAAAAAGGATTCTCGCAAAATTCCTCTGCGAGAATCCATTTGGATTCTCGCAGGATGTCGCGAAAGTACACCCCTGAAAAAAGGCCTCACTTTAGAGACGTGGCCAAAAAACTAAAAGCAAGGCTATTTGACTGTATAAGCTGACATTTCTGCTGGTTATATTGATTTTGCAGATCAATTTTTTCTCTCAAAATATTTCAAAAATGTTGTAATTATTCCTCATATCCAAAAAAACAAAAACAAATTAGGGTTTGGGCCAACCTAACAGGTTTTTTTTTCCTATGGCCTAATACAGTATTTGACCGAAAAGAGGAAAATGAGTCAAGAATATAAAAATTTGTATTCAAACCAATGAAAAGAGGATTTTAAATACGTGGACGGCCAAATCTCTGGGACTAATATTTCAAGGGCTCGGAGCCTCAGAAACACTAGGCCTTATCTCCATTTTGACCATTTTGAGAAAAAGACTTATTGAAGATTTTTAAACACATTTGGGAGATGGAGATGAGGCCTTGTGATACTGGATATAACTTTGAAAGGGGTTGCGTTATGAAGATAAGGCTGTGTATTACTGGAAAGAGAATTTCTTTCTGATAATTTTGATACCAAAATCTAATTTTTGAAAAAATGGAGATGAGGCCTTGTGTTTCCGAGCCCTCAATTTATTTGTGTCCTAAACCTAACTGGCATGACAGTATAGCCAATAAGTGGTTATGCAGTCAATGTAATGTTTCATTAATCGTATCATCACTTATGATGAGGTCCCATCATGATCGAGTCGCTAACGGCTGATGGTCGCATCATATGCATCCATATCATCCATCACGCTTGAGCCAGTCGATCAGACATATTGACTGTATTTTTGTCCATGGGATTACAAGCTTTTTTGTAATTGAAACACAGTGAATGATGGTTTCTTGAAATTGAAATGGATTGGTTGTTAATGCACCTTATAACAATTTGTCAGCATTGACATTTGAAGACAAGTTTTAAATTAAATGTGATTATATGAAATGATTATCGGCATGATTCTCCACACCGAAATTATAATACACTTAACTCAGGCCAAACAAAGAAGGTTTGTCTCAGAAACATTTTGCAAAGAAACTAAGTGCTGTGCGAGATTTTTTTTTTTTTTTTTAGAAAAAAAGCTGAGGTATCCAATTGTTTTTTGGCTAATCCAAGCTTACAGAGAACTTTTTTTTAAATAGCCTGAACAATGCTCATGCCTGTAAATAATATATAAATAAGTAAATAACCCGTCTGCAATTTATTCAATTCAATAAAACCAAGACATCAATTATTTGTAAATATAATCTTGACCTTTTGATTTAGTTTCCAGAAATTCTTTCAATGTATCAAATATTGTCAGAATATGTAAAATTCATCTAAATGTACACAACAATGTTTACCCATTGGTAACTCCACATTCCCTTCCACAAGTGTGTGCCTCAATCCCTATTCAAAGCTCCAAACGATTCCCCGATTTCCCCAAGTATCAAATCTTCACAACATCGTCACCATGATATACCTTTATTGACCTATATTCATTCATGTTCACATAGCCCAAATCACTGTTCTAATTTCCCTATTCAAAACCCTACAAATACTATTCAACACAGAGCATGACACCACAAATACCTCCGTGTATGACACTACGAGCCGTGTTATTATCACCAAGATGCTGTCAATGATCGCTTGCCAGAGGCAATCAACACAAGTAGGCCTAAGATATTCCTGAAATTTATGCGTCAGCGAAGCTGCAACCGCCTCTGGTTTTCAGCCGTAGAAGTCAATCTTTTACATGTGAATAATTAGCATGCGTGAGGGTCTATTTGGATTGTATTTGTACTAATTATAGCTAATATCACCCCCAATCGTGCCATGTTATTAGGAAATATAAACATGTTGGCAAATCAGAAAATTAGTACTCATGTAAAATAATTAGATGGTAATTTTAGATATTCTCACAAGTACATGCATTTAGGGCAAATTACAGGTAAAAGTCAGTCTATTTAATGACAGCACTTAAATATTGCCTAACATTGCAAAAAGGCAAACAATGCTTGATATCACCTCTAAATTGTAATAGCTGGTGCAAAATCAATTGCATTTTAATAACTCTGAACAATTGCAGTAACAGGATAAAACAAACTTGAGAACAAACCCGCCCACGATGTTTACCTAGAATAGCTTAATTGTCTTACATTTGAATTATTGTACTAAATATAAAACACTATTCTCAGATCTCACAGTGATCTACATGTAAGTGCATTTGGAAAAGAAATATTTATGAAGAATTTATTCTTACGTTTTTGTAGTTCAAGCAAAATAAAAATCTGCATTAATTCATGTATTGGTAGATTTATGCAAAGTTACATGACTCATGACTTGATGGTAAACATACCTATATTTAGCTTTAAATTAGCAAACCGCAAAGATTTACAGAAAAATATTAAAATTTCCCATTACGTAAATCTTGGTAGCTCCATCACTCACTGTGTGTAGACTAGGGTACTGTAGCGTGCATAAAGCAATGTACCCGGCAAACACAACTTGAAGCGCAAAATATTGATCAGTGAATCGGGGAAAATACAGAGCTTCTCAGATCTCAGGATAGCAGCTCACGTGGTGAACTTCAAGAACTGCTATAAAAAAAATGAGGAGACGACGGCTGATATTTCACCTGGAGTTGCGGCTCTTTGTGTAATTTTGTCTTTTGCGAGGAAATCCTTGATGACGAAAGAGAAGTGCAAGCTGCTGAATTTGAGGTGTTTCTTTTTCACCTCAGCATTTATAGGACTTTCCATGACATCATTTCTTTCTTGTTTGATCCTAATAATATCTCACAAGTTCAATGCCAATTATTTCTAGCTTGATTTCACATTGTGGGCATGGCTTTTGGATAATTACAAGATATTTTCCTATTTTGTTGCGACCATAACGTAGCAATGGGTATTATATTATAAATGGCATTTAGCAACTTGTCACATTCACCTAACTTGATAACACACATTATATACAGACCTGTCCCAATCTTGTTCCGACGCGACTCATCTTAAATTAAAGATCATCTCCATATACATGATGCATACAACTCGCAGATCAACTCAAGCCTGTGCAAAGTCAGACACTAGATCAAACTACTCTCTCATAAATCCCACGGTAAAATCTCCTTAGAATTCATGACAGGGGAAAAACCTGACATCGGAGGCCGAATTGGGTAACAATTTGATATCGCTGGGCTTATAAGACTGCTTTTGCGTTTGAAGGCCTCATTGAAGAGTACAACAAGCACAGGTGGAATGAATGATAGGGATTATGAGAAGGCCTCAATGGACACCTGTCGGCGCAGAATTGCTTTCTGATGGTTAATTTACTCAATGAGGATTCACTTAACCCCCTGAGAACTACCGGCCGATTGGTTAAAAAGATGGATACATATTTATTGAACCAATGAGAGACATTGTTAGAATAATTGTATCCCTGATGAAGATGGGAGTGAAACATTTTACAAGCTGCATTTGAATTGGCTATTCATATGAGTACATCTTGTAATAAACCAATCAGAACCACTGTAAGATAAACAGGTAGACCCCAGGGGGTTAATGAAGCTTTGGATAGCTTGTCAAACCAGTGCATTTTCTCAATTTTTTTCATCTAATTTTTGTATACAGTTGCATTGATTTTTCTGCTTAATTAGCTTCAACCGGATGAAACAAGTGATGCATGTTGCCGGGCGCACTTACATGCTCGTCTAGTGTCATCACGCACTAAACATGTGAAAGCGTCATACAATCATGGAATATATCCTATGGCCAAAACCTTTCATTCTGTTTCGTTCCCCGTTCCTATTCAATATGATACAAGAGTATGGCAATCGATAGTGATTTAGACTTAGTAACTGTGTTGCAATTGATTGAAACCCTGTCGCCTTGCCTATTGCTTCTATATGGCCGATAGCTTCGGGCATATAAAATCGTAGATGTTTACAGAAAACCACACATTTAAAGTCAATTGAAAGACGTGTATAATGTTCACTGGAACACCCGATGGGGATTCTATCTCTTCTATCTCCTCCTATTGTTGGATTCTAGCACTTTCTACGCGGCAGGCGTCTACAGACGACTTTCCAAAATTTCACAAAATGTTTCAAAAATGTCAAAATGATTGAATTTTATTACCATATTTGGAATCACCATGAGAAATGCATTGAAATAAGTACAAACATGCCTCGTATTGGTTCAGTAATCCTTGAGACAGACTTTGAAAATTGGGAAAGGTTTCTGAAAAATCTGTTTTTTATATGGTATAAACTAAAACTATTATTATTAGGCACAAAAAAAATAGTTGCCCTCATCCGGCCGGGTCAAAATTCCGAGAATGTGGGCCGATTTTTTTTAATTCTTTTTTTTTTAAAGAATTTCTTCTTTTTCTTTTTTTTCTCTTTTTTTTTAAGGGGTTTTTTTTCTTCAAGATTTTTCTTCAAGATTTTTTCTTCTCAAGATCTTCCAATCTGTGAAAATTGCACAGAGATGGGCAAGAAACCAAAATATTCACCATTGGGTTGAAAATACATCCAGTAAGCGTTTTCCTTAGTATCTTCACACATGTTGACTGAAATAATAGGTATAAAATCGTTGATTTGGTAAAATTTAAATTTTAAAAAAATCCGGCCGGCCGACCTTCCCGATTTTAGGCTTGTGAGGGCAACGCAACTTTTTTTTGGCCTTATTATAGCCGTGGAAAGTACTAGGACGGCAGGAAACCATCGGCGGTTATTCAGATGTTAATTTTTCATACAACATTACCACACAGTGTCACAGCAGCCTAAGAACCTTGCTATTCAATGTCAAGGCAAGCTTTGCTGAATTTAACGTCGAGAATTAATCTGGATTCCTAAAAAATTGTCACAACATTTTATCCTGGAAATGGTTGCAATGTAGGAATATTACAATACCAATTTTCATAACATGGTTCAAATTTAGCCGTGAAAATATATTTTTATTCCTGAAATGTCACAACATTCTACTATTGAAATGTTGAATTTGACGAGTAGGCCTTGATCACAGACAGATATGATTCAATTAAACATCCATTTATAAAATGATTGATTATTGATGTCATATGATTGATGATGAATGACTTGAATTGAATCAAAGTATTTACATATTGTTCATTATGATACTGGTTTATTATGCACTGCCCATCACAAGTAAAAACCAAAATTAGCTTTTGAGGCTCAAAATTATGGTGCTAGTCTGTGCCATCAAAATAAGCTCATGGGGTGGGGCGGTCAAAAATTGAAAAACCGCCTTGATTTTTAAAGAATCCTACTGAACATAATGTCATCTTGACAATAAATAATTGTACAAATTAGGTTTCTTGTTTGCTGTAAATAAAAGCCAAAGCGCTACAACAAAAATGCAAATTGCAGATATATTTCTGCGTGGATAAAAAAACCTGCTAAAAATCTCTACAAATAGAATAACGGCCAGGCATGTACATGTATGTCAAATAGAATTATTCCTTCCAGCTAGACATCCAAAATAAATGAAGTACCCAAACCCCATTTTCTTGTGATCTGCCAATTTCAACCGGCAACATCTTGGTCAACAACAATTTGCAAAACTGGTGCACGGATCGAGCGTGCCTAGAAATTTCAATTGCTCTGCAATATTTAAACAAAACGGGAATACCGACCAGCCCTACCGACCACCTTTAGTGGATATTAGAAAAGATATCCCTAGGCATTCATTTTGATTTTAGGTTGGGACGAACGGCCACAATAAACAGTAGAGTTAACAAGCCAAAATGAGGGTCGTCAAATAAAGCAGGACTGATGTCCGTCCACTGCGTAACTGTCAAGTGTTTGGACAGGTCCGTTTTGTAAAATCGTATACACACGTGATAACAGTGGGGGTGGTTGTCACTTGTGGCCACTTAACACTTTCCACGCGCATATTTATTCTACCATACACAAAACAGAATTTTCAGAAACCTTTCACAATTTTCAATATATCTCAATGATTAATGAACCAATACTAGGCATGTTTGTACCTACTTCAATGCATTTCTCATGGTGATTCCAAATATTGTGATGAAATTCAATAATTTTGACATTTTTTAATCATTTTGTGAAATTTTGGAATGTCGTCTGCAGCTGCCTGCCGCGTGGCAAGTGTTAAACTCCTTCATTTATTCATTTTGCCATCAAGTTGTAGTTTGTCATAATGGTCATCACATCTCGTGTACATGTTTGGACGTTTCTGTGAATGTAAATATACAAGACGTCTTATCACGCAGAGTTTTATCGAAGGGTCAAGTTTGCTGTGACTGTGTCTGTATTAGAGCGTGTTTCTACAGAGAGTCATTAGCCGGTTGATCACGGGGGGTAGACGTCTAACAGCTCTGTAGAAACAGGTCCTGACGCCGTTACCCGGCTAATCTACCACGGGCAAATTATCCTAGAAAATCAAGGATAGCGGTGGTAGGTTAGCCTGCTAATTGCCCGCCAGAGCTCTGTAGAAACAGACCGCCGCCCGATTAGCCGTCTAACCGGAAATTGCTTTGTTTGTTTATTGCCAAGATGCTTGTTTGTTGTGTTGTTATATAATTAATCCGTGTCATTTCGAAATCAGCCGTTCCTCTACACACACACCCCCACAATGTGATTAGTCGTATTTTACGTCGTCTGTAGAAACAGCCCAGTACTTCTACCACCGCCTTTTTAGCAGGCTAAGTTACCACCGGCAAAAGGCGGAGGCTCTGTAGAAACACACTCTTATACTTAAGATGTTGTTCATTGACAGTCTCAATATCAGCCATTATATATTGGCTCAGTGGTCTGCATTACATAAACCAGGTTCAATCCTATGTTCTATGTAGCATTCATAAACTGACATTGAGTCAAACATGTTATATAATCAATTAGCAATGTGAAAATAATTGATAAGTTTACAATTTCTGTCAATTTTTAATTTCTTATGTATTTTAAAAAAGTGGGCTATAGGCCTACATTTTTATTTTAATACCAAATTACCAATTGATATCCTAACATTTAGAAAAATTATTTTATAATTCACTGTGTTCGGATGTGTATGCATCATGTTTAAAGTCCCTGATAAAACATGCGGTGGCAGGGTTTACTAAAAGAACACAAACACTCCAAAAGCAAGGAAAACCCATTAAACCAAAAAATAACCGCCTGACACGGAGTGAAATAGTTCATAAGCCCATTGCCCTCCTAGAGTACTACCTGTCTTTGTGTTGTCATTGAATTTATATAACATGGGACTAGGATGGTCAATAGCGATCTCGTTAATGGAAGTACATGTGATACCAAGTTCAATTGATTATGGTATAGCTTACAGCCCATTACAGCATTTAAAAGTGTGTGTTTAGCACAAACGCCGTCTTGCATGCCAATACGGTGAGTATAAGGTGGCAGTTTATGCGCTGGAATGGGGAAAACATAGGGCATAGATAAACATGTGCAAATTGAACATAATGTGTAGCTTGTTTATACAGGCAATGAAAATTGTTTCCATTGTGTATTTAAGAGAGAGTTGATACTGTTGTGTTCACGATATTATGCAAGAGAGTTTTTAGACGAAGTGATAGACTTTATTGTAGATTCTATCGTAAATCTGTGATGGCTTTGTACATATAAATAGTACACATATAAATAGTACATGTATATGAATGTAGTTTTACATTGCTAAAAAGTTCTGTATTTTGTTTGCTTTGCTAATGTAACCCACTCTCACGACACCTACGGCCGAGGAAGGGCTGGTTCGTTTCATTTACGGGTGAAAAGATCCTCTTATGTTAAAATCAGTTAAGTCAAAACAAACAAACAATTAAACAACAATCTGGATTTAGTCAAAAGTATTATTTCTTTGTATAGTCATTAAAACATTCCTCAACAATATTGGATACAAACTCTCTTCAATGTAAATTGAGATTTACAATAACATACAATCAACAGCCAATAGCTGCACAATAACAAACAATAGCCTGGCGTCCCATGACTTATTGTACTGGATAGAGTTCATCTTTAGCGGTGGAGATCTCTTTGTGTCAAGCGTCGGTAGTAATCCTTGTATCAAGCGTCGTTAGTAATCCATAGGGAAGGGGAAGGGGGGATGATCGTTCTTAATACAGCATTCGTAGCATCCTCTGTGGCAGGCGTCTTGTCGTCGCTCTTCGGCGTCTTATTAGGTAGACCGTCTTCCGAAGCTGTATGCCTCTAGCCACAGAGATACCTGTAATTAAGAAGTTAAAGATACAGGAACATATGATGTAGATGTGTGCACTCGCTGAATCATTGGATGAAGAGTGACCATCATTACATTCAAGTAAATCCATTTTAAATACAACTACATTGTTCTAAAATGATTAGTATAAAATATTTACAACAAAGGAAATAGTTCTGTGAAGCCAATTAATTAGTGATTCAATTCTGAAACAATCGGAGTTAATTGGTAACTAAAATCCTTGTGTTTGACATGAATCTAACATACACATGATGTTATTAGTCAAGTGAATACATCTATTTCTCGAATATCCAAGTTCATCACCATGAACATAATTATCAGTAATCAATTAACAATAGGCGTTGCCTTCCATTATTCAACACAGGAGGTATTATCTCATTCATTGGTATTATCCATATGACATCATAATATCTAGCCAAGGCGACTAGTACTGTTACTATGGTAGTGGATCAGTACCAAAGATGCTATCATTACTCAGAATACACCATCGAGCATGCCTAAGTCATGTGGTCAAAGGTTTTATAAGGAAGTCTTGAGGGAGTACAACTTGTTTACAAAGTGAAAGTTATTATCCTCATGCTTACAGTTCCTTTATAAGACATTAAATCGTAACATTCCATAAATAATAGAATGGGTCAAGTTCCGTTTCATCTCATCAATTAATATTCATTTGTGTTCAGAATAAGTTAATCAAAACAATGAATTTAATTAAGTAATAAACAAATCAACAAATTAACTAATTAGTCTAATTAATGTGGACTAATTAATATCAACCATTGTCATTATCATTACTGTATCGCTTGGATCATCAGTAATTTGATGCAACAACTCATTTATATACACTTCAACAATAGGCCATATACATCTACATGTATTATGTTATGACACACACTTATATCCTAATTAGAGCTCATCTCCATAATTAGTATCATCAAGTTCACTAGTACTTTCCTTAATTGTGTTTGAGACAATTCGGACAATTATCAAATTAATAGCGAAAGTAACAAACTTATTTTACAAACAGGTAAGATCATTAACCTCTAACTGGTAGCCATGGTGACCACCAGAGGATTGGCAAAAGTGGACTGATTCCCCTTTTGACCCGATTGTAACTTCTCTAAATCAACCAGTTTGCCTGAGTTCTCTCAGGTAATGCCTGTGCTATGCATTTAGTCAATACCATCGTGTACATGCGGACTAAATGATAGGCATCATTACTCAGACTAAATCTTCTTATAACTTTAACCCGCTGCATGGAATACTATACATTATTCATACAGTAAAGTTGAAGTAAACATCAAATATATTAACTGAAGTTTTATAAGACCAAGATTGTAATTAGTAAGTTGATTTTGTAGAATCAACTTGATTATCAAAACATAAGACTATGACTTTGGGTCACAGCGGTGGTCTACATTATTCAATTAACCGGACTCGCAATTGACTCAACAGTCAGTCCGTCTACATAATATAAAATCATCAAGATTCTAACAACATTATTTATACACATCTTATACCTGATGTAATAATACGATATCAGTGAAAGCAGATGGAGTATAACATATCAACAAGTAGTTTTGTCTTGTGTTTCGTCACATACAATAAGACAAAATAATTAAAGGGAGTGGCAAGTCCCTTATGCACAAAATCTTTAATTATCATAATACAATTCAACTAATTAAATCAATAATATCATTTAGGCCTATCCTCACTCCATATGGTATCACTGGTAATAATAATCACAACATAACTGAATAAACTTAAACACAAAAGTGGTGCTTACCTGTAATTAAGAAGTTAAAGATACAGGAACATATGATGTAGATGTGTGCACTCGCTGAATCATTGGATGAAGAGTGACGCAGCTTGCAAGTCAAGTTGATGGAAGTTACTTGATTTGTTACACAAAATATACACCCACATATCAAGAAGCTATGTTATACTATTATATTGAACGACTAATTTATGAATTTTGGGCTCGAATCTGGTTTTTAAATGCTCTTACTTTACACCCAAGGTAGACAGGGGATGGTTTATGGTAAATAGGGTAAAGTACGGTAAAAGAATGTTTAGGGTTAAATTGGGGTTAAATTAGTAATGGTTATCCCACGAATGGAGGAGACAGGTTGACCGATGTCCTAGATTACTGAATGGGATGACCTGTGTACACATCAAGATGCTGAACGGGAGTGCAGCATTGCATAGTACATTTAAAGGCCAAAATTAGAGAGTGTTACACTAATGTTATTGTTGTCATATTCAATTGTAATTTTAATTGTTTTTTGGTAATATTTTAGAACTAATAATTTATTGGTTTTTGATCAGTGCAAAATTTGTTTCAGATTATGTTTTTCTTTTCTTTCACATTTCTGTGAGACTTTCAAATTCGGTCTGTTTTTGTTTGCTTCACTGTAATGTTGTTTTCTTGTTTGTTAATTTATAAGCATTCATTTTCAGTAACAAAAATGTGATGTTGAAGCCCATGAAATTATTTGAAATATTTAACGAAAGACACAATTCTGATTGTATAATGAGCCACCTTCCCCTCCATAACTCCCATTCCCTAATGTATTACATATAACATATATTATATATATACATAACTGGGTTTTTTATTACGCTTTTAATAGTACACATGGCCATTCTGTTGTTGAGAGAATTGCTTTTAGCTTCTACTAGTTCAACAAAAAAATCCGATAACAATCTTTATCCATCTATCTTACTTTATCGTATAACTTCCTATGGATCCATAACCATTAAGTTGGCAGCCGGTCGGGCCGGCAGTACACTATGAATACAAAATGTCTTATTCTATATGCACTACACAAACCCTAGTGTGCAGATGGACATTCCTTGAGCTATAAAAAATGGATATTATAAATATAGAACAATATTTCATCTGCGCTTTGCAGGCTCTCTGTCTCCAGTAGTAATATCCAGTACCGCTCTAAAAGCCAATATTTTCACAGACAGGTAATTTTGAAAATCATCATTGTAGACATTTTTCTAGCAAAGTTTTAATTTTGTATTTTTGAATTGTTCCATATAGCAGGACATCATGTTATGTAAGATAAGGTGATGATTTTCATGAACAAATTTTGACCCGCGAAATGCTCACAAATAAAACTTTATGAAAATAAAAGCTTATAGCTTATACAGTATCAACCAGGTCAGTTTCAAAAGGTAGTGAGAGGAAATATGAGGATATTATTTCATGTTTCATCATTATTTCAAATACAATATAAAATATGGAGAATCGATGTTATGATACCATTGTAAGACACTAGTGGCTTGAACAATTTATTAATTGAGAGATTTAAGTCTCCATGTTAATTTGTCCCATATTTAGGACAGCCCAATTTTCCTGAAAAGTGTTATGATCCAAGGCATTACAAAATCAATGGTAGAATCATAAAGTGCCTTGTGATTTCCTCAAAGACTTGACACAGCTGGAACCTTAAGTAAGGGCAGCTAGTTAATGAAGTGTGATATCTTAAGTGTGGAATCCATTAATTCAAAGCTTCGGCGCAATTCTTTAATCTTTGAATCTCTTACTAATGAAAGTCAAATATATAATCTAGGCCTATAGTTACATCTCCATGTTAATCATTTAGATTAACAGATTTTTAAGTTTCATATCAAGGTTTCAAGACATCACAAAAAATGCTCAAATATTAAAGGTAGATGTTCTGAATGCTGGCCCAATTTTCAACTTGCTATTTTCTATTTTACATGAAAGGTCATCCTTGTAATTGTCACATTCAAAAGTTTGAATTGCATAACTCCAATAATTCTTCTTTTAGAAGCACAAGGTCACAAGAAATTTGCCTTTTGAGTAGTACACAAACTGACTGGTGGTTAACCACCTTTGGCGGTAATTCACCACATTTTAGCCTGTAATTTATAAATGGAACATTTCTGGCCCCTTAGATTTTACAGACATAATGAGAAAAATATGGAGATTCTTTTGATACCAAAATATCTTGATGTGAAAAAATAATCATAGCAAAAAAAAGGGAACATATACCTTTAATTCTAAATCTATGGAACTCCCTTAAGAATTTCAAAGCGGGTGAGATTTTTCAAGCATTGTTTAATTAACACATTGATATTTTCATCCGGTACTTTATGGATTTTACAAATGCACCGAATAAATTAATATTCTCTATGCCTCAAGAGTGAAACCCGAGTTAACTTTGCACAAAATTTATCATCTTGATTAATTTGAACCATTTGAAAGTCATTTACATCCTTTTTCCCAAGACGCATCCTGCCAATGCTAAGAAAAAACACGATGATAAATCGCCAATACCATTTACGTAGAGACTGCTTTACCACTGAGCACTGAAACGTAATTAAAACCGGCGTAGCATGCCATGCCATAAATATCCCAGCAATGGTATGATTTACCTGGCTATGTCACATACGTACGAGACGAAACATAAATCTGTGGGTGTGTGTGGGTGTGGCTGGACATTCTTCAAGCATTAATTTCTCTTTCTCACTCTGAGGCCAAAAAAAATTTGTTTGCTTGTCCATAGATGGGTCAAAAAAAGTTGGGTCGGTCTGGGTTTTTTTTTTTTTTTTTTTTTTTTAAAACATTGGTTGTTCTGGCCATATCCTACAAACACAAAAACTAGCATGCACCATTTTTAGCCTTATCAATGGCAGGCTAATGGCAATGGTTAATTTTAGCATGGTTTAGCCCACATTTGATTTGAAATAACCAACATATTTATACCCCATGACCCATAGCATAGCGTTAGAAACTTTTATCTTTAGATCCTAATTACTACAGTATTAAGTTTTATTCTGTTCAAAAGTATAACTTTTATCATGTACCATTTCTGAATTATTTTTGGTCCATAACATGGAGGTGACATGAAAAGGGTATTGGCTCACATGAGGAGTAACGTAGGGTTCAATATAGGTCATTCAAATGAATGATTTAAAAAAATCAAAAAAAAATCAAAAAAATAAATTAATTAATTAATTTTCTTTTACAAAAATTCAACAACAAAAAGTTTTTTTCTGACCAGTCGGGGACTGCCTCACACGGTCGGTCGGACGAGGACAAGCAAACAACTTTTTTGGGGGGGCCTGAGTCTCTTGCTCTCTCGAAGCTTTATAACTTATTGTATTTAAATTTGAGCAATATTTGGAAGAAGTAAAACAACCAGTGTGACGTGACAGAGATAATGTTTTTGTGTTATTTATATCAAATGAAGGATCAGAAAAAGGTTTTTTTAATTTTAAAATATTTTTTATTGGAGATGAGAGAAGAAACAAGTAGGTGTTTGAAAAAACACTAGTTGTCAAGAATTTGGTCAATATTGTATAAAGATAGTTGATCAAAAAATAAATTGTTCTTAAAATTTTAAAGAGACCTTTTGAAATAAATGTAATATAATCAATAACGGAACAATGCTTTCAATGTACTTCTTAATTCTGTATTTATATTATTTATGTTTGATTCATGTATATGTGTAAATATTTAAACAGTTCTTTGTAAATAATGTAATATTTTCTGTTAATGAGGGCCTGCTTGGAAAGCAGTGCTTGACACTGAAGCTGTTTACCCTCAATAAAAAAAGATTAAATAAAATGGTAATTTTTCATAAAAATTATAAAATGTTAGTAAAACCGTCTTACATCATGCCACTTCAGTCATATCTTCACAACAATATTCCATTAGTGTTGCTGCAACAACTGCTCGCTTCAATAACCTTCAAGTCATGCTTGAAGCAGCCTCTATTGGTTTTAGACCATCAGGGAGGGAGATCTGAATCAGACAGGCATAGCATGGCAATCAATGGAACAAAGTGTGAAAACCATGGTAACACGTCACCCTGGAGATCCAGGTATGAATCAGACCGACCTGTCATGGTAGCTACTACCCAACTCTAAAATCCACACAGGCCTCTCTTAGTCTTTTGTGCTAATGCAAATTGGTAAAGTTGAAGACACTTTTTCCCTTTTTGAATGCATAATGTATTAGACATAAATTTGCACTGAATTGATGGGTTGTCAAAGTGTCAGAGCATCAGGGTTTACACATCGAGGTGTGAATAAGGAACAAGACTCATCTTGTGTGATCATGGCTGCCTTTTCATGCTTTTTGTTACATTTTTTCATTATTCAACACTTAACGTCTTGACTCATACACAATGTATATAGTTTGTCCCACAATGTCTTAAAAAATTCAGAAAATGACATTAAAAATGGTTTAATTGCCATAGACATTGTTAATGAGAGGAGCATCCATAGAGGTATCTGGTGCACTTCCTTAGGCCAAACAAAGAAGAAGGTTTGTCTCAGAAACATTTTGCAAAATAGCAAAGTGCTGTGTAATTTTTATTTTTATTTTTTTGCTAAAAGCTTACAGAGGCCCTTTTTAAAAATTAAAAAAATTGTAAAACAATTTTAAAAATTAAAAATTAAAAAAAAAAAAAAATTAAAAACATTTAAATTTTAAAAAAAAACTTGTTTAGGCCTCACACGTATACCTACACGCTGTAGCTCATTTTACATACCAATGTGGGCGGGCTTCTGAGACAAACATTTTCTTTGTTTGGCCTTTATACCGCAGAAAAAGAGCAAGTCAAATGTGTTGCCCATTCGGTACTGAACATACTATAACTATACGCTATCAATAATTAAAGCCTTGACAGCCATTACAAATGGGGCCATCTTGTATGAAACCCTTCGTATAATCATTATGTACCATTGTAGCATCACATTTTACTCAAGGTTGTTCACACAAGAGCGAGAGAAAAAATTGACAACAATTATCCCTTGATTGTACATTACTAAGATAAACAGTTTTGATATATACACGCTTAATTTTGTCCAAATCTATTTTATATTTACTACAACACCGACACTGCAAATGCATTATGCAAAATCCATTAAATACTTTAACTGCATGGTGTTCACAGTCGAGCAAATCACATAATCCAAGTCAATTTTCGCTTTTAAAAATTGATTGTGTTAAAATAATTGCACATAATTTGTGCTGAATTAATATTGATTAACGTTGAGCTTTCGTGATGTATTTTATGTTGCACTTTGGCATGGTATGATGGACAATGGATCTATGGTAAGAACTCTGAACATCTAGAGAAAAAACTCATTTATTATTCTGAGTACATTTGATTAAATATTGTATTATGGTTTCATGTTCTATCTATACCATATTTTTCTAGCATTCCATGATTGGATATGCAACGTGTGCAGTATATTTTATGAAAGTAAAAATGTAATTTAAGTAAAAACTACACACAAAAACAGCTGTCGTAAGGGGAATCCAAAGCAAAGAACTAATCATGCTAAATTCCTATTGATTTGGTATTACGTTATGGTTTCATATTTTAACCAACATTTATTAGATGATATTGCATGATAATGCATGCAACTGATGACATGTTATGCTATGATGGTAGGAGAGGCTATAAATATATCATCCATGATATGCATTGCAGATAAACCCATTCAATTTTGTTTTATAAAAAGGCATTGCAAATATTACAACTGTGCAAAAGGCACCAACCGCATAACAAATCTTAACACTTTCCACGCGGCAGGCGTCTGCAGACGACATTCTAAAATGTCGCAAAATGTTTCAAAAAAGTCAACATTATTGAATTGAATTAACATATTTGGAATCACCATGAGAAATGAATAGGAGTAAGTACAAACATGCCTAGTATCGGTTTAAGTAATCCTTGGGATAGACTTGCAAGTTGGGAGAGGTTTTTGACAAATCTGTTTTGTATAATGGTAAAACCAATAGCCGCCTGGAAAGTGTTAACACTTTCCAGGCGGCTATTCATTTTACCATTACAAAAAAGATTTTTCAGAAACCTTTCCCAAGGCTTTCGAAGTCTGTTTCAAGGATTACTGAACCAATACTAGGTATATTTGTACTTATTTCAATGCATTTCTCAAGGTGATTCCAAATATGGTAATGAAATTTAATAATTTTGAAATTTTTGAAACATTTTGTGACATTTTGGAATGTCGTCTGCAGACGCCTGCCACGTGGAAAGTGTTAAGCCACCCAAACCAATGTTAATGAATACATTATCTAGCTGTCCATACATAAGCAGATCTACTGTCATAAGTGCTACACCCTCAAACAAACATTGCATATTATCTGCTATCTACTGCTGATAGCAATGATACTCCCCTACTATAATACACCGCATGTGCCTTAATGAAAATATAAAAGGGTTTTTAAGCCAAAAATGCTGCACATCTCTGCAACAAATTTGAGCCTGAGGGTTGTAATGATTCATTTATAATACATTTATCGCTTCATTTTAGACAACTTTTTAATGGATATTCAAGATTCTGTGTTGGCTCTCTTCTTTTTACCAAGATATGCCTTTAGGACACTTCAAGCATATTTCTCTTAGTAGTCATTTGGATGTCTTAACTCGAGGTCTCAACATAGTCTAGATTGTCTTCCTTCCTGGTGGATAGATGACAACTCGTCATCTTTCTCAAAGCCTCTCAAAGTCTCAATCCACTTGATGTTGAGATGCGAGACTCAATACACTCTTATTTCAAGCAACTCTACGCTTTAGTTTACTCTACATGCGGAGCTCGACCCAACGTCCATACGCCAATATCAAAACATTGGCCCTAATTTACATTTAATTTTTAAAAGCGATCTGCACTGATGAGGCAATGCAAACCCTGGGGCTATTATAACAGTGTTATTCACATTTAGGCGATATACAAGCAAGCTAATTTCACGTCTGCTAACTTCCCCAGAGTGCATACAGTATCCGCTGTTATTCTACAGCACCCACAGAACGAGTTAATTTAGGGAATATTAACAAGCCACTCGGCGGATAGTGTTTCGTTTTTATGAAGCTAAACTTTCTTATAGATGATGACTCACCGAAATTCCCTGTGTTCTAGTAAAGTTGACACCAACATGCATTATATTGTCAATGTGATTTAAGATTCTGCGTTTTTTACCCGATCTCGTTCTGTCACTGTCTTCAAGAAATAGACTTATTTATTTCACAAGATACCTAGATACCGTGCATAAACAAGAAACGCATTGATAATGCAGTAAATAAATACCGAGGACACCTAACCTATTTCAATACACAAAGACTCCGCAGTTACAAATTCATTTATGGTAAATACCTCGCAGGTTCTCTGTTGGATTCATAAATATTTGAACAGAATAGTCAAGTTGATTGCATGGTTTCAAGACTGAGTGGATCCTTTAATGTGATACAAAGTACACACTTTGATCAAATAACTGATAATGTGTTTTGATGAGATTTGAAACACTCATCAACACTATGTCTGCTTATAAAGCACTATTTGATAGCATACTTCATGATAAAAATGCAAATTTATACCATTAAAATAATGAAAAGGTTTAATGAAGCAATCAGCTTGTATTGAAATGAGGGAAAAGGGTAGTAGTAGACAGACGATTTTGTCCTGGAAAATCCTAAAGATAGTTCCTGTTTCGTGAAAATCACCAACAAAAAATTCATATCAACCATTTTTAGAAAAAAACCTGAATATTGGTCAGGGTTTCAAGCCTCCAGCTGCACACTCCTGTAAACAAATTATCTGAGTAACCCCTGCCACTCCCTTTGCGGGGGTAGCTACCTACTATAATCACTAGTTCCTTAGCACCGTGTCTAGTTTTGTTTCAATAAATTTCTTTATTTTATTTCAAAACAAAAATTAATAAAAAACAGTCAGTCATGAATAGTTTCCCAAGCTGCAAAATGAAGGAATTGTTTGTTTTCGGAATACAAATAAAAAGATTAAGCATTCATCAAGAATTAATTTGATGTGGGCAGCAGGTTGCAAAAAAATAAATTGATTAGGCCAAATTAAATTAATTGTTTGTCTCAAAGCTCCTCTCCTGTTGTAAAGCTAATGCGGAAAGCGGGGTTTTTTCAAGTTGTTTTTGTTGTTTTTTTAAATATAAAATATTGAAATCCTTGTAAAAGTGAACTTTTGAATTTAAGATGATGTGATCAATGAAAATCTGAAAAATCTGTGAAATTTTGGGATTTTTTTTGTTTGTTGAAGAAGAAAAAAAAGAAAAAAAGTATTTTTCAAATTTTTGTTTTTCTAATGCGCATCAATAAACTAACGCGCGCGGGAGCTTTGAGACAAACAATTAATTTAATTTGGCCTTATTAATGGTAGATTAGTTTTCAATATTTTAGACATAAACCAAACAAAGACTATCACTTATATCATTTCTCCTTGCATTACTGTCTGCCGTTTTAACCTTGGGATGACCCCACAATATAAACAGATAACAATCTATTTCACTTTCCGAAAAAATAAAGCCTACCATTTTCCTCCAAATTTGTTTGAATTGAGATCTCAATTATATGACAATTGACAATACAAGTCATAATCAAAAGTTAACCACTTCCTACAACGCTAACATGATCTCAAAATCTTATATACCTACCCTGAAAGTAATACTCAAACAAAATAAACAGATCTTCCCGATTTTCACTACCATAACCAAACGAGGGATTTTTCATATCCGATCCTCTTTTGTAATAATATTAATAATCGCTAAAACATGACTGCCCGATTTTCACTACCAAAACCAAACGAGGGATTTGTTTGTATCCGATCTTCTTTTGCAATAATAATCGCTAAAACATGACTGCCCGATTTTCACTACCAAAACCAAACGAGGGATTTTTCGTATCCGCTCCACTTTTTTTAATAATAATCGCTAAAACATGACTGTACGCCCCATACAAACATGACTCATTCATTGGCATTGTGGATCAAAGGGAACCCCGGTTCTTTTGTACTCCAATGAAAACACTATAATTGGAGGGCTATTGTTACACATTTTAACTGCAAGGCTAGTTTTTGAAGAATATGAATATCACACAGGGCAAACGTATTGCCACAAGTAGCTGTGTATTGTATTGTCACTTGGAAATGTATTCAAAAGGTTCAGGGCTGAATTGATACTTGCTATCATATGACAAAAGTGCTCATTTTATGCTACATGAGCAGCTAAAGTGAATCAGATCACAAACATTGGTTTAAGGCACGTTTTTATGCCGATTCCAAAAGTTTCAAATACAAATTTGACCTACTTATTTAAACCCATTTTTGATCTTCGATACTGTTCTTAATTAATATAGACAATTTCACATCTTTAATATTAATAAAGTGTACTTTTATGATGTCAAGAGCTTAGAGGACGTTTGCATTCTGCGCTATAAAAACTTCTCAGTATTATTATTTTTAAGAATACTGGGCTATTTTGCTTGATGTTCTGTTGATGATTGTGTCTGCTGCAAGCTGAAACTCTTTATAAAAGTGTGATTATGTTAGGGTTTAAAATGTTCTACAATGATATGAGAAAACTGCACAACCCTTTGGCATTTTCAGGAATCCCCTTATAATTATACCAGACACAAAGAAAACCAGCCATGTGTTAAATAGGATTAGAGCTAAGCTGCAACTGTTATTGTATTATTGAATGTGATTATATCCAAAGATTTACAGCTGCTGAATTCTGGCCAAGCTTCATTTTTTTGCAAACAAACAAATTTCAAAAATAAGAACTAAAAAATTATTCTATTTATAAGAAAAGAATTAGAATTTCTGTCTATTGTACTTCCCGGATGATTATTTGCCATTGACCTTCATTCGTGTGGCTTCAACATATTTCAAAAAAGAAAAACGAAACTGAACAATTAGATTTTGAATAGTTACAAAATTTGAACAGATTTCAAACTAAATTGTAGTAAAATCTTCCTTATTATTATATAAGACATGCATCATGCGTCCTAAAATTTGAGGTGTACACATTTTCACTCATCATGCCTACTATAATTATACCATTTCTATGTGTTTTTTATTCGACAGTCGACACTGCACCCCAGCCCAGGTGTTGTTCCAGTATTTATGATTTTACTTTGCCTGATGGAGGATGAATGATTCATTCATTTGTCATTATTACAAATTTCTCTTAAGAATAGCGCATGTTATTGATTAGGAATGGAAATTGGTAGGCCTATAATCACAATTTGTTAATTTTGATCTCAAATAATCCAGGAAATAAATCTCCTCAAAATGTTACTAATATTTATGAATAAGATTTGGAAGCAGGAATTATCACAAAATCCATTACTAACCCAAGGTAACAAAAGCTTATGAATTATCTATTTACCAACACAGTCATTTTCTTACGATTACTCTGCTGTCGGTTCCTGTATACATTGTAGGTACTTGTATAGGTGCCTGTATTATAGGTAGGATATGCCTACTACTACCTATTTGGTACAGTTAAAGTATCATTATAAGTAGCTTCATAGTATTCATAGTACCAGTAACACTGCTACTGTATCGCTACTTTGGTTGTACCTACAGATACAGTACAGTTCCTATACAGGTACTGAGTAGGTACCGAGTAGGCACTGTACCCTGGCAGCCAAGAAACCATGATGCCTGCCATAAGAACATGGCTGTGTACTGCATGTTTTAACATAAGTACAGGTCAACCCTGTATGCATCATGCCAGTGGTATGGATGGATGGATGGAAGTTGAAAGCTTCTTTTGTTAAACTGGCAAGTATCTTTTTCTTTCCAGAACTACTTGAACACATGAGTAATCAATTACCTTATGGTCTTTGTATTTATCTAAATCTGTAAAAGGGTACTTGTCTTTTGAAAGGACAAATCTTTTGATTCTTTGAAGTTTGTTTGTCTACCCATTATATGTACACCTCTGTGTGGAGAGGAATTCTCACCAGATAAAACCATGGGATTTAAATGATAAAACCAATAGTTGTGGGAGCTTGATATTAAATTGCAAATAATTGCAAAGGAGCAAATTACAGAGTAATTTGTGTGAAATTTATTCCATCTTCCCATATTCAGTATTCTGTTTTGTATTTAAAAACCAGAAATGTTTGTGAGTTTAAAATTTCAAGAATCAGTAATTCAAGGCATGAAAATGTAAATGTAGCGAATGTAACTTTTGGACATACATTGTGTAACTTTGCAATGCATTGCTACAAGGTAGATTGGAAATATTTGTGGCATCTTGCGAAATTTAAATGCACACAAACATTTCTGGTTCTACTGTATTTTAAGCATTTGGATGTAAACCATTTATAATGTTATAGGCTATAAATAAGCTTCAGTTTAATCAAGTTTTCACCACACATTTAATATGATTTTCAGAGGCCTGACATTTTTATTTTTATTTTGATAGGATTTTGTTTCATTCTTTTTTTTCTCTTTCTTTTTTTGCTGAAACCACTGTCATCCAACGCTCATCTTTAACATATCTTACCCTGAAGCTATAATGCATTTTTCTGCATCACCAATTCTAAGCCGGTTAAACACCCAGGATGACCCATGATGATGCCACTCTATAAATATTCAAAATAAACATTTCTCTCTTTCTCACCACAGATCAAATTTGATCAAATCTGCGCCAGCTAGCTAGATAAAACATTGTAGTAAAGACAGTTATCTCTGTAGTGTCATCTCCACCAGGGTTAGATTCCTTAGAGAGGTGACCTGATGAGAACCAAGATGAGATTGATGATAATGCCATAGTGCTGATGACAAGAAGTGAAGGTATACTTGAGTGTCATTGACATTTTGGAAGGGATAAAGTGATTGAGTGAAAACATTGACTGGTGAAAATAAGCATTGAAATGATGCGATGGATGACATTGACTATTTTCTGAAGATTTGATGCATATTTGTGACATTGCCTTGACAAGTGTATGATGTGATTGAGTGAAAATAACCATTGAAATGATAAGATGACATTGACTGTTTTCTGATGATTTGATGAAATGCAATATCTTTTTAGCGTAGCACAAATAATAAATTGTTCTCAAATTTTCAAAATCTACAGATTGATGCCATTGACTTTTTCTGAGGATATGACATTTGATATCTTTCTGACCTAGTAATATACTTTTATTTCAAATTTTCAAAATATGGCCCATTTCTTTTTTCAAAATGGTGCACATTTTGTAACATGAATATGCATGCATTGCTAAAATTTGACAGGTCAGAAAAGTCTAATGCTGTACGCAAGTCAAGTCGTATACAATCTGATGGTAACTCACCATATCTTAACATTTGATCTGTGCATAGATTTATACAGAGATTTATTCATAAAGTGAAAGCGCTATATAAAAACTGACTATTAGTATTATTATTATTATTATAAAATATGTTTTTTGAGTCTTGTCAATCGAAATCAATATTACTTTAATCAAAATTATTTGACCTCTTTCTCCTGTTTTCAGTAAATATCTTATAATATGCTTTACAAGGCATACTTTACAAGGCATTCACCTACATCTATCCCTCCCTGTAGATTATAACTGTCCACATTTTCCATAAAATTTACACAGTATGTTAAACTCTACTATTTTTATTCAAAAGTATTGAATGTGTGAGCAACAGAATCAGATGCTGCTATATGATATCCATGCTGAAAACTACAATTGCCTGTTTCGTATGCATTCCCTCACAGTCACACTCAGTCAGAAATCCTGAAATGGGAGCTTATCAATGAAATTCTCATAGTAGTAGTAGGAGTAGTAGTATTCGGTCAATGTAAAGATAAAATTCAGAACCTGACACTATATGCATCTATGACCTTTCACAGTTATTGTATTCGTTGCCAAAGGCTTAGATATTATTAATAGCAGCAGCATACTGAAAAGATAAAACTATAGCAATGTTAAAGATTCTGCATGTAAATGGATGTTGGGATATGGTATGAATGTGTTGTTTAAATTTGGCCACAAATTAACTTAAAAGGACATTAAGTGGTGAATTGACATTTTTAAATTTTTAAAAATTTACTTTAGAATTTAAGATGAACATTAAAAATTGCCATTATTGTTGTTTCTACTAACAAAAACACAGCAAAATTTGATTACAACAATAGCATCGCTATTTATTGAAAAACGCCCTCTATGCAAATATGGTTCACTTTATTTATCACGCGTACTGCAGGGGAATACTATCTGACGTAAACTGCTGATCGGGCCCGATCAGCATTTTTTGAATCGACATTTTGTTGTACAAATAGGGCTGATTTTTCTTAATCCTAGGTGTAAGTTCATGTGATACAATTGTATCATAATTGAGGGCGCAGCCCCCAACACATCTCTTAGTACCCCTTTAACCAGTCACAGTTTTCAGGGGCCACAGTTCAGAATTAACTGTCACTGCTTTAACTAATGGCTTGTTTCATTTGATTATAATTCCTGGATTTAAATACTTTCCCATACACCATCAGCGGTATAGTACTAAGGAAGGTCAAGCTGTGTTGTCACAGTCAGATTCTTATCACAGTTTTCAGGGGCCACAGTTCATCGACCCTCATATGTCTGTATGTACTGAGAAATCATCCGGTGGTTCCTGGTTTTACTCTTCAATACCTAGCATATCTTTAGCTTATAGTTATAACGTTACATAAAGGTATTCAAGATTTGAACTGACTCCCTGGGAGATGAGGCTAGCAACCATACATGGAATATTAACACTTTCCATGGGGCTATTATTTTTACCATACACAAAACAGATTTTCAGAACTCTTTCCCAACTTTCAAAGTCTAAGTGTTACTGAACCTATACTAGGAATGTTTGTACTTATTGTAAAGCATTTCTCAAGGTAATTCCAATTATGGTGATGAAAGCCCATATTTTTGACATTTTTGAAACATTTTGTGAAATTTTGGAATGTCGTCTGCAGCCGACTGCCGTGTGGAAAGTGTTCAAGTTATAACATTAACCATCTCCCATTGTATGATTTGGGTTATTGAACCTGACATTGACCTCAAGTCTGCTGGGTATCGCCTAAACCACAGTCAGGTCTCCCCTTGGGGTCCCCAAACATTACAATAATGCTTTGTTATTCATTGGCAAATTCTGTCTGCTGGTATAAGAAGGCAACCTGTAAACTGGTGGTTTTTGAATTGTGCTGATTTTCATCAGTAAATTTGGTGTGATAAAATCAGGGCAATTTGGTAACACTGCAGGGGACGCTTGTGTGTGCTTTTATAATTAATACAACAGCACCGGATTTGACTTTAACTTTTGTAATAATTTGAATTCAATTGAAGTGGGTTTTTTTGTTAGTCATATATTCATAATATTTAGCAATCAACCATGTGATCAACACTTTGATTTTATAATCAAAGTATTGATCACATGGTTTATAGTTGTTTAAGGAAATAGCTTTGAGGGAGAAAAAAATACATTAAAATTTGTTTTGGTGTCACCCATCTCCAATCACTCATCTCGAACCAACAAATTATCTATTAATATTAATATTATTACAGCACCACAGACACAGTCCACATAACTTTAACAAAATTTGCAGAAAATATTTTATGCATTCTAAACAGGTTTCCATAAGATACACAAAGCATTTTCTATGACATCCCATAAGGATTACAAGTAGTTCTGCTATAGTGAGCACTCAACTCATACAACCTTTAAAATGCATGCAAGCTTTTATATAAGACGGCAGAAAGGCAGGCAAGGCGTCAGCGTGCTGGGTCAGCCAGATATATTTAGCATTATATATTCTCACAGACACAGCGGCAAACCGAACATATTCCTACACGTGTGAAGGTATTCTGTTCCACTAGGCAATTAAAACACCGATAATTGGCCTCTATCAGATTTCCTATTGATCACAAAATTTGGAGAAAATAATGACCACATGGAAGGGGTGAAAGGGAACAGCAGACTGGACACTAATACTTGTAAGCCAAAATGCCCAATTACAATTTTATAATTTGGCATATATTTCAATATTTTTCTCTATCATGTAAATGGATAGAAATGTGGACTTGGATGGGGGATGTACCGGGAATTGGGGAAGAAAACTGATCAAACTTTTGCAAATTAAAACGATTGTTAACTCCTATGGTTTTTGAACGCAGGGTTTGTTTTGACCTTTAAAAATAATGAATTAAAATTATGTACATGTATCAGCCCTTGGAAATGAAAGCAGCACTCTTTCCTAAATATTGATTTTGTAGGTCTTAAAATAATAATTATAGCAAAATAATTTAACAGGAGTTTTTTAAATTTTTAGTATTTAAATTTTTTGAATTTTTGATAGGCAGCCATCACCCCAAAACAGTTAATCTATTACAAAACTCCACCGACCATTAGATGCAATAAAAAACCGTTCAATTGCAGTACATTGTAGAGCTGTCATTTTGGATGAACAGCCGGTATCTGACCTTTAGAGACCTAAATACAGAGGCCCTAAACATTCACCAAGAAAGAAAATCAATGTTTCAATTTCCTCCAGGTTAATACTGCATCCCGTTGCATCCCGCTTCTCCTGGCCTACATCAAACTACCTTAAACAACACACCATATTATCAGCTGCACTTTCCTTAACGTAACATTATCAAAACACAGTTCAACAGCACTGTCATTCATCAGCCGCTAGCAAGGTTTGAAACGTAGCCCCGCCATTTTGTAGGTGAATTTCGGTCGGTTACAGAAATTTAAGAAAATCGCTTCTTTACTTAATCAAATTATTGTTCGGAGACAACATTGATCAATCAGTGGGACAATTTGACTAGCGTGGAATAACAGCAGACAAATGGCCAATTGGGGCTCCATATGCAGGCATAACATGCACTTTAGCATGGACGCCAATGGGCCCAACCATATAAAAATACACAACCGAACAAGCGAGGAGATTCTGTGATCTAGAGGGCATGGCTGTGGCTTGTCTAGTAAAATAAATAAAGCTTGTTGAAAATATATGTCTTTTAGATGACTATCAATTTTAGTTTAAGTGTGAAAATCTATGACGATCAGCAATCGGACAGTCCTTGGTGTAAAAAATGATATCCAGTTAACATGTGAGTGAGCCAAGTGTAAAGTTGACATTTGGCTTACGAAGGAAAATTTGGGATTTTATTTTAATCATCTTATATTAGCTGTCTTATTAAAACACTTGGTCTATAGATAGACTATTATATTATAAGATATAAGTTACAGTATACAGTGTATAATGTGCATCTTCAATTAGATATGGTCAATGAGCACTATCAACATAGGGACAGATACACTGGAGCCATTTTGCCCTACATTAAAAATCTCAGTCACAGATATAATTGTGAAGAGGAGTAGAAATAAAATTGGAGTTACATTTTACATGTACATTTTTTGTCCTATGTATTATTAGAGGCAACAGAATGTCCTTAAATAATAAGTTTCACTTGATTGCATTTAATCATGTAAAGTGCAGTCCTCTACATGATGTATTTATAACCAAACTTTCAACATGTTTAAAATACAAACAAATGTTTTGCTATGAATATCTACCATAAAGCGATAAAAAAACGGTTAAACTTCATGGAAGGGTTGTCTCATAGTCATACAGTCAGAGTGTGTATGATATGTCCCGTGGGGGGATGTGTCCGGGGGGGGGGGGGGGGGGGGGGGGGGGTGCGACCCTAAAAAGTATACAAATCCATTGGTAGACACATAGTTCAAAGCCCCCAATATTAATTCAACCAGTGATGTCAGAAGGTGAAATAATCGATTTATGTTGATAAAGATGATCGACACATGAAAGATGTTTTTGAAATTTTTGAAAGCATCTATAGGTGAATGACCGCTTGGAAAGGAATCATTCATGTAAGATAGAATGGAATTATACACTCAAACTGGATTTAGAATACCCATGTTATAATCCTGTGGAAATGTTTCCAAATGGATACTTTTCTTTTTTCTTTCTTTTATTTGTGTTACATCTTCTTTTTTGATGGTGGGGGCACTATTTTTTTGTTTTTGAGGGGGAGGTAGGGGTTAAAACCAATTGTCAAAAAAAGGGTAAACGTAAACCTAGTTCAATTTTGATGAACAAATTATCTTGTGTGTTGTTTGCCATTCAGCAGCAGTCCCCATCACAAAATACCCACTTTTAAAACTTGACCTACCTTTTCACTCAGTTAAAATCATCTAATACTAGTAACCTGGGCCAACCTAATTTAAGTCAAATTGTTGTATAAAAGAAATACCTGATGAACCTAGTATAAATTAGAAACAAATTAGCCTATTTTTCTTAGGAGCCAAGAATACTACCAATTCTTTTACATTTCGTGCAAACTGGTGTAAGTTCATGCAAGTTCACCCAAAGTCCCCCCAGCTGATCAATATTATCGTGTTTATAGTGTGTTCCAATGGCCCATTGTGAACTTGTCAAAATCATGAGATATCTTGCCAATTTACCTGCTCGGGTATTGTAGGCCAGTTGAGGTCCTGTTTTGTTGGTGTAAAAAAGCCCACTCTGCCACAATAGCTGCCGGCTGATACCGTGTGTGTTTTAGGCTTAGCTTATAAATGCTGAGCCTTTTATAAAATATCAAAATAACACATGGCAGACTTTGCAGATAGGGTCTTGTAGATTGCCTGGTATATTAGGAACCAACTAATGTCATAGGAGGTCAATAAAGGATTTCCTTCAATTTCCTCAACAAGCAAATTCAGGAAGTAAGCTTTGATGACCAATTGATAAATGTTGTGAAAATGCTACCAAACTCCTGCCAATTATAAAAGACTAAGATCTCAGCGATAATCTTGATTATGATTATGTTACAATCACCTTGGATTAAAAGGGATTAATCTTCAGGGCTTCTGAAGACAGACAATATGAAACGGATAGACTAAGCATGAGCTTAAGTTTTAAATTTTCATCTGAATGTCATTTCATAAACCCATAAATGGTCATATCAAGATTATTGGCTTGGCCCTCTCATTATTACTTTAGGACAATGGAAATTAATGGTAAAATAAAAGGTTATTATTCAGTACCAATTTAAGACAACAGACTTGTTTTGTTTGTCTTTACTATCATATCAACAGTGAACAAACAGAGAAGAAATTCCAAAATTCATTCACGTTTCTGAACCCAGCAGTTTGTAACCAACTCTCATCAATTATTAACCATACAGCGTCCACAAAGCAACATGATGCAAAGTGTGCCTTCTTCTATTTTAACTTTGGACTAGAGACTAGTAGAGAGTGTCAAGGGCTTTGAATTTCAATCAATAAAACATTGGTCAGTGCACGCATTCCTCCGTGCCCGCACCAGGTTTCTCACAACGAGTAAAGTGTTGCCAAGTAGTGTAGCCATATGATGCAAAATAGGAAACAGGTGGGCATTTACTACACATTGCGAGCGAGTGTAAGACCGATATTGTGTTTATATTCTCGAATCAATTGCACAAGCATTTGCCATATGAACTGAATGTTGCATCATGTTGTCTTCCTCTGGACAGTGACGTACGTAACTTTACAGACGCAGCAATCACACACGTGTATGTATATGTATCTTCCTTGTTTCTACGCTCGTGTGTATAACTTGTCTTGTCTTGTTGTATACTGTACAAATCGCCTCTGGAAGTGGCTATCAACGTACAGTCATGCATCGCTGCGCATTAATTTAATTTTAAAAATTTGTTTTTGCTGCCGCACCAGCTCCTCAAGTAGGCGTGCACGTTTGTGTGGTGCAATCAGTAGAATACGCAGTTACGTCACCTATGGTACTGCCATACCCTTTTTACCACATACATGTAGTATTTTAAACTAAACAATTGGGCTACATACCTGCACATCCGGCAACTTTAAAGCATCTATTTCAAAGCTCCTTAACCTTCCCCTACATTGTATCAAGCTTCATGAAATATGAATGGGATTTGATGAAGGAGAGATGGTAGCAACTTACTCCAGGTTACTTCATCACATGGACTACTTGACATTTCTGAGCGATAGCATAATTAATGCGTGCATTCGTTATGTGGTAGGGTACTGTGCAACACCATCATGACATACAGTAGTTAAAACGTGGCAAAATGAGAATATATCGCACCAGTCTGATGCTACAGAATCCTAACACATGTACATGTAATACAGTATTGCATACAAGTAGGCCTAATTATGCTCGTGAGCTGATGACAGTAATACTTTTCATGGTAATTTTAGAATTGAGGAATCTAAACTGCCATGGTTATTTCAAATTGTGCCAAATATTACATTCTAAATGAAGCATTCTACATGACATGACATGTTAAATTTATACTCATGGCATTCATAACAATTATAAGATTCATAGTCAGTTTCGATCTCTAAATAATAAAAAAAATTGAGGGCAAAGAACATGGATACTTTTGGTAAATGAAATTATTTTAAAAATGTATTTCAAAATAAGCTTTTAAAAATGGGTTTGACTGAATTTATGTGCATATTCTGTATTACAGTTACACAAAATGTAAATGTCTATAGTGCCAAATGTGTTTGTGTACATAACTGACTCCACTTTTCAAATTCAAACAGACTGTTTTCATTCTACATGTAAGTGGCCTTCAAAACACCCTCTATCCATTTAAAATCAATATCCAGCCCAACAGACTGCAGTGCACTGTAATGTGTACTATTGTGTACAAATTAAGAGGACAAAATCAATAACAAACACAACCTGTACAATAAACATGGGTGTGAGTATAACATGACTCATACCAAGATGCCTGTGTACATTACATTAATCAACCTGTATAATTAGGACCATTTTTTTATCAGTTCTTTGTAAAACTTAATATTTGCTTATCATGAACCATTTTAAATTAATAGCAAACAAATTCAGCTGATGTTACACACAAGCTATGTTTGTTTGTCACAGTCTGGTGTTCAACTTTACCCCATGGAGCAAGGCACACCACATCCTGCCCATTGTTGCCTTAACTACAAAATGTACTGGGTCACAACAACAGGCTCCATTATTTTACGGTTTTTTTACCAGACTACTTTTTATTTTTAAAGCATGAAATGTGTGCATCAAAATTTCGCGAGTGCAGCTGACTCGCGAAATTTTCGTGCACGCGAATGTTTTGCTTTTTAAAGGCCTGTATGACTACTCAACACATTCCTGAAATGTTCATGCCTCGAAGAAGAATTAAGTCATTGATTTGCGAAATTTTAATGCCACGAACATTTCATGCTTTACAGTAGTCTGTGTATTATTATGTTGTGTTTTTTTATTTTCACAATTTATCCCCCCCCCCCCAACCAAAATAAATCACACATTTAACAATTTATTATACAACGTTTAAAATTTGCAAAGCATAATAAAATAACAGTGTGTGGTTGGTTATTACAACTTACAACCATGAATAAAACTAAAATCACCTATTCTTTGTCAAAACCGCAAAAGATCTCATTTGGCTTTTGACGCTCCACGTGGGTATGCCAATTTAGCTTTGAAGCTTTAGCTGGGATTTGACACCCCGTGACTCATAGATAAAATCAAGAAGACTTTGCATAATTAATCATTAAATACCTGACAGTGTCTGCTGGGGGTCTGTGGATAAAAGTAATGATTGCATTGCCTCTTTTCAATTTTAAATACCGGTATCACTTTCCATGGGTTAATTAAAATGGAAGCGGGAAGATTTTATGTACAGCGAGAACATCATCAATTTTGCATCACCCCAAAATAATTCCAATTATTTGAAGAATTTATGTTTCATTAAGATTTAAAAACAATTTGTATGGAAATCTTCAAAGTGAATTGATTTTATGACTCAAGATTGGTTCTTTTTGCCCTAAAGCTTTCTACCATATCTAGGATTTTGAGATTTGAGTCATTGAATTATTGCACTGATTTGAATTTTAAATTAACCAAGCTGGTAATCATAAATTTGACATAAAAAATTAATTAAATTGCCAAAACAATATGACTATTCTTCACTAACGACAACAGTTTAGATTAATTCTACACGATCAGTCCATGGTGTCAAAATTCAACAACTACTGATTTCAACATTTTCCAAATTCTCACAAGAAAATTATTCAAGCAAAAACATCATGGCTTCTTTGCTCTCTTCATCAATTAGATACAAACACACATCTTGGCTTCTCTACTGGTGGGTAATATTAATTCTAACAGTACGGTCATTTACGGGAAAACGTTGGGTGAAGCAGCGTAACATTTCATGCGAAATGAATCTGATTAGACGTGTGTTAAGTATAATTAAGAATCCAATAACGAGATTATTTCCACCTAGGGGCAAAATAATGGGGGTTCAAACAAAATTGTATGACCAGCTGACCTCAAATCCCTCCCTGCTCAATCTAAACCTGGGCACTGCATCCACTCTCTGGGTTTCTTGCTTTTATATTGTCAATTTGGATGCATGAAAAAACATCTCAAAATCAAATTCTATTTTTTTCAGAAATAAGAATTTAAGTTCAAAAGTCAAATCAAAAGGCTTACAAATCCAAGTAACAATTCAGACTATGTTAAAACAGCAGAATCTTTTCAATCTACATACCTAAGCACCCCTGGCCCTGGGGTCTACCTGTCTATCTTACAGTGGTTCTGATTGGTTTATTACAAGATGTACTCATATGAATAGCCAATTAAAATGCAACTTGTAAAATGTTTCACTCCCATCTTTATCAGGGATACAATTATTCTAACAATGTCTCTCATTGGTGCAATAAATGATGTATCCATCTTTTTAACCAATCGGCCGGTAGTTCTCAGGGGGTTAACATGTACAGTACATGTACCTCTTGTTTGATAATTAGAATAAAATCACTCCAACTGGTGGGACTTGAATGACTCTTCAATTTTTTATAATAAATTGTTTGATCATTCAGCTGTAGTAACTATTATTACGATGAATTCAATTACATGGCATGGTCATCAGATGCACGGGTGGCTTGCTTTAACCAACACGTAATGTACGGTATGGACAATTTAAACTTAATAAATCAGGTCGGTCAACACAGCGTATCAAAGAAAATTTAATTTAAAAACCCATTCGGGCGGTTGGATGATGGCTGCAATACATTGTACACAACACCGCACCATATTGTATTGATCAATGATGATCAATCCCAATGCCATATTGCCAATATGTTTTCAGTACTGTAAAAGCTGACATTTTCGCGGAGGTTTTATTTTCACGCTTTTCGTGCAAACTATTTTTCCGCGAAAATTACAACACATGAAAATATTGTTTTCAACAATCATGCAGTGCATCCAGAAGGTCGCCCGCGAAAAAAACAATTCGCGAAATGTCTATGATATCAAAATTCGCGAAAATATCTTTATGCAAAAATATTGGCTTTTACAGTATGTGTTACTCGCTATACATGTACAACATGCGTAAAATACTGCATACATTATTGATGTGTTGTGTACAGGTTTACAAGATCAATATTCTGCCTTGCTCGCTATACAAGTGTATTGGAGGCAACTAAAAAGCCATATTGGCATTTAAATTATTTAAATTTTTGATAACAATAGCAATAGCGTACCAGTAATTGTCAAATCAACATAAAGAATCCAATACAATTATAATGTACTACTGTATGATTTTATGTTCATGGTTAAACTTGCCAACTTTACTGTGCACACGATAACATAAAAGTCAGAAATAGCCTGATGAAAGTTTCCATTCGATTCTGCACTGCAGGAGATTCATTAAATTTACGATGAGAATTAAAGGCACATTAAGTGGTGTTGAAAATTTTAAATGTTTAAAAATTTACTTCAGAATTCAAGATGAACATTAAAAATGGCCATTACTGTTATTTCTACTAGCAAAAACACAGCAAAACTTGATTAAAACAATATCATCGCTATTTATTGAAAAACGCCCTCTATGCAAATATGGTTCACGTTATGTATCACACGTACTGCAGGGGGATACTGTCGGACATAAAATGAACGGGACGAGCATTTTTTGAATCGACGCTTTCTTGTACATGTACATATACAGGGCTGATTTTTCTTAATACATAGGTGTAATACAATTATAAAAATATACTAATCCAAGTTTTTATCATAATTGAGGGCGCATCCTCCAACACATCTCTTAGTGCCCCTTTAAGACAATACCGTCTATGATTGCACTTTCAATTGATTAAAGGTGTATGTTCCGATCACCTTTATGGGGGCTATGATTTTTTTCACATCAAGATATTTTGATATCAGAAGAATTCCCATAATTTTCTCATTTTGTCTGTAAAATCTTAGGGGCCAGAAATGTTCCATTTAGAAATTATAGGCTACAATGTGGTGTTCAAATTACTGCCAAAGGTGGTTAACCACCAGCCAGTTTGTGTACTACTCAATGGGCAAATTTGTTGTGACCTTGTGCTTCTAAAATAAGAACCATTGGAGTTATGCAACTCAAACTTCGGAATGTGACAAATTTAAGGATGCCTTCCATGTAAAATAGAAAACATCAAGTTGAAAATCGGGCCAGCAATCACAACATCTACCTTTAGCCTAGATGATGGTTATGTTGGAAGATGAATAAAATAATGTCAATGTATAAAACAGAATTTACGGCTGCAATTGACGCATACCAAATATACATCAATGGTCTGACCTGGTTATTTACGCTTCGTGCAAAATATTGAAAAATTCTATTAAAAAGAAAAGTGTTACAAATTATATTTGTACTAAATATTGCTGGACAGCTAGGCAAACACAACCTAGCGTTACAAATACGCAAAACCCTTGGCAAAAACCACAATGCTTTCTGTACGCTACGACAAATACGCTGAAAAATGCATTTTTTGAGTCATCGCGTCAAATCTCTCAATCAGACAAGTGACCAATTCAGATTTCAAGGCTTCTGAATCTGACAGTGCTGCCTACTGTGTACAAACCAGTCTACCATAATTTGCATTTAAATAAGATAAATACACACTTTTAACTGTATATTTTCCGCAACGAATCACAAATCATTTCAGCCTGTTTGAACCTGACCTTCATTTCCATGGACGGTAAGGAAACTGAAGTGTTCAAGCTTTAAATTAGCTAATTTTCTACTTGGTACATCTCATTTACAATCTAAATTTCATCAGATAACCGAACATTTGACATCAGGTGGGGAAAATGGGGATGTAGCTTGAGTGCCGACAAAGAGGAAGCATGAACGCTGGACGACAAGTAAATGGCGACCGCAAGATTTAAAATATGCATGGGATATTAATGCGCACATTTCAAGCTCATTGCAATGGACAATATTGAGTTAACTTGATATTCTGCGATGGGGTTTTTCGAGGGTGGTTTGCAAAATTCACAAAAGGATTTTGGCCAAATGAACTTGGCAATGACTACATTACATGGGCATATTACAGTCCGTAACAAGAAACTTGGGATTGTATCATTGTGCAAATTGTGACATTTTAAAATTCCGTTTCCTTTAAAAATATATTGTGAAAATAACAATATCTGCAAAAATGAAACACATGAGCACAAGTTGAGGACTGGTAGCCCACGTTGGTCAGTTACTCATTGTGGTCAATCAATACGGCAAAAACGTATTTAGCGATTCCGTTCCACACTGACCATATTTCACCCCGAGGGAATCAGACATGGTCTGAAATCACCTGTAAATACAAACTGTATGGAGCCATATTGGCACAGTGTACTCAGGTGTATGCACTAGTTGGATATTGACGATTAGGAATTTAAATAAATTGATGTGTTGTGAATTTATAATGATATTGTTTTTTAATCCTGAATTTAATTTGAATAGAGTTTTCAAAAGGGATTTTTCATCAAAAACATGATGAATGTCAGTCAAATCATCTACATTTATAAAGTCATTTGCAATTGTGCAAATAAAACTACATGTTCATTAACACGATGTAAATTAAATATAACAAAATCAAGTATTTCAGCTGAGTTCGCCAATTCTCAATTTGTAAATCACCAAGATATTGCGAAATTGAAAGAAACTGAGAATGAAAATAAGATTCAAATTTACAATTCAGATTTGTATTGTATTTAGAGTAGACACACTCAAGATGAATAGAAAGTAGAATTTACATGTACTTTAGAAACTGTAAATTGGATTTGGTTTTTAACATTTAGAATTAGAATTATTGATACTGTACATCATGTCTATGTATGTACATGATATATCTATGACTACATGGATCAAATATCTAACTATTTCCAACTGTATTATTTTTATATCAGGATTCAGAATCCTAAGGCCAAACAAATTGTTGTATTGCCCTCAAATGCAAAAAATCTTGAAGTCGGTCGGTCGATATTCCCTTTTTATTTTTTTGGCTAACAAATATTACCGTATTATCCCTATTAAGCTCCCAGGACCTTATAAGCGCCCACCCCTGTTTTTATCAATGACTACCAACAAACAATCCCTTATAAGCGCCCACCTTTTCAAATAGTCAGCATGATCAAATGACCACTTGTTCGTGGTTCATGACAAGACAAAATTAATGAATGTCAATTTGACCAATGTTTCTAGTGTGATAATAGTTTAAAAGCTATCTATTCAAGCAAACGTATTCATTTCAAGAAAAAAATGTAATATTTTGACAAATTGAGTAAAATTAAATCTTTAAAAAAACAAAAATATACGACCCTGATTTTTGAGATACATGTATTAGGGTCGGTCGGTCGGTTGCTGAGGGCAACACAACATAAAAAGTGTTGCCTAATCAAGCTGCAAATCGCCTAACTCACTCAGATGGTTAGAAGAACTTGAACTTGGTTGCATGCAATACAGTCCCACGTCATCTAACACAACGTCAAGTGCGCAGCCCAGATACAATTTCTACACCGTATTTCATGTCACTAAATGGGGGATACCCTGGGATTTGGAAGTGATGACTGGGGTCAAGAGGTCACCTCTAGTATCCTCCAGGTGACTGAAGGTTTTAAATTGGTTGACCTCTTGCGACCCTATAAACATGATAAATCCAACCACATGGTGGTAGTTGACGATACACAGATAGACTGATGCGAAGCAGAATTTTAGGAATACTGGTAGCAAGAAAGAGGCCATGCATTGAAGTGTCTTGCTTTCAAACTGTGTGGGTCACAATTATGTTGGTTGACAATCAACATTCATGATGTCTCTCTTTTGTTTGTGATTCAAAAGAAAAGTTAAAACAGTCAAAAAGTATTTTGATAGTGTTTATAATTTGGAGTCTTTTGAACCTATTTACCACAAACTTTGGATTGACAAAAGTCTATGTGTTACTTTTGAAGTCTTCAGTCAAGACTACACTTCCTGCAAGAAAAAAGTTGAGTAAATCCTCTCAAGTTCTCAGTGATACATGTGAACTGTCACTTTCTATTCATGGAAGCCTTTAAATGCTAGGACATTCCCTGATGAACATGAAAGTATTTACTACATTACCAGGCCCAGCTAGGGGCAATGTTGTACCATAGCCGTCTTGCTATGTTGACTGATGCTGTGGAAAGAATTTGCAGTATTTTGTGATAGAACTTGGAAAAAATTGCAACCAATACAAACAACATTTTAACTAACACTTTCATAAGATGTACTTGGGAAAGAATGGTTCTGAATCCAGAAGTTGACCCAAACATTTTACAAACAACATTTGGTAGTTGGTCATTGCCGGTATTAATGAATGATCCTCAAAGGGATCTACTAAACTCAGTGTTTTCACTCACCCTAGATACAAAGGGTGAAATACCCTTCACTTTTGACTTTCACCCTTCAAAAATGTTCTCAAGAGTGAAAAATGTTGAAAATGTCATTGTTTTACTGCCCAAACCATTGCGCGAGCACACGTTTTGGCCATCATTTTGGTTGTTCATCCTCGAGAAATAAACGCAGTGAAATTGCTGTAAACTTGTACCTAAACTATACCTAAAACTTAAAATTTACTTCAGGTATTCTTGTTTTTTTAACAGCAATTTATATTTAGCCAGATTCAGATTCATTCATTCTCTATTTTTATACTTACGTGTATTATTTAGATTAGTGATCCTTATATCCACAATTTCATCTGGAGAAGTCTCAAAATCCAAGGCTTGCACTATCTGGACTTCACCGGACATCTCATCAACAGTGAACCTATCATTTGTTGTATCCAAATCAAAACGATCAGCCTCATCTTCAGCAGGCACTGTATGAATTACTGCGCCTACTTCCATAGTTTCCTCAAGCGTGAGATAGACATCTTCCAAAGCTGCTCTCTTTGATCGACTTTTTGCCGCATATTGAAGAGGTGGATATAACATATCGTTTCCGTATGGGTGGAATTTCAAATCAGCCGATAGAACATCAACAGTGGCAGTCGCTACACCAGACAAAGGAGGTACGCCATCATCAGATGCAGAAACAACCAATTCATAGCGACCTTCATTCAGGGGTTGGTTAACCACAATTTCGCCAGAATGTGGATCAATTCTGAAGGAGTCATCACCAGACGTTGAGGAGTAGGTAATTGTTGATCCTTCGTCGGCAGCTACGGCTCTTACGGTTCCTGTAACGGTACCAACTGCAGCCGTGTCAGTAATCGCGAATATGTATTGATCTGATTTGAAAATGGGTGGATTCTCATTCTCATCCAGGACATCGATGTGAACAAGAACAGATACCACATCCGATGAATGTTTATCCTTTATGGATGAGGTGAGGGTTAGGTCATATTCTGCAACATCTTCATGGTCAAGTACATCATCCGCAATTATTTTAATTCCCGATTGATCCTTTTGTACATGAAAATGTTCACTTCCGTCACCTGTCAGTGACAGTTGTGATTGACCTTCCGCTAGTATAGATGTTGATAAATCTTCCAATCCAAGAACTGAATCTCCTATTTTATTGTTTTCTGATATAAATCCTTCAAAGCTTCCGGCGTTATCACCTATTCTGATGTTTATTGCCTCCTGCCATGAATTGGAGTCAGTTCTATGATTTACCTGAACTACAAATCCAGTCCCTGCTAGATGATCTAGATAATTTTTGGTTTTTAATATACCCTCTTCTGTGATTTCGAAGAGTTCTTCTATGGCATCAAATGGATCACTATCATCATCAAGCTTGAAAGACTGTCCAATGTTTTTGAGTCTCGTTACCTCAGATCCCGGCAAGAGGTTGGAGGGTATTTCTATTTTGGGCAGGGCAAACCCTGATGTGTATTGCAGGCCTATAGCAAGTACTGATAGCACAAATAGTAACATTTTCCAGTGGGTATCATCCGCCATTTCTGTCTAGTTTATTATTTTTGAGTGGAGAAGCAGGCCCTCACTCTCAGTTTATCAGCTCCTTGTTTTGATGATCGGATGCTGAGACAAACTTAATTATTACTAAGCAATGTAATGTGTATCGTCCCAGTCCAGTGCAATGCTAGCGACCAGCACTAGCCCTGAAATATGTAAAATCAAATAATAGAATTATGTTGAGTTGCAGCATGACACACACAATACCAGGAGTAAAATCACCGGTCTATTTAAAAAGTAATTCACCCTAAACTGACAGCGGCGTAACAACGCATAGTCAGCACACACATGAAATTCATTATTTTGCATTCACGTTGAACGATCGGACCGGGTACAAACACACAGCAGCATCGGGTTGTTGTTGATGCCTACAAATGATGCAGGAGCAAAATAATCTTACCTCGTATTTCCCGTGTTTTTTCTTTTCAAATCGGTGTATTTCACTTTGATCCAGTTATGTCAACTTTCCTGAAGCATTGTCATCAATAAAACTATCGTAAAATGTGACAATTTAGCAGGTATAATGCCCGGAAGTCAGGTGTACGCTCTGCGTGCCGGGCCAGTGACTGTACATGAAAATAACCGTTCACACGCTGTAGTTTAATAATGCTGTTAGTATCACTGATCTCACTCCCGAGTAGTATGCTTTGAATTCCCTTTTTATCGTAGGGAGGGAGTATTGATGAATCAACGGCTATTTTCTCACGCTGATGTTGTAAGCTCCCGTCAATCACTGGATCAATCAGTGACGTCAAAATATTAAAATCATCTCTCTTTTTTGTCATTTACAGGGATTTTGATGCACAAAAACATATTAATGGGTTGTGACTATCTTCTTACTTGAACAAGTAACCGTTTAATTCATTAGATATAAGCTGACACCTCAATATCATGGCTTAAAACGACATAAATTTGCCCCAATGGGCGTGTCCTGGGTGGGACTTCCGTCCATATAAGGGACAGCTAATTATAACTGTCCAATCAACAACGATTTCTTGAAATATATTACTCATTACTCATTGTATCAATTTCATTGAAGACCAGGGGGGTATAATTGACGTTTCACAATACAAACAAATTGATTGAAATCAAAATCAAAAGAACATAACAATTATTGCAATCTTGAATTGAACGTAGGTATGTCAGATTTAGACCATGGAAGTACGACATGATTAGACAAGAACTATCAAATATTAATTTAAAACAATTTCTTTTTAAAGCTGTTCAATTTGTTCGCCGCGCGTTCGGTGGTTTGTTGAGGAATTAATTTTTATATTTGTTTGTTTCGGGGTGTTTTGTTTTGTTTTTATGTGTGTTTTGGGTTGTTGTTTTTTTTTGGTTTTTTGGGTTTTTTTTGCTCTTTTGGTGTGTGTTTGGGTTGTGTTGGGTGTTGGGTTTTTTTGGGGGGGGGCGGGGGGTATTTTCTTCTTATAGGGGCGGGGGGTGGTGGGCGTCGTTGCTTTATTTGTTCATTTGTTATTGTTGTTGGGTTGGTTTTTTAGGGGGGGGGGGGGGGCTGGTGTTGTTTTATTGTTGTTGGGTGACGGTTTCTTTTCCTGCTTATTTTTAGCGACAGGGAAAATAAATCAACCGCAGCATAATAGGAGCCTGAGACGGTCATGTCAAAGCAAAGATTCAGCAGGGATTCAGTAAGTGTTAGTGCGCCCTCTGGCTATCTACCGAAGATAGCATGCATGTGGACGAATCTATAGGAGAGGTCTTAGGCTTAGGCCTACATAACTTAATTATACTCAATCTGTTGAACAAAATTTAATATTCAAGATACACTTTTGATAAGATAATCGTTGTTGTTGATTGAACAAAAAATGGAAAACATATTATTGTGTGGAACCAATGAGATCTGAATGTATCAACGTGTATGCGCTGTTTATTATGCATGTGATAGAAAGAGTAATTGACACTTTTACATCGATATTTTATGAAGCAGAAAATTAAGTTTTTCGCCCACGTGCGTATTATATCGTCTTGACTTAATATATAACAAAACAACAAAAAACACCTTGCGAACCGGATGTAAAATATAAAGTTGTCAAGTCTCTATCAAGTGAATTTTGGGCGCAACCGTACACTTTTAATAACAAAATAGCGCTGTTTAATATATAAACCTAGCAATCGGTTGTTTAAAAAAATACACAACTTGTTTAAAATGTTGCGGCACAACCTTGTGAAAGTTTACAAGAAGTTGTGTGAAAATGTACACAATTGTGTATTTTTTTAAACAATAGTTGCTAGGTTCATATGTTGTGTAATTTTCTTATACAACCGATTTAGCTAGGTGTAGGCCCCGGTGGGAGGGGGGGGGGGGGGGTACTCAGGTTTGGTTTGGTCGGGGGTGTGCCGTACAGTGTAGCAACATGGACTAGATACAACTAATCTTCCTTATAATGTTGTTACGCTTTAGCTTTCGTGGACTTAATTAAAGTCTAGAATCGTTTCCCTGTTGGATGGATTAACAGTCGCCCCGTAGTAAAAGTGTAATATCATAGATAGGCCTACTGATTATCTTCAATCGTCTGAAAAGAAGATGACATTACAAATTAGTAATGACAAACAAACACATAAAGGAATTTTACAAAGAGTGATTCTATAGCTCGCATCATTTAAACAATTGGGTCGGGTTAATACCCAGTGATCTCTAGGCCTATACCTACCTGATATTGGATGCGTATACAAATGAACTGAAAGACTGCGCGTAAAGTTTAGTATTATGAAGGAAAGCCAAACAGTGATTTCATTAAAAGTGTCTTTTGGGGAAATATTCATCATTGCTTTGTCCTTAGGCTTTGTGTGAATGATTTTTAAGGAATCTTTTGACCACCACCACACCCATACCTACCCCACTCATACAACCACCCACCCCCCCCCCCCCCCCACTCACACACCAGCCCCACCCATACACCAACCCCACTCCGTGACACACCCAACCCATCCCACTCACACCGTGCCAACACCACCCCCACACCAACCCCACTCACACACCAACCCCACTCACATCCAACTCCACCCCAAACCCCAACCCACCCCTCCACCCACTCACACCCCCACACACACTACTACACACCAATCCCACCCACCCCATCCCACTCACCCCACCGACACCCCCCACCCCACCCACACACCCCCACCTACTCCACCCCCCCCCCCCCCCCCCCCCCCCCCCCATCACCCATACAATTAAGACTATAGTTTTAATCATAACATCTGGAATGCCACTGCCTCACCCATACGACCCACCCTAATTTAGTCCTTTTTAAACAACTTTGTCTACATAAGTACAGTGACTTGATCAAAACAAGAAATTCAACCGGAGTATTCAATTTCTATTGATGTCCAATAGCATATCTACATATGTCGCCATGGTTACTGGTGGAAAATGAAATTGACTCCCAACACGGTCCAGATAGATTTATAACATCGCCTTCGGCTGTATTTTTCTAGTTGGTTTGTCAAAGGTGTATGACCGTTTGGACACACGAGGGACGATTCTTTTAATCATGATAGAATAGGGATGATATCAACATAGTAAAAGTATTATACTGCGATCTATTCTGTATTCTATATTTTGATACGTCCTTATTCTTAGTTATGTGTCCTGTGTTAATATCACACAAATATTGACATGAATTATTGAAGACAGCACCATAACGCTTATGAAATATATCAACGTGTGCATGCAAATCCGTCCTTCAGGCCTATAGGCCTATATGTAACCACCCGGCCTCAACTTCAATTGTCAACAAGGCTGAAAAGGTGTGGTTTTTTAATTATTTTATTTTATTTGAATGTCGTATACGGTATACTGGAGACCCAATGTCAACACCGGATGTTACAGCTGAAGACAACACGTATGAAATATGTGCTATCTACTGAAAACAAATACATTATAAGGCACACCGAATGAATCGGGACAGTCACTTAGTCATCGTGTTACACGTGCTATCTACTGAAGATAGCACAAACGTTCGTACGAGATTTCATGCGCGTTATCCCGTCTGACAGCAGCGGGCGCTATTCCATGTTATCAAGCCTATTGTAGGAAGTCTATTGTAAAATGTTGAAGATATTCAAACCGGGCCGTGTTTCAATCGTGCTATCTACTGACGATGACACTGAATACAACGCTCATGGAATGGTAAACGCCGGGTTTGTTCATGTTGAAATTATAGTCCTACACGAAGTAATTATAATTTTCTTATGTAGTTATTAATCCGGCCGAGTGGTCCTCATTGCTCTCATTGCTGAATTTTCACTGATTTTCCTTGACAATTCCGTAAAAATCTGAGAAATTGTATTCAACAAAGTGACGCAACGTGGTAGGCCTATATAAGTTTGGAGAAATCGCATTAAACAAAGTAACGTGGACATGTGGTGTAGATGCTGGCGAAATAAAATAGCGGGGCAAATGTAGATTCATTAGGGATTGTTTGAGCACTTTGGGCAAATATTTACATATAGACTATTAGACTGAGACCTCGACTCGGGGGGGGGGGGTGCTCAGATTTTGACATTTGACAAAGGGTGGCGTGTGCTGCTGGAGGTTAGATATCCTGACCCACTTTTAGCATTGGGGTGTTTTTATTTAAAAATTGCTGATTTGATTGGGTTTTTTTTCGCGATTTGGGCCCCACGTTTGGGAAATATTGCAAAAAGGCGACTCATCCACTGAGTACCTGTACTAACATGAGCACCCCTGATACCCTAGATCTCAAATCTGGTGCAGAAACGAGCACTGAGAGATTGAGTTACCTCATACGGAAATTAAGCGCAGTAAAACGGATCAACTGACCGTCATTTTGAGTGAAAAACCACCATAGTGCTCCATTTACTCATATCTTATGAATTATACATGAAGATGGGCAGATGAGGCGTATAGTGCGATTTGTGTGACTCGCTAATATACACACTTTACCATGAAGTGTCTGAATGAATGCCTCATCTGTTTCTGTTGCATAATCATGATCTGAATAATTTTGAGAAAACCGGAAGAAATTATATCCAGCGTACGCCAACTGCATCGGAAATTACAAAATATTACACCGCCATGACCAATATCAGGCGTGACTTATGGGGGGAGATGGGTTATTTTTGATGTTCTTCCTTCTCCTTTTAGATTAATTTGGGCCCTCGGTCGGATCGTATATAGACAGGGATATCAGCAGTACACAACTAACATCTTTGTTAGATACACAGTTAGAAATTACTGTAAAATTTAAAGTAAAGTACTGTAAAAAAGGTTAAAAAGTGACAGTATTTGGCTGTAATTTGGAAATACAGCAAAATACTGTATTTCTTATGTTCCATTTTCCAGGCCTACTCAATTTAAAACTGCAGTTCTTATTCAAGTGTTAAAGCATATCAACATCATTAATACACTATTATGAATTGTTAATTATACGATTAAGTACTAAATTTTAGGGTAAAAACACTGTAAATTTTATGGTAAAAAGCTGGCAGCAAGGATGCCAACTTTTTACCGTAAAAATACAACTTTTACAGGTTTTTCCTGTATATTTTTACAACAAACTGTAACTTTTACAGTTACGCAGTAAATTTTACATTTACGCAACGTAAAAAGGGGTGGTCGCCAGTGCTTTTTATTCTCTACACATGCCCAAGCTCTGTATTAACCCCCCAAATATGTATATTTTCAAGGGTTTTTATTTAATAATTTTTTACAGTATACTGTAAATTTTACGGTAAAAAGTTGGCATCCTTGCTGCCAGCTTTTACCGTAAGTTTACAGGTTTTTTTTCTAACAGTGTATATTTTTACGAATTTTGAGGCTTTATTTCTCCCTATGGTATTTTATAGAAGCAGTTTTGCGAGTTACATTAATTGCTGAATGATTGCATCAACTTATGCAACACTGATTTTCAGTCACATAATCGTGTGCTGTCTACGGAAGATAGCAGCAGTGTTTGGATCGATCGATAAGACGTACGTGGGATCAATTGGAACGGTTGTCCTATTCAGTCTATTGTGGCATTTAGGGGATTATAACATTATTCATTCTAAATTAAAATATCAAAAAATGAAGAAAAAAATGACAAAATATAAACGTAGGCCTACAAAGTGTAGCCTAAAATACATTAATGAAACATTTAATTTAATTGAAAATGGAAATAACCGAAACTAGGCTATAATACGCCTCGAATTTATGTATTCAATTCTTGGGGATTAGGCAAAATAGTTTCATTGCTTGTATAAATCATTCTAAATGAATAAATACTTAAAAAGTGGAATTTGAGATAACTTTATTGTTCTTCATCATTATTTTGATTATTGTTTTCATCGTGACGAAACTATCTAAATATTGACAGTCAAAATATTGACGGGGTATATGTTATTTTAATCTGAATCACCTTCCGTTTCTTAATTAAAACAGAACCCAGTTTCAATATTAAAATCATAATTAGAGGCATGAACGTGCTCAGAAATCAAATTAAATCCAAGAATTGACTATTTTTTCCATCGTAAATAATAAATGCTTCTCAAATTATATGCAGAGGGGGAAAACCCTCTTCGTACGAAAATGTGTATTTAAGAAAATCGCTCAATTTTCTAAATATAAATATATACCGCCTTTGGTTATATGAATAATGATATCATTGCTGTTTGAAATATACCGACGTACAGAAGCTGTGCAATATGACTGTACAATGTATAATTATACGACATGCTATCAGGCTTGACTGTTGCAGCGGAAATTTTACACCAGAAATACCCTCACATGGATGACAATATAGGTGTTGCTTACAGGGATGATATAATTATGTATTTTTGAAGTAAAAACACAATGAAAAACATATCATGTGTCTACGGGAGGTTGATGAGTCTCTAATAGTCCAGGTAGAGTTGATCTGTCGGTCGGGAGTTTTTAAATTTTATTTTCATGACTATTGTGTTGAACTTTCAAAAATTATCGAACACTTTTAAAACAATTGAAATTGAAGAAAAAAATATCACCGATTTAGAAAAATTAAATTAAAAATGTATAGTTCTGCATAATTATACGGGTTTTTCTTTCGTGGCCAAATCAATAAACTATACATACTATGGGATACTGGGGAAATTGGGTTGTTTTAGGCCAAAGGCGAGTCTTAACACTTTCCACGCGGCTATTAATTTTACCATTACAGAACAGAAATTTCAGAAACCTTTTCGTAATTTTCAACGTCTATTTAAAGGATTACAGAACCAATACTAGGCATGTTTGTACTAAATTCAATGCATTTCTCATGGTGATTCCAAACTTAGTAATATAATTCAATAATTTTGACATTTTTTAAACATTTTGTGACATTTTGGAATGTCGTCTGCAGCCGTCTGCCGCGTGGAAAGTGTTAAGGCATCCAAAAACGTGGTTTTAATTACTTGTTTGCCCAATATGTACACGCTTTGTTTGATAACAGATACATTGAATTTGTATGATAACGAATACGATGAATTGAGATGGTGTAATTGATCAAGTACTATGTGGAATGAAAGTGTAGCATTGAGTGAATTGACTTCTACAGAGGTTATTGACCATGTGATTATCATAAAAAGAACACTGCCCGACGTCGTAATGGGACTCATATATAATGAATTGTGATGTATCAATGGCATAATGTATGGCTAAGGAATAAATGTAAAAGGTCTGCCACAGGCTATAGATAGGCGTCTGCTATCTACGGAAGATAGCAATATATTGATGGCATGCACGTAGGCTAGTTTAGAAAAGTGTGAATCGTATCATAACCATGACTAATGTAGACTCCTTCATTTGATCAAATTGTCTTCTACCAAATATGAAATTATTGTCAATTTGAAATAAATGGCATAAAGTAAAACGGGCTGTGCTATGTAATATTACGAAAATGGATGCCATCCCCAGGTATTGTCAAGGTTTATGTGGTTATCATGGGTAGACGATACAGTATAATAAATCCCTCGAAAAGTTCGGAATTTATTTTACTTGTGTTGCATATCAATGGAAAGCGAATACGTTCATCTTTCCCATGAACCCATTATTTGTAGTAGGCTTGTACGACCTTGTCGCCATTAGTCGGGGTTGCGACTATTGGACTATTGGCGCTAGTCACGACTGCGCCGATGTACCTGGCAATAGTTGACTAGTAAAGTGTACTTTCGGAAGTCCTAAAAATGCTCACAAAAGAAAAGAAATTTGCTCCAAAGTAATTATAAACCGACGCATGTTATATTATGCCGCCTTAGATTCCTGGCCAAGCAAATACGTTAGTGAAATGCCTTGAGTATTAAAGTTATCTGTTTTTTAGTTTGTGTCTTCCTTTATTTATACATTGACTAATTGAGCATCAGAATCAAACCTCCAATGGTCGCCGGACGGCGACTAGTCGCGACCATGATATTGTGACGTGGTTTTATGGAAAATACTCGCATGGCGGAGAGGGGATCAAAACACACAGAATGAATATAACGGATATAGCTTCCAAGTTATTTATATATACATTTTATTAATTCATCATAAATAGTTCACTTACTCATATTATAAACGAACACAGCATCCAGCATCTAGACTATCCTAAAGAAATGACATGACACGCATCAATCGTGAGCTTCTGTAATTCAGAGCTCACCAGTCCTGTTGTGTGAATAGAAAACTATATGGCCTAAACTTATCATGAGGTGTTGTCAGCGTGGCACGTCGACTTGAATTGGTCAGAGATATTGGCGCGTAGACCGAATGGGATTCAGAATACGGAAGTACGGTGTTGCCATTTCAAGTCAATCATGGCCTGAATTCTAGATATGGAAATATCTAGAATTTATAATAATATTAATAATATCAATATAAATTTAGCGTCACAACATACGCCCTTCCTAACAAAATTGACACCTGACAATTTAACTTAAAGAATGCTGGGTGAAATATTTATAAAAGAAACTGATATCTTTATCATATATAGAAACGAATTATTTATTTCGTCACAAAATTTAACATGTGCTTTATCCATGTTTCCGTCTGCCAAATTGACGGCATCTAATATCAGGTTGTATAATTTTAACTCTCAGAGAATGTTATTTTATTTTTAAACGAGTAGCCTTAAATATAAATTTATTATTAATCTTCTGCGACGCCAAACCTGTGGAAACCTGCGACCGTATTAACCCGGAATTCACGTGAAAAATTCCAAGTGATTACGCTCACACGGTAAAGAGGGATTTTTTGTTGAACAAACACGCATACGGGATATCCCTTAAATGGCCTAACACAAACACACACACTCTCATACATAATCCTCTGATTAACGTGTGCGGTCTAAAGGTTTCATCAAAAGTTGAAGCGCATAAGAATTGGAAAATTTCCTTCCAATTTCGATGTTTCATACGGAAACATATTTTTCTTATTTCAAAGAAATCACGTTTTTGTGACCCTTTAAAATTAAATAGTCATCAATGGTGACTATATATTATGTGTACACAACAAGACAATACAAGACAGACAAAACAAGACAAAGGTAGCACTACTGAAATATTTAGTAATTTACATTCAACTTTCTTTTGTTTGCGTCTATTCATGTGAGACTAATGTTGCCAGAAAACCTCACAACATATGCCTCTTCCGAAAAGATACAAATAAATATAACACTTATTTGATCATACTGCATTTCCGCATTTTTGCTCAACTATATAAATTCAAACTTTCTACATGAAGAATATCATTGTGTGCAATTCTTTGCAACAATCATTTCTATATACAAATTAACGAAAGTGAACACACACTTTCAGGCAATGTTGCCCAAATTACAAATTGCTCTCATTCAACAATTTTATCAAAATAACACAGTTTGTGTCATAAGAATTGTAATACTCATATCATGACATATCTCAGCCTACGGACTATAAATTTTATTCATATACTTCCTCTGTGTTCTCTATACTTGTACACTTTTAATTTATTTGCTGTTTCAGACTCTGTTCCTGCAATGATTCTTGCCCGCTGGCTTTACATCTTGCCAGTTATTTTGACTGGGTTAGCTTTCAGAGATTCTAAAGCGGCCGCGTTTAGGTTAGTCTCTGGTTCCCAAGTATTTCTTGAATTTGGGAAGCCCCGCCATTTTATCAAATACTCAAGACGTTTATTTTTAAAACGTCCCCTGAGAATACGCTCTATCACATATTCTGGAGTTTCATCTTGAATAGGAGGCAAACCTGGAATAATTGGAATCTGATTCTTGTCAGACTCGTGGGTAGCCAAAAGTTGTTCAAATATATCATCAGGACAATCGTCTAGAACTAATCCTGGAATTGGATCTCTATTTTCAGGATCCACAGGGGGAGTATCATTGCTTGGACGGACAAATCTATTATATGCAAATTTCATACGGTTAACATGTACAGTAGATGTTACCAATTTGTTGTTTTCAAGATTTCGCACCTTGAAATTTACAGGACCAGTCTGTTCGACTAGTAGAAAGGGTCCCGCCCAGAACTTTGAGAGTTTACGTGACAATCCTTGTTGCAATGCAGGTATATAAATCCAAACTGAATCACCAACTTGATATGGAACATCTTGCGCACGATCATCAAAACGCTCTTTCATTTTGGCTTGATTACGTTCAGCATGACGTTTTGAAATGTCCCTAAATACTTCGAGTTGTGATACCAGATTGTGAATGTGCTCACGAAGTGTCTTATCTGGATATTTGCATTGTGCTAGGAGTGTAACATCTATCGGAAGTCTTGCCTCTCTACCATACAACAAGAAGAAGGGACTAAATCCGACTGAATTTTCAGCGGGAGTTGTTCTATAGGCAAATTGTATAGCTGTTATGTACTTATCCCAATCGCTTTGGTATTCATTGACATAATGTGAAATGGTATCCAGAATTACTGCATTAAAACGTTCCTGAATTGCATTGCATTGTGGATGATATGAACTTGTATTCAGTTTGTGAGTGCGCATAATACGACAAACTTCCAATACAATCTTGGAGAGGAAATTTTGACCTCTGTCGCTCAACAAGGTTTGAGGACAACCATGTTCACAAATTACATAATCAAAGAATGCGCGAGCAATGGTTGACGCATCAGTAACTTTCAATGGTACCAAAATTGGCCATCTAGTACAATGATCTGAAAAACAGAGTACATAGCGATTACCTGAAGTGGTAATAGGTAAAGGACCTAAAATGTCAACACTTACTCGTTCGAAAGCGCCTGGCACTTTCATAGTTACCATTGGGGCTAGTACTTTATGTCTATGAGTTTTTCGTTGAGAGCAAGAAATACATGAACGGACCCAGTTGTCTACGTCACGATACATGCATTTCCAAAAGTAACGTTGACGGATTCTATTGTAGGTTCGCTGAAATCCAAAATGTGCGGCTAACACGTGATCATGACAGTTATTTAGAACTGTATCAATTAATTGCACGGGTATATACAAACGATGGACATTTCTTTCAGGCATGTGCCCTTTAGCAGGAGTATGCCAAATGTGATACAACAACCCTTCGTGTGCATAGTACTGATCAGCCTGTAAAACTACATTCCTAGCCTTAACAGCATTATCTGGCAATTCATCGTTTTCCAGATATTGCAACATTGATCCCGCAAATATATCCGTCAACAAAACTTGTTTGAATTTGTCTAAGTTGAGCTCATTTGGAAAGTTTGGAATATTTGGCTTGACTGAATCTTTGTCATTCTCAACACGTTTCCCTTTTTGAAATCGAAGATTTCTAACCACGTTTACTGTAGGACGAGAGTTCACATCATTACTAGGATTTTGTATGATGTCGCTCACCATCTCGTCTAATCCCGACTTTACCCAGGCTACCTTATTAACTTCTACAGCATCAGTGACTTTGGAATGAGAATGATTGCAATCAGTACAAATATCCATTCTGTCATAATCTATTCTACTTAATGCATCAGCGTTACCATTATGGCGTCCACGAATGTGAATTACATCAAACTTATATGACTGCAGTTTAAGTGCCCATCGCGCTAATCGACTTCCGGTATTTTTGTTAATACCAAAGAGCCATTTCAAAGCGCAATGATCAGTTACAACAGTGAATTTGATACTATGTTGCAAATATGGAGCATATTTCTTGATTCCCTCGACAACTGCCAAAGCTTCAATTTCTGTAACAGTGTAATTTCTTTCCGCATCATGTAATGCTCTTCCACCATAGGATATCACACGTTCCTTGCCATCCTGCTTTTGGGCCAAAATAAAACCTAAACCAGTACGACTAGCATCGGTTTGCAATATGAATTCTGTGCCATCGAAATTTGGATATGCTAGAATTGGTGGCTCCAACAATTTTCGTTTGAGCGTTTTGAATGCTTCTTGACAACTTTGATCCCAAACAAAAGATACATCTTTTCTAGTTAAATTGGTTAGTGGTTCAGCAATTTTGCAAAAGTCCTTTATGAACTTTCGATAATATCCCACAAATCCAAGAAAAGATTTGACTTCGGTTACTTTGGCAGGAGTTGGATAATCTTGGACAATTTTCAATTTTGCTGGATCTGTTGCTACACCATCTTTGTTCACTACGTGACCTAAATATTTGACCTCAGTTTGACCAAAAGTACATTTCTTAGGTTGTAATTTTAGACCAGCTGCGCGCAACCTATCGAAAACTTGCCTTAAATGGTCCATGTGTTCGGAGAAAGAACTACTGAATATAATTATGTCATCTAAGTAACAGAGAACGAATTTCCAATTCAAACCTCTCAAAACTTCTTGCATAGCTCGTTGGAAAGTGGCTGGGGCGTTATGTAAACCAAATGGCATTCTTTGGAATTCATATAGACCATCTTGAGTGATGAATGCAGTTTTAGATTTGGAACTTTCTTCCAAGCCTATTTGCCAATATCCAGCCGCAAGATCAAGAGTTGTAATGAAATTTGGTTTGGCTGCACCTAAACTATCTAAAGCATCGTTTATGTTAGGTAACGGAAAGTTATCGCGTGCACAAATCTTATTCAAGGCTCTAAAATCAATTGCAAATCTATAAGTATTTGGGTCACCAGCTTTAGGTGTCATGCATACTGGAAAGGACCAAGGACTTGCTGACTCCTTTATAATGTCTTGTTCTAACATTTCGTGGACTTGTCTACGTACTTCGGCTTGAATGTGAGGAGCTTGCCTATACGGTCTAGATCTAATAGGAGGGTGATCACCAGTGTTAATAGCATGTTTAACACGGGAGTAATTACCAGTAGGACCCCCTTTTACTTGAAATATATCAATATATTCAGTGAGTAAACCATTGATTTCAGATGCTTCAGTACCTGACATGTGATCAGTATTTAAATTCACTTTTGAAAGGACTTCCTTTACTGAATCTTGTTTACTGTTTACATCGCTAGCTACCGCGGATGCTTGCCTTATATTAACATTGTTAACATTGTTTTTCTCAAGATCGGGGAAGGAGTGAATCCTATGCGGGTCAACGAGAGAAAAAATGCCCAATTTAGTACGAGGGTACAAAGTTATTGGTTCATCAGTAGTATTCATAACTAATAAATGAATACAGTTATTCTGTACACTAGAAGCAGTATTCGCGATCAATACACCTAATGCAGAGACACGCCTGCCTCCATGAGAGAGACCAATTGTATTGAATGGCAATTTATTTGACAGTCTTGCGCACACAACAGACTGAGTGTGAGCAGGAATTTCCTGTTTCTCAATGACAAGTATTTTACTCTCCTTAGCAAGTCTTAGTGTACGAGATTCACAATCTATTCTTGCGCAGTGCCTGTTTAAAAACTGAGACCCAAGTATGATACGTGTACTTAAGTTACGAGCAATATTCATAGGTACAGGAAATTGTGTGCCATTGACAGATATGGACAAAACTATGAATCCAGTAATTTCCAAACTACTACCATTTGCTGCGCGTGCTTCAGCTACACGTGATTTTTCTATAGAAAAACGCAAATTGGAAAGATTAGCATGAAACCAATCGTGATCAATAATGTTGACAGAAGCACCTGTATCAATCAAACATTGAACAGGGTTACCATTAACAAATGCTGCTATGGTATTCAACGTAGACAAATTAATCTCAATATGCGCTTGTGAAAAACTGGAATTCGATTTTTGTCCAAATGTCTGTCTGTTCAAATCAAGAGGTACACGGTTTGCATTGCCATTTCGGTATACACCTCTTACATGTTCCAATCTTTGAAACCTTAACCCATCTACATGTCGTGGAACATGTTTCTTTTTCTGTCTAGCAGATGGGTTTATTAGTTTAAAGGATTCCTATTTACGTCAAATTTGGCATAGCATTTTCTCCACCCATGTCCCACACGACCACACCTATTGCATACTAATTTTCTGTACGATCTATAGGGGGCCTGTGACTGCCTTGGTTGATTCCAAGTTTGATTAGGTTGATGCCTAGGTTGAGAGGAACTACTTATACGATCTGAATTGTAAGTACGATCTAGCGGGGAAGAAAAAGAGACATGTTTGTCGTGTTCTAATTTCTCCATTCTGGTGGCTATATTAGACACGACTCCCGTCAGTGTGTCCAGAACAGAATTAATGCTATTTACCTGGGGCTCAGTATTTTGTGATTGTGCAGGTGCGAATAGCGAGTCATTTCCCGTTTGCTGTACTGAAATTCCCAATCTCGCGGCGTCTAGTGCTTGTTTAAATGATTCAGGTTCTTTTGAAAACACAAACGCTCTGACAGAAGGCAAAAGACCGCGAACAAAAATAGATAACTTTTCTGCTTCAGATTTACCAACCTGCTTGCACCATCTTATTATTTCACAAGCATAGTCGTCAAGTGTTTCTGATGTCAATTGCTTACGCGACAACAGCTTAGATTCGACGCTCCATTTCCAAGATGAACCTTCGAAATTACTTTTAAGTAAATCTTTAATCTTGGTTATGGTATCCTTATCTGTATCAGGAATTGAATCCAAATAGACGCGAGCATTTCCATACACTTTTGTTTGTAAGGCAAGTATAGATTTTGGCGCGGTGTAATCTCTCAGATCAGCATACGTCTTGAATCTACTAATGAAGTTATCTACGTCATCATCTGGATTACCAGAATATTTAATATCGCAATTATGCATATCATATTTAGCCATATTTGCTACGTCAAGTTCAACCTCCTCTATACTATTAAGTGATATAACAGACTTACTATCACTATCACTATCGCTATCGCTATCGCTCATTGCCTTTTTAACAATCTATGTCAAAATCACAAGCTAATTCCAAAGAGAATTCGGAATTTAATCAACAAAAAATTTTAGTCAATCTCAAGTTCAAGATCAAAATTCAAGTTCAAATTCAATCAAAATTTGAAAAATCTGAACATGAACCAAGTTTATTAATTATTAAACTTGATTAAGATTATCAATTAAAATTTATTGATTATGATTGATGATTAAATTTAATTAATAGACTAACAATGAACTTAATTGATGAAGTTTAAATTCACCAATGAGAAAAAAATTAAAAGCTCAATGAAATCCAAGTCAACAATTTAAAGTTGACATCAAATTAAATGAATAAAGTCCCAAGTTACAGCTGAATTTATAAAATATTTATTCAATTGCAGTGCAGTGTATCAATATTATGTATCTTGATTTAGAAATCAGTCCATTCAAAAATAAACAAGATTTATTTCATGCGAAGAAATTGTTTGTCTGAAACGCACCTGTCCAGTAGAAGAGCTTATAAAATCTACACAATAGAATTTTACCGCGCTCGAGAATTTCAATCTCGGATTAAAAATTTTTATCAATGGATATCAGACCGTGGTCATGCACTTTTGAACCAGATTATCAGAGACTTGCAAATCGGAACAATTACATGTATATAAAAGACTTTATCGACTTGCCACGTTGAACATGTAGAATGCGCCCATTATTGCCAGCGTAAATAAGACCTAAATATTGATAGGCCATACTACATGTATTTCGTGTATACTATTTTAAACACAATTTTAATAGACCTTTCTGGGTCTATAAAACAAATTTCAATAGACATATAATTAAATTTCAGCAGTGCATACCAACAAAATGCTACCTGAATTCAAACCCTCTCACCACGCTGAGTTATAGTCGTCGACACTGGATGCGATGAACAACAAAATACATATACAACTTTGTAGCTACAGTCCTAATTATTCAAAATGAAGGGGGCTGGTAAATTGACCGGAATAATAAACATTGACATAAAAATATCAAAACGAACGAATTCTCCACCAGATATTGTGACGTGGTTTTGGGGAAAATACTCGCATGGCGGAGAGGGGATCAAAACACACAGAATGAATATAACGGATATAGCTTCCAAGTTATTTATATATACATTTTATTAATTCATCATAAATAGTTCACTTACTCATATTATAAACGAACACAGCATCCAGCATCTAGACTATCCTAAAGAAATGACATGACACGCATCAATCGTGAGCTTCTGTAATTCAGAGCTCACCAGTCCTGTTGTGTGAATAGAAAACTATATGGCCTAAACTTATCATGAGGTGTTGTCAGCGTGGCACGTCGACTTGAATTGGTCAGAGATATTGGCGCGTAGACCGAATGGGATTCAGAATACGGAAGTACGGTGTTGCCATTTCAAGTCAATCATGGCCTGAATTCTAGATATGGAAATATCTAGAATTTATAATAATATTAATAATATCAATATAAATTTAGCGTCACAACAATATGGTGAATATGGTGGCGACTAGTCGCGACCATATGGTGGCGACTGGTCGACAAGGAAAAAAAACCTCTTGTCGTGCAAGCCTTTGGTAGCAATTTTAGTGCTCATCCACTTGCTTGAGGATATGGAGGTCAATATCTGAATGGGACAAAATCATCATTTTTGTGCTCAAAAGTCAATAGAGTATCGCGTACAATATATTTATCAATGCATAAACACTACATTGAACAGGTTGTTCTTATATGAATGTTTGAGCATAAGAAATGGTGAACTTGGCACAATGAAATTGTGAGAAAATGACTACCATTATTTTGACATAAGGTCAGGGAAAAGGATAGGCTTACTATCATTGTATGTTGCCTGTTGTAGCGCCTGGTGGTCGCTCTCACAGTGCTCTCTTATCCATCCATCATTTCAGCAGTTTTAGGTCATGCATCTTACTGTATTTTCAACCAGTGGAAGTCGTAAGCATAGAGATCATAACTAGGGCTTTCATTGACAGATACTGGTGTTCATTTTTCTGCATTTTGTGGCTATTTTATTTGTCATCAGTGTATCAAAATGCCAGTACAGTACACCATATATCTACAGTTACCTGCCTGTGTCTGGGTGATCGATTTCACTATATTGATAACAGAGTCATCCTCCTATCAAGTGGATTAAGTGGAAGTGATTATCCTCTAACATGTCTAAGGGCGTGTTCACACTATAGCTAGTTTTCTCCACGACCCGGGTCGGACCCGGGTCGAACCCGGGTTGAAGTCTAGTGTGAACAGAAAAATAGGCTCAAAAAACCGACCCGGGTCGAAAATTACAACCCTGCGAAAGTGAAGGGTAGAACCCGGGTTCAACCCGGGTTCAACCCGGGTCGACTGTAGTGTGAACAGAAATCGCTGTTCGACCCGGGTTGCAAACCTGACTGCTAACCTCTGACCGTAGTTGTTTACGTCAGTTTTCAGCTTTGCTTCGCACGCTCTCGTCTGCCTTTGGTTCTGGTTGAAATCTTTATCAAAATGTCAAAATGGCAAATAAATGGAGTCAAATTGAAACGGAAGCCATGATGGAACTCTGGGCGGATGAGACCGTGCAAACTAGTTTGAACTCAATGATCCACAATAAGGATATTTACGCCAATATATCACGCCAGATGGAGGCAATGGGTTTTCACCGTAACATTGAGCAACATTATATTAAGCAATGTCAAAATAAAATCAAAGCACTCATAAGAAAAAATTCACAGATACTGAAACACATAACAACAAGTCTGGAACCCAAATCTTTCTTTGGATTTGCCAGTGTTTTAGAATATAGATTGCATGTTATGTTCTGCACCAGATATTTTGTTTCAGACCGGCGTACAGAATCCCTACATACGTATTTTATAAACTTTTTAGCTTAAAAATAGTTTGAGATAAAGCTTAAATATCCAGTTAAAAAAACCTAAAAAAAACCCACGGCCAACACTTGCAACAAACAGAGTTTGACATACATAGCGCTCTAGTGTGAACAGAAAATGAATTATCGATCAATCCGGGTTCGACCCGGGTCCGACCCGGGTTGAGGAAAAGGCTACAGTGTGAACACGCCCTAAGTGGCTATTCTCTAAGGGCGTGTTCACACTATAGCTTTTTCCTCAACCCGGGTCGGACCCGGGTCGAACCCGGATTGATCGATAATTCATTTTCTGTTCACACTAGAGCGCTATGTATGTCAAACTCTGTTTGTTGTATTAGTGTTGGCCGTGGGGGTTTTGGGGTTTTTTTTAACTGGATATTTAAGCTTTATCTCAAACTGTTTTTAAGCTAAAAAAGTTTATGAAATACGTATGTAGGGATTCTGTACGCCGGTCTGAAACAAAATATCTGGTGCAGAACACGACATGCAATCTATATTCTAAAACACTGGCAAATCCAAAGAAAGATTTGGGTTCCAGACTTGTTGTTATGTGTTTCAGTATCTGTGAATTTTTTCCTGAGTGCTTTGATTTTATTTTGACATTGCTCAATGTTGCTCAATGTTACGGTGAAAACCCGTTGCCTCCATATGGCGTGATATATTGGCGTACATATCCTTATTGTGGATCATTGAGTTCTTAAAACTAATTTGCACGGTCTCATCCGCCCAGAGTTCCATCATGGCTTCCGTTTCAATTTGACTCCATTTATTTGCCATTTTGACAAATATGATAAAGATTTCAACCAGAACCAAAGGCAGACGAGGTTTGCAACCCGGGTCGAACAGCGATTTCTGTTCACACTACAGTCGACCCGGGTTGAACCCGGGTTCTACCCTTCACTTTCGCAGGGTTGTAATTTTCGACCCGGTCGGTTTTTTGAGCCTATTTTTCTGTTCACACTAGACTTCAACCCGGGTTCGACCCGGGTCCGACCCGGGTCGTGGAGAAAACTAGCTATAGTGTGAACACGCCCTAAGTGATCATCTTCTATTGACTGTGACTGATCAATGCATTTCCAATATGAGGTGTGATCAAACCAAATCATCTCATTCAATTGTAAATGTGGCTGTTACATACTCCGCTATCTTCTTGTGTGGATTGTCTACTACCAACTACACTCAATGTCCACTAACAACTGAGACTTGTCACAAACTGGATTCATTAAACCTCCTACGTCAGCCATGTTTGAATCACCACCACCAAGGTCTTGTTACACCGGTACGGAAAAACAAGCGCAAGCAATCATGGCGACGACGCGGAAAAAGAGGCGGCATAAGACTTAAATTAAAGCCTATACGTTCTTCAACCTCGCTGGACATTAATCACCAACAAACTAAATTCACAATGTCACCAGCCATCAGAAAAAGGGATTTTCTCAATCTTCGCCTATGGAACGCTCAATCAATGAGACACAAAACTACTCAAATCTCAGATTGTATCATATCTGATAACGTGGATGCGTTTTTTCTTACAGAAAGTTGGTTGAATGAGAATGATGATGTAGTTATCGGCGAATGCACCCCTCCAGGATACTCATTTTTCAACTTCCCGCGAGGAACCAGCGATCACGGTGGAATTGCAATCATCTCAAAAAGTTCTCTAAAGTTCCGTACTGTTCAACTTCATCACAACGTTACCACTTTTGAATATGCTTCTGTCATCGACCCGGCCTATGATATCCAATATATCATCATCTATAGACCTCCGCCATCGAAAAAGAATAAACTATTAACTTCTACCTATTTGAATGAGATCGGAAGACTTCATAGGAGAGCTTGCTTTGTTCAAACCTACAAAAGTTGTGTTACTCGGGGACTTCAACTTGCATCTTGATGTACCATCAAAATCTGAAGTTAGACGGTTTATGACATGCCTTGATGTATCTGGGTTTCAGCAGCATGTTGAGTATCCAACTCATAACTCTGGACATATTTTAGACTTGGTCATAACTAGACCTACTGATTCTCTTGTTCTTAGTTACTTTGTACAAGTTAACCATATCGACCATCATATCGTTCATGTTCATTTAAATCGTAAACGGCCATCTCAAACAAAGAAAATGAAAAAAGTAAGAAATTACAAGCTCATTAACCATAAGCAATTTACAAATGACCTTGCCACTGAGTTTGAAGTATTTTCTTCCCTAAATGTGCCTATCGATGAGCTGGTTACCATCTTTAACAGCAAGGTCCATGCTATCCTTGACAACCATGCCCCTGTAGTTGTCAAAAAGCGCACTGTTAGAGCTCGCTTTCCATGGTACAACAGTGCTATATATTAAAGAACAAAGGCAAATTCGCAGAAAACTAGAACGGAGATGGCGCAAGACAGGGTTAGATGGGGATAAACGATCTTATCTTGATCAGAAAAATGTTGTCAATAAACTCATTGATTCTGCTAAAGCTGAATTCTATCGTAATAAATTTGCTAACAGTGACATCAAGGGCATGTTTCAAAATGTCAAGGCACTTCTGAACCAAAATACCCGGGTTCTTCCTTCCACTGATTCCATACAAACTCTGTGTAACAAGTTTGCTAGGTTTTTCGATGACAAGGTCAAAAAGATCCTTGAATGTTTTGATTCGTATCCTAGTTTCAAATCTGAAGTTGCCATCCTTGAAAGTCATCATCATACCTTGAGTGATTTCAAATTGGTTAACGAGGAAGATGTTCGCCAACTTATTAAGGCTTCTTCCAGCAGTACATGTACCCTTGATCAAATCCCTACCTGGTTGCTCAAAGAGTGCAGTGAGACATTTATTCCATCTATTACTAAAATAATCAACGCGTCTCTCTCTTCTGGTATATTCCCAAAATCTTTTGGTGATGCAGTCATTTCTCCCCTCCTGAAGAAAGCCTCTCTTAATCATGATGAATTCAAGAGTTATAGACCTGTTTCGAATGTGTCTTTTATCTCGAAGCTAATTGAGAAAGTTGTTACTCAGCAAATTACATCGCATATCAATGATTGTAACTTAGGTGAGATCTACCAGTCGGCTTATAAAGCCAATACTAGCACCGAAACAGCTCTGTTGAAGGTTAAAAATGATGTGTTAAATGCCGTGGACAGACGGGAAGTTGTTCTTCTTGTTCTTCTTGACCTCTCCGCGGCATTTGACACCATCGACCACAAGTGTTTAATTAATCGTTTACAGCATAGAATTGGTCTGTCTGGTAATGTGTTACAATGGGTGTGTACATATCTTAAGTGTAGAAGTAGCCGTGTGTTTATTGATTACTATTCTCAATCATATCCTCTTATGTCTGGTGTTCCACAAGGTTCTGTTATTGGGCCAATGATGTTTGTTATATACACTCTGCCTATTGGCGACATAATTCGTAAACATAATGTAAATTTTCATGCTTATGCCGATGATAAGCAATTGTATGTTTCCTTTAATCCAAATACTATTGGTGCTGCTGAGATGGCGCTCCAAAAACTGGAAAGCTGCATATCCGAGTTGCAAAACTGGATGAATCCTAACAAACTCAAATTAAACAGTGATAAGACTGAATTCTTTATTGCCGGTTCAATCCATAGCCTCAAAAAACTTCCCAATCTTGAACTGAAAGTGGGTGATCATGTCATCAGACCTTCACCTAATGTGCGCAACCTTGGAGTGGTTTTTGATAATAAAATGTCTATGACAAAGCAAGTGAACTCGATCATATCCTCTGCTAACCTCCAACTTCGTAACATCAGAAGAATTCAGCGATATCTTGACAAGGACACTAAACATCATGTTGTCCGTGCTTTGATTTTATCTCGCTTGGACTATGCTAATAGCCTACTATATGGCCTCAAATCTCATGATCTCCGCCGCCTTCAATCCATCCAAAACAAAGCAGCCAAACTCATTTTCTCTGTTCCTAGACTAACTAATCCTGTACCATTAATGAACCAACTTCATTGGCTCCAAATTCAAAACCGGATACAATTCAAACTCTGCCTGCTCATCTATAAGTGCCTTAATAAATCTGCCCCGACCTATCTCATCAATGAAATTAGTTTAAAACCTGCTCTCTCCAGCGGTCCTGTTACAAGATCTGCCCAGGACAAAACCCTCCTTGTTATCCCTGCTTGCAAGAAGTCCATTGGTGACAAAGCTTTTGCAGTTGCTGGACCTTCTATCTGGAACCGCCTGCCACAAAGTGTCCGTGAAGCCACATCTGTCAACCAGTTTAAGAAGTTGCTTAAGACTCACTTATTTTAAAATATTTCTCTGTGTATCTCATTACTATATGCTGTATACTGAATGTTGGATGATTTTTGTTTGTTTGTGGTTGTTCTGTTTTTTTGTGCGTTTAGATCTTTCATTGAATAAGCGCGATATAAACTCTAGTATGTATGTATGTATGTATGTATCATTGACTTCGGTCAAATTATTTAATACCCGATTCACGGTATGAAAATGTGCAAATGATAGTCAATGCACGGCTAAAGGTCGGTTAGATAGGCTATACACAATTAGGTGCCTGCTATCTACGGAAGATAGCAGCATGCATACATGAATGCACTATTATACTGGGTAAAACTTTCTATTTACAGTGAAACCTAGCTATACACGATAGGTGCCTGCTATCTACGGAAGATAGCAGCATGCATACATGAATGCACTATAGTGGGTACAACTTTCTATTTACAGTGAAACCTAGGCTATACACGATAAGGTGCCTGCTATATACGGAAGATAGCAGCATACATGAATGCACTATAGTGGGTACAACTTTCTATTTACAGTGAAACCTAGGCTATACACGATGGGTGCCTGCTATATACGGAAGATAGCAGCATGCATACATGAATGCACTATAGTGGGTACAACTTTCTATTTACAGTGAAACCTAGGCTATACACGATAGGTGCCTGCTATATACGGAAGATAGCAGCATGCATACATGAATGCACTATAGTGGGTACAACTTTCTATTTACAGTGGAACCTAGGCTATTACACGATAGGTGCCTGCTATATACGGAAGATAGCAGCATGCATACATGAATGCACTATAGTGGGTACAACTTTCTAATTACAGTGAAACCTAGGCTATACACGATAGGTGCCTGCTATATACGGAAGATAGCAGCATGCATACATACATGAATGCACTATTATAGTGGGTACAACTTTCTATTTACAGTGAAACCTAGCTATACATGATAGGTGCCTGATATCTACGGAAGATAGCAGCATGCATACATGAATGCACTATTATAGTGGGTACAACTTTCTATTTACAGTGAAACCTAGGCTATACACGATAGGTGCCTGCTATCTACGGAAGATAGCAGCATGCATACATGAATGCACTATTATAGTGGGTACAACTTTCTATTTACAGTGGAACCTAGGCTATACACGATAGGTGCCTGCTATATACAGAAGATAGCAGCATGCATACATGAATGCACTATACTGGGTACAACTTTATATTTACAGTGGAACCTAGGCTATACACGATAGGTGCCTGCTATCTACGGACGATAGCAGCATGCATACATGAATGCACTATTATAGTGGGTACAACTTTCTATTTACAGTGGAACCTAGGCTATACACGATAGGTGCCTGCTATATACAGAAGATAGCAGCATGCATACATGAATGCACTATACTGGGTAAAACTTTCTATTTACAGTGAAACCTAGGCTATACACGATAGGTGCCTGCTATCTACGGAAGATAGCAGCATGCATACATGAAAGCACTATAGTGGGTACAACTTTCTATTTACAGTGAAACCTAGGCTATACACGATAGGTGCCTGCTATCTACGGAAGATAGCAGCATGCATACATGAATGCACTATTATAGTGGGTACAACTTTCTATTTACAGTGAAACCTAGGCTATACACGATAGGTGCCTGCTATCTACGGAAGATAGCAGCATGCATACATGAATGCACTATAGTGGGTACAACTTTCTATTTACAGTGGCACCTAGGATATACACGATAGGTGCCTGCTATCTACGGAAGATAGCAGCATGCATACATGAATGCACTATAGTGGGTACAACTTTCTATTTACAGTGAAACCTAGGCTATACACGATAGGTGGCTGCTATCTACGGAAGATAGCAGCATGCATACATGAATGCACTATAGTGGGTACAACTTTCTATTTACAGTGGAACCTAGGCTATACACGATAGGTGCCTGCTATCTACGGAAGATAGCAGCATGCATACATGAAAGCACTATGGGTACAATTCTCTATTTACAGTGGAAACTAATAAGCACAAAATGCCTGATTGTACAAAGTGGCTTCCATGTCCAAGGTTATATTTTATACCGTAGGCTTTTATAAACTGATAACACACATTCCTCTTCCTAACCACATACAAGGCTGGGGCAACTTTGAGTCAATGAGGTTTCACTGTAGAAATAAAATAAAATGTACACAAATGATGCAAATGTATTCGTCTGCCCTTTTCCAAGTAATGACTTTAAATTGTTCAATTAGATATAAATATGATATAGAGTTAGCCTAATAAAGTAGAAGTTATGCAAACTATTGAAATTCACAAGAATGAAACTTTATGAAAATATACTCTGACAGAACACACTTGGACAAATACTTGAATATCAGATGAATTCCCCCAAAACATAATCAAAACCATCGAAAGTTGGTTATTAAAATCCTGAAATCGGAGATTTAACGGAAAACGCTCATGCCTGCAGATAGTACATGGTTCTTATAACAACATCCTAAACAGTGGTCAATAGCGGACAGAAGACGCCATTATGTCAACAATACATTCCTAACACAAACCCGACTAGTTTGAGAAACGCTCGGTTTTGCTAGAGAAGAAAATAGGAAGTGTTCAATCGATTTGGATGAAATGGTTCTTTCAGACATGACGGCAGCATTGGGACGGAGTGGATGCTGTCATAAGACGCAGTCAAAATAGTAGTTGATTGTTTTGCGCTAGAAAATCTTTACAACACACTGGGATGATCAGTGACTGATGACTGATGTTCACAAGAAAGGCAGACATTATCAAGCAGGTTAAAAACCCTAGATTGTGTCCCGAAAAAAGGGCCATTTACTATCATATCTTCCAAGTGTCAAATGTTATGACCTGAATGATTACTTGATTTATTACTTGCAAGTCTGAAATATTAATAGTTAAGGTCCTTTTCTGTGTATTTATAATAAGTCACGAAAAAACACCTGTTCTAGGGCCCGAGCGACCATTGATTACGAATTTTCAAAAAATAAATAAAATAAAAATGTTTGATTATTTTTAATTGCAATTTTTTGGGGATTTTTTTTGAAAATTAAAAAAATGGTTGCAAATTCACCAACAATCTTTGGAAAAAAGCACACGACTGACCCGTTTGTCCGTAGAACAGGTTTATTTCGTCGCTTGTCCATGATTTATGTATCAGGTTTTTGTTCGTGTTTAATTAGACTACTTATTTAAAGCACCACTCAAAAAAGTAGTCTAATTAAAATACCTTTACTTGTTTTTATAACATGTTGTTTTGATATATCATGTTCTTTTATAATATATTGAAATATCATGTTCTTTTATGTAGCCCACGTCTCATTTTGTATCTGCGATCCTGGTTCTTGACGTGTAGACATCTCTTTTCTGTCCGCTGCATGTCTTGAATCATGGATTTGCAAGTATGCGAGGAGAGACCTTGACTACCAGTTGTTGTGTATTCCTTGCTTGAATTATGTGCAATCATTTGTAATATTTTATGGTTTTAGGTTGATAATGTTCTTTTCTTTTTGTACTTCGTGAAGCGCCCAGAGGCTCCTTGCGTTTGGCGCTATAGTAAATCCATTTTTATTATTATTATTATGCATCTTACCAAATTTTGTATTATAATGTTTAAACATGCAGAAAAAATGCAAGCAGAGCGTGTAAGAACCAATTCTTACGTTGAGAAGGAAGAGTCTTTAATACATTATAGTTGATTTCCTTACCAAAGTTGGTTGTTTATTTACGAAAATCATACATGCTCCAAATAATAGAAGATACAAAATACGACGGACAATACACACAACACGTCTGTTGTGGTTGACGAGCAGGACGCGAGAGAACGATTCTAGATCGCGCACGGCCCAAATAACCAGCGCTCAGCTGTGATTGGCTAATCGGCTAATCATCTGAGCGCTGATTGGTCTATTCTAATAACAATAATACATATTCAAAGAATCGACATAGTATTGTTCCATTGCTAATGTAGGGATGTTTTATATCCCACAAGCGCGTAAATATTTTATGAACTAAAATGGTATAGAAAAACATTCCTGAAGCCATCTTGTGTGACTACAAGTTGAGCTTATTATTCAAGCTTTGTGATCCATTGAAGTACCAGCGCACAAATTGGCGGTAGTGACATTGGCAATTTGCAACCCTTAGATGGTCCAGATGATGTTAAAAATAGGTCACCTGTAATTTTGTTAAAGGTGTATGTTCCGATCACTTTTTTGGGGCTATGATTTTTTTTTCACATCAAGATATTTTGATATCAGAAGAATCCCCATAATTTTTCTCATTATATCTGTAAAGTCTTAGCCTTAGGGACCAGAAATGTTCCATTTACAAATTATAGGCTAAAATGTGGTGAATTACTGCCAAAGGTGGTTAACCACCAACCAGTTTGTGTATGACTCAATGGGCAAATGTTTTGTGACCTTGTGCTGCTAAAAATAGAAAACATCAAGTTGAAAATCGGACCAGCAATCGGAACATCTACCTTTAAGGGGAGGGTCACATCTGTGGATGTGACCCCCCCCCCCCCGACTGTTGATTCCCGTTGTATGTTTTAAAACAGGTTGATATCTATGTCATCTAAACTCAACATCACTCGCACCATATTTAGACGCAAAATAAAATACACATCGACAAAATATTAGCAAGAAACATTTTTACTATAACATGATGTATTTGCAAACAGCATAAAATATGCCACTCCAGGTACAAAACACAATATGCTACAGAGCTAAATCACTTTGGAAGATATAAATATACATAATGACTAAAATAAGCACAAAATACAGTCTGAGCATCAGCAAAACTTATACAAGCGATAATCACCAAGGGATGGATTTAAAGGCATATTATGTGATCTTTTCCAGAGAGCGCCCTCTATTCATGAATTTTTTTAGAAAGTAGATTTTCTTGCAGATTTACGTTTCTGATCATAAATCGTACATAAATTCCAAGTTACAGAGTGATACGATTTCTAATTACCTCAAAATCATGGTTTTAGAGTGAATTTAGAGTGAAAATAAACTGTCGGGTTAAAACCATGATTTTGAAGTAATTAAGAATCGCATCGCCCTGTAACTTGGAATGTATGTACGATTCATGATCAGAAACGTAAATCTGCTTTCAATTTTTTTTTTTTCGATGTTGAGGGCGTTCCCTGGAAAGATCACATAATATACCTTTAACATTATCAAAAATTAGAGGTCGCAATATGAGCCACACTTTGCAAGGTGAATATCGGTGCTGTTCTGTCAAACCTTGTATCTCCATCCAGCCCTTCAGCATGTATAAAGTAATACCTCCTATGTATAACCTTTGAGCAGTCTGCTCTAAACATGTCAAAGGGCCAACAGCACATCTATTAAAACCTTATAAATGGTCTTGCCACTGAATATGTATAAAACAACACTCCTATGCATAATTGTGGGCAGTTTTATTTTATACATGTTGAAGGGCCAGAAGGTTTTGACAAGAGCAGCGACGCTATACCAAACCTAGGAATGAATCATGATAGTTTTTTAATCAAGTATAAAAACACAAGTACAGCCAGGGTAGTACAAAACGGTTGATATATCTTTGCCATTTGTGTCCCCGATCATATCATGTGCATATTTATATGCGGCTTAATATTACTGAAGCTATTCTCAATAATCCAGTTCATAATAAACTTGTCAATTAACGAATGACATATTTCACATGAGGGCTGATTTCGTAAAGGATCTTTCCAGTTCATATGCGGCGTTTACTGCCCTTTTTCACATTCCATCATATGTGATGCGATCTGTGAAAACCCGCCACAAGTCGGGATTTTTCATATTGGAGATATTTATATCATAAGAAAGCTGAATCTGTGCTGATTACAGAACTGTTTTCATCATTTTTCTACGATCACTACAAAAAAAGTTATGAGTGAATGATGGTTGTGATGTCATAAAAAGCTACAAAACAAGAAATCATAAAAACAGGCCATAAAAGATACATGGTTCAATAGAATAACATTATAAGGCTAATTAGAAAAGTGACTGAAGTAAGTTTTTGAAGGTGAAATTTCATAAAAGGGGATGATACAAAGTATTAGAAATTAATTTTCTAAACAAAATATGAAAAAATACAAATAAAAGTTTTATTTTTTTATTTTTTTTATTTTTTTTATTTTACCCATATTCCTTATTTCACATTTTGCGACATCCGACGGGTTTTCACAGATCACATCACATATTTACTTATGTTTACAACAACTATGAATGTTCTAACATGTCCTGAAAACAGGGATCATCATGTGAAAAAAACACAAAAATATACTCTTAAAAACAATACAACCCACTAACCCTGAAAAGGCAGTTGGCAGTTAAACAGGCATTTATAGGCCTCATTGTGTAATTGCATTTGTTTATAACAGAAATTTCCTGGAAATTGGATGAAAGCATGTAATCTATTTTAAAAATATGTTCAATATGAAAACTGTAAATTTGTAATTAAACAAACAGAAAAAAATCCCACATAAAATGCTTTGTAAAGTTAGGCAAAGTAACAAAATAATGTGTTTCTCGTCCAGACTTTTAATGGTACGGGTGGCCCTTATTATTTGTTATTTTTTCCAAGATGGACGCCATGTTTAATTTGCCGTAAATATCAGCAAGAGTGGGTCATGCAGCATCTTGTACTGACCTTGCTTTCGATTACTATTATTTTTGTGTGGGGGGAGGGGGTTAATACATGCCATAGCACTAAATATGATACAAAACTAAAGGTCGACTTGAAAAATGATCAGAGACTTATTTTTCTTTATTTTTCTATTTAAATTTGTTTTCAAAAATACCAAACAACACAAAAATCAAAGTGGGTAGGGACAAGAAACATATTATTTTTGATACTTGGCCTTAAAGAGCAACCTACATTTTACCACCCAGATATGCTAAACTGCATCACCCTTACCCTATAAAGGTGCGCTCATACTCCCGTCGTTGCGCATCGGCCGACGTTAACGGATATCCGTGCACAAGTTGAAGCGATGTCAACTATTGTCCGTCGACGTCGGCCGCTACGCAACAACGGGAGTATGAACGCGCCTGAACTCTGTGTCGCCTCAAGTCTGGAGGTATCGTTAGCACTTATTGTCCCGACACATCACAATATCGCACACGTAACTAAACATGATGGGGTTTGCATCCTCGCAATCAAAGACAAATGTTGGTTGCTACGCCTTTCACTACGGTTTGATCAGCTCCAAATTGGTGAAGCCTTCTTATAGTAGCGAATGAATATACAAGGATGCAGCCATGCTTGAAGGCAACAAGCTAAATGTGCATCATTTGTGTGATTCGTGCGTGCAACGAAAAACTATGGCCTTAATCATGTGCGTACACTTGTATTACTTTAGTGCATAGAGAGATAAAATCGAATATTTCTTGCCAATTTGGACTACAGATTACACATCCTGATGTCACCCCCAACTTGAGTTGACACAGAGTGTAAAAGTACATTGAGTACAGTTAAAATTAGCAAAGCTGAATCAGATTCTCTCAGTTCACTTAAAACTGGGTATCTATATTTCATATCTGATTAACTTCCATCGTATTTGTGTGTTATGATGCAACATTATACACACACATCTTAAGTTTATAATTTTTACAAGCATTTAGCCTGGTTTTACAAAATACACAACTTAAAGTTGGATGACATCATGCCAATAGAAGTCAAATTATGGTGTTACGTATGAGTAAGCTACATCACATAATTAGTTAGTCGTAAGTATTCCAACTTAAGAAACTTGTCCCCATTTTGAGAAAAATGAATTGAAAGCAAAGGTTTTACATACAAATCTGACGATACTGCGAGTTGAACCCAGGACCTTTTGGTCCCAAAGCGAATGTCATATCACTAGACCAGCTGGGATTCCTTGTGGTGGAGGTTGCGATTTTAATCCTACAATCGATCATAATAAATCGATCATAATAAATCTGTATAACTCATACAATAGAAGTCTTTGCACTAGACTAATTTGTGATAAATTACTCATAGGTAGAAACTGAAGTTGGGTGACATAACAACGATAAAAGTCAAACTTAGTATCTCATATGACACTATTTGTATTATTTGGCTGTGTCAGAAAAGCTTTTTGGTCAAGCTCATTCAACATCAGGACATTTTTAACTACTTTATTATCTGCTATACATAATTCTTAATTTGGTATTTTTGAAACAAATATTATAACTGTTGCTGTTTTTTAACAATTCTTTTTTCTTTCAGCAATTTGTCAAACCAAAGTAAGATCCAAATTATGACAACTGTTAAGTGTTATTTTTTCTAACAATCTGCAGAAGGTGTCAGATGGGGGTCGGCCGATTTCAATCATATTATATGTGATTGATAGTTAGTTGAAACTATTACAAAAGCCAATAATAAAAAAATCACCAGATGCCCTCTTCATACTTAAAGGGGCACTCCCTAAAATTGGTCCTTTTTTGTCAAAATATTACTAAATAAATACCAAATTATGACAAATGTGCAGGGTTATTAAGCAGATAAGGCAATTACATTCGAATAATCAATAACTTTCTTTTGAATAAGTGTTATCTTGTTGTTGTTCAAAAAAAATTGCAGCCTGTTTCTAGTTTTTGAAGATATTTTTTGAGCTCTGTAAACTTAAGGTGTTTTACAAACTGAGAAAAAAACTGAAAATTGTGATTTTTTGAGATTTTTGAGGCTATTTTTTTTCCAAACGCAGGCTAGTATGGCTGCTTTAATAACATTTTGAAATAGCTATATCCTTCAGCTCTTCAAAAATGTTTTTAGAATCCTGGAACTTTTTTCATTTTTTTAAGGGGGTTATGTTGAAAAAGGCCATTTTGAAAAAATATAAAACGTAAAATTATGATATTTTCAAAGACAAAATGATACCAAGGATTTAATATGAGGTTTCTTAAAAATATTCAGTTATGGACAGCACCTCAGCAGAATCTTGAAACAATAACTTGCATTTTATAAGATTCCCCTACCCCAGAAAAAAACCACCCAGCCCCCTTAATAGGGCTAATTACCAACATTATGTCCTTCACGATAGGCCTTTAATATAAACAGTTATAATGAAGAACTTTAAATTTGAAATTTATCTTTCTCTTCCTTTTTCATTGAGGGTATGTATGCACAAAATAATGTTAAACTAGATTTAACATTAATTCAGGATTAATTGAAGGATAGTCCTCCTCATAGGACCTCACATCTTTCACATCCGTTTTAATACATATCTTGTTTAGAACTGATATAGTTTTCCATAGGCAAAGTTTTTAATAAACATAAATGCTAGTAGTAGATTAAATTTGAAGCATTCAATTCTTCGACTTAGTTTTGTTATCAGAAAGAAAGAAAAGTAAGTAAAATGGGATCCTTTTGAGGGACTAACTATAACATAAACAACCAACCAAATGTTTACATTAATTTGACCATGGGCTGCCTGAGCACAGTAGACAGCAGTAGCTTTGTTTAAGAGAGAAATAAAATTAGGTAAAGTGGGGTCCTTTTGAAGGACTAACTATAACGTAAACACGCAACATGTTTATACTAATTTGACCATGGTCTGCCTGAGCATTTTAGACATCGACAAACTCAAAACAGACCTACTAGGTATCATAGGTGGATCACATAATATAGCCTATAACATGTATACATGGATACAACTCTGACTTTCTAGATTATTAATTTGGATATATGACTTGTTGTGTTGTGGATGTAGCATTTTGAATTGGATTTTATGAAAAGCATTTACAGTTTTGTGGTGTTACGAAAATGAGCTGTTCATTCCATTCCGAGGATAGCCTATGTGGACCAGTGCATTCATCTGGTGATAGGACTGTTGTTCCCCTACAAGCATTAAAGGGTGATGTAACCACATACCTGAAATCTCTTCATGCTCTTCATCTCATTTCTCATGGGCGGACACAACAGTTACAGGAATGGGAACTAATATGCAATAGAGGAGGAATCTTTAACTATGATCATGCTGATGGAACTGAAAGACTAGAGAACCTTACTGTGTGTCCAAAACACAGGAATAACTTGGGCGTGAATTGGAATGGGGCGAGACAGAAAACATGTAAACACCCGAATCATGAGGGGAAAAAGAGAGCTTATTTGAACATCAGACGTGTTAACAAACCTATGTCACAACAGATCTTCAATATCTATAATGTCACTGTTCCTATTGGCTCCGGTAAGTTTGTCTTCTCACTATTTAATTATATTTCTAAGACTAGGATACCAACCAATCATAGACGTAAATCAGGGGGAGTTTGTGTGCATGGATAAATTCTTCCCTTTTTTGAACAAGGGTGTATAATGTAACCCCAATTTGTTTTCATTATGAATATGTCTATGTGATTAAATTAGCATTGAACCACCTACATTGACTAATTTGTTATATGAATGGGCCCTTTTTTCAAACTTTTCCAATTAATATGAACCTATAAGTGATGCACATTTACATACAATATACTAGATAATTTGGATCAAAATGTTACCCTAAATTAGTGCAATTGGTATAAAAATGGGGCAAAGACGTTTATCAAAATGTTGACTAAAAGTATTCACAACATTGCATAAATCACGTTTATAATTAATAGAAAATCAGCCTCTGAGTGGGCCATATCCCCCTCAAACATCCCCATGAGCTGGAAAGTGACGCTACCCCCCCCCCCCCCCCCCCCCCCCCCACACACACTAGCCAACAACAAATTTACGGTACTGCACCTTCTCAAATATGCCCAATTCACAGTGGCGTAACTAGGTATTTCATTTTGGGGGGCATAAGGGGGGGGGGGGGGCATGGTTAAAAATCGAGGGCATAGTTAAAAAATGGGGTGCATTTTTTTGCAGATAGCTTAAAATTGCACTTTATGGACAAATGCGCGTGTAGCCGGCCCGTGTACTTTTTTCTTCTTATGTGGACTTTTGACCATTATAATACCATGATTAGTCTTGTCAAATGGACCGACAGGGCTAATCTGAACCAACACGACAGTCAATTTGATCAACTACTTTCATGTACTGCACTATCATGGGTAAACATTGTATTTTGTCATATTTCATTTGGGGGCATGAGGGGCATGGCTTTTGACTGGGGGGCAGATGCCCTCCCCCCTTTCCCCCCTCTGGTTACGCCACTGAAAATTCATAAAATATACCCCTTTTAATTTCAGCTATCTGTAACAAATGTCGATTAAAGCATTACAGAGAGCAGCGAGACAAAGGTGAAAGCAACAATTCTGAAAGTTCATCAATAGAGGAGGTAAGTAAAAGTGATTAGGGTGAGCGATTGGGGTAAGCTTTAGAATATTTGTTTTTCTCACTGTGTAAGATTATAGGTCGTTCTTTACAAAGGTCACAAGTGAAGACATAGTAGTGTTGGGGTAGGTCTATAGGAATTCCATTTATTGTTTGACCCTGCAATATGTGATGACAATTATGCCATGTAGTACCATTTCTATGCTTTTGAAATTTATACTACTGTCAAAGTTCCGTAACAAAAACAATAGTAGTCACAGTAATAACATTAAATTACACCGTTGATCACTTTGATGCTCATCCAACAATAAGGTACGAAACCCAAATATGTATGAACCGGATATAGATGATATATGAGCCAAATTATGGGAAAGAGCTTTGATTTGCCACCGTTGTTATTGAATTTGAATTATATAAACAGCATACGAGTATCAGGTAAACGTGAGGTGCCTGCCTTGATTAATGTCTTAATTTAATACAGTGCAAAATATATTGTTTGCATTCTCCAAAGCTAGTTGTCACATGTTGCTCATTACTTTTTCTTATATTTTGAACAGGATAACCTGGAAGCTGATCAAATCGCTGAAGAGATAGTTCCAAGTAATTCAGAGCCAATGGAAATTTCTCAAGAGGTAAATAGTACAACTATGAGATGTGGTCTGGTCATTATTCATTTTGTGTTGTTTGGCCTAGTATTATGCAATTCGGCCATTAGGATATTCATTTATAAAAGTATATGCTTACTCCCACCCAGTCTCCTTGAAAATGACAAATAAGTCTATATGAGACGGATCCCCATATCTATTATCAGGCAATATTCTGCATATCAAATGGTGAGTAATCAAGCAATAATTGACCGTATACCAAAGAGACAAGGTTGCTGGCATTGAGAGTTGCGAATGCAGTGATTATTGCAGTGTTCCTGCAATGAGACGGCTATTGTTTTTGTTTTTCTACCACTAGGATCCATCCGAAGGCTAAACAAGTAATGCTACCCCTTCCCCCCCCCCCCGAACCGTACTTCGCATACGCAAACTTCATATAACAGTAACCTGGCAATAAAAAAACCCAATGCTTACAAAATATAATCATTATCTAAAAGAAATAGAAGAAAAAAAGTGAAAAACATTCTAATAGTATAAATTGTTTTGCAGTATTTATGTATTTACTTATTGTGAAACACGTCTCCTTTTACAGGTGCAAAGTGAAGCATCATATGTTCAGCAAGGAGATGATATGCCTGGCACTAGCGATGGTCGTTTTCACGTTACCATAGTATCCGAAGAAGAGCTGTCTACGTCCAGTAGTGATGATGCTGAGATTAGCATATGGCAAGATGAAAAAACATGTCAGCATGAAAAACGCTTAATCCTAAATAATACCCTTGAAAGACTTGGAGAACGATCTCACAGTCCCCTTCATTCCACTCTGAATACAGAATGGACAGACATAGGTCGGACACAACAAACATATTATGTAAGAAAAATGAATGAAATAATTGATTGTGCCTTAGAAGTTGTTGCTCCTGGGCAACAACAACAATTATGGAATGCAGTAAAAGCCGCACGCGTAGACAATCAGCCCTCAATCAACAAAAGGAAGAAATGGGATGATGAGTCCATAAACACAATACTTGAAGCATACCTTATAGCTGATACATGGCAAACTCGTCAACAAATCTTGTCTTTATTTGCTAATGATTTTTCAAAGTGTGTTTTGCAGGAAATGATACCAGGACTTACAATCAGTCACATTGACAGTGCACGGTTGCATGCTGTAACTGCTGGAATTGGACAACCATTGGAAGAGAAGGCAAGGACAAGAATAAAACTGGATCCAATAAAAGCTGATCATTTTATTGATTATATTTCGCAACCGGCCCTCTTACAAGATGTTGCTTACGGTACTCGCAAGCTGAAACTGGATTCAGGAGAAACCATACTAATGCCCAATGTAATAAGAACAGCTATTCCATCAAGAATAATCGCACAATACAATGAGTTCTGTAACAGTACAGAATTTCAGCCTGCTTCAGATAGCACCCTTTTTAAAATTTTAAATGTATGCAGTGCTTCGAAACAAAAATCTATGCAAGGACTTGATTATATTGCCACAGAGGGTGCCCAAGCCTTTGACAGTTTGACTGAAATTGTTGATGACCTTTTTGACACAGGCAATGCCGATGAAGCATGGAAGAAAGGCGTAAAAGATAAGTTAAAAGTGGCAAGAAGATACCTCAAAATTGACTTCAAATCGCACATAGGAAAATCTGATGAATGCGGTGATCACTGCATGACATATGCTTTAAGTGATGAGAAAAACCCAGATGAATTTAGTTCTCAGTGTGATCATAACCATAATCTTGTATGTGAAAGATGTGACGCTTTGCGGGATGTTTTGAATGATATATTTACACAAATTAATAACAGCGATATGCAAGACCAAAACAAATCTCGTTGCGAGCATGACTGTAAAAATAAAAAGTCTGATATAGCTACATGGAAGTCCCATCTTCTCCGGACTGTAAACCAGGAATTTGGCAAGCAACAGGCTCTTCAAGAACTAAAAGATGACGGGGCACTCATTGTCATGGACTGGGCAATGAAGTTTATGCCACAGAAGTTCCGGGAGAAGATGACGGACTTCTTTGGCAAACGAGGAGTAAACTGGCACGTTAGTGCGGTCATCACAAAGAATACCAATAAGTTTAATGTAGATTGCTACGTACACATCTTTGAAAGTTGCACTCAAAACTGGTTTAGTGTAGCTAGCATTATAGAGAACCTTCTGACAAACATTAAGACAAATTACAGTCAACTGTCCAGAATTTATTTCCGAAGCGACAATGCTGGCTGCTATCACAATGCTGCACTGCTCCTATCTTTACCAGCATTGGGACAACGCACAGGATTTACGATTTGCAGATACGACTTTTCTGATGCGCAATCGGGGAAAGACATCTGTGACCGGAAAATTGCCCCAATGAAATCACACATAAAACATTATGTAAATGAAAAGCATGATGTAACGACGGCAGAACAAATGAAAGAGGCTCTTGATTCTCATGGAGGAATTACTGGTTGCCAATTCGCTGTATGTCAAATAAACAACCTAAAACTAAATGCAAAAAATATAAAGTTGGAAGGTATTAGCTTGTATAATAATTTTGAATACAGCAATGGAAACATTCGGATGTGGAAGGCGTATGGCATTGGAGATGGTAAAGTATGTGCAATCAATTCAATCGCAGAGTCACTTCAAGGAGAAACTGGGTTAGTAGTGGTTCAAGACTTTACGCTGAATAAGAATACAGGCACTATCTCGTCAATATCTCAGAGAGAAGGAGGCACAAATAAGACAAACTTATTTCCATGCGGAGAGAGTGGATGTTACTTGAGTTTCTCAACTCCCCAAGAAGCAGAAATTCACATGGATGCAGGTAAACATGTCAAGCAACTAGAGCAGGAGACAACATATGACAGAATAAGAAAACAATGGGCTGATAAGGTGTCTGGCATCCAAGAACAGCAGCAGTACACTGTACATGTATCTTCAGGTGCCGGTGAGCAGGAGGAAGGAATCATGGATCGTGGTTGGGCCTTGAAGGTATCAAGGAAAAATACCACTATGTCAACGAATGTAAAGACATTTTTGATAGGGCAATTCAATATTGGTGTGAAAACTGGGCGCAAGGTAAACCCTGAATCAGTAGCCAAGCAGATGAAAACTCTGACTGTGGATGGAGACTTTCAGTTTCAACCATCTGAATGGTGCACGGTAAAACAAATTTCAAGTATGTTTTCGAGACTTGCTGCTGCACAAAAACAAAAACCAGCCGGGGATAAAGTGACATCAAAAGATGAAGTCGCAGGAAGTTTAGATAATGATGATATTGTGTCATGGGTAGTAACAGGAGAAAAAGAGACATTTCGCCAACATGTTTATCAGGAAATTGACATTAGTCATCCCATCACATATGGTGACATCAATGTTTGCAAGCTCATCTCCCAGGGCAAGTGGAAGAACAAAAGAATAAAAGACTTGTCTGAAATATGTGACAACTTAGGTTTAGAAATCGATGGACCTGTGACCAGGAAAGAAAGTTATGTGAAGCCATTAAGAGGTCTAGTCAATAAATGCTGTCAAAAATAAGGCTAAGGGATTGGCACACTAGGCGCAAAAAAGGGTCAGTCTCACGTGCCTAAGTAATGTCAGTCTCATGATACACATGACTAATGTCAGCCTCTTATAAACATAAGACAGAAACTGTTCATAATTTTTAAGTTACAGCTATTGGAGTTCAAGAGTCTACTTACTCGCAGGGCTCTTTATGTTTATTTCATGTACCATGATAAGAACCTCAGCAAGCTGTAAAGGAAATATTTTAAATAGAAACCGATTTGGTGTCTAGAAGTAGCAGACCTCCCTGTCTATAATGAGTACCATATTTAAATTGCATCAAACAGAACTGATGTTGAAATATAATAACATAACCTTTCTGTTACTTAGTATTTTGATTTGATTTTGGGGTATAAGAATTGGATTGATGTTTATACTGCAAAACAACTGTTTTAAGTCATCAACTTTATCATCTGGCGGCCATTTTGCAAAGTTATACATAATCAATAATCACAAACTGTCGGGATGGTGTTGTTTTTTTGTTATCTAAAAGCATAGATAAGTGGTTAAGAACATATATATGGTGGATTTGGTGTTATCTATGCTGTTATTGGCTAATTATACATTTATGGCAGCCATTTTTGACAGCCATCTTTAATTTAAAGTATGTTAATAAACCTAAAGCACTGCGTATGAGATTTTATTTGTGGTTTAATACATTCATAGCATTATTTAAACTATACTTTGATCTTACATTATGGTCAATATATGTTATTTTATCTAAATTTACCATTTTGGCGGCCATTTTGGACGCCATCTTGAATAATTTAAGCTTGGTGTATAAACAAGGCTTATAAACATCTTAAATATGTCAAGGGCCATTAAAGAACGAAAAAAAAGCTGGTTCGGTGGAGTACCGGGGAACACGGTCAACTTCTATAGTCCGTTCCCAGAATATACCTGACTAAAAGTGGCATTATTTAAAACCACCCCCTTAATAAACGGAAAAAAGTTCCAGGATTCTAAAACCACTTTTGAATAGTTAAAGGGTCGCTTTATCACTTGTAAATAATGAATCAGCTGTATCTGTCTGCGTTTTTGCAAAATTTATGGACAAAGAACTCTAAAAAATACAAATTTTATGATTTCTGTAAAAACCTGAAATAGGCTAAATTGAGTTTTCAAAAAAGATATGTTATCAGGCTAAATACAGACTGACAATTATTCGAGATATTCTCAAGATGACCCTTTTCAAAGGAGTAGTTGATTTATTTGAAAATATTGTTGCCTTACTTTTTCAGATCATCTTCAAATTTGCATTAATAAGGCTTTTTTTTATTGTTTTTTACCCAAAAATGGCAATATTTAGGGAGTGCCCCTTTAACCGTGAAGAGGGTAATTGTTGATTTTTTTAATATGTGCTTTTGTAATAGTTCCAACCACCCATCATTCACATGCGGTATGAATAAAATCCGCCGACCCCCATGTGACAGCCTATACATGCAGCCTGCAGATATTAATAAAATATTACACTTAAATACTGACAATTCACAATCATATTTCAAAGTCTGATACATAACCATACCATTGCTTACAATGTGTTTGATATTAATATTAATAATATGCAGTGGCGTAGCTAGGTTTTTCATTATTGGGGCGGCAAAAAGAACTTCCAGGCTGTTAACTTGCCGCCGAGTCAGAAATTTGAGAGCGGGGGGAGGAAGACGTGCCATCCCCACCCCCAAACCGACGCAAAAAATTGAGCTCAATAACCGACAGTGCTAATCTGAACCGACACAGTGCTAATCTGAACCGACACAGTGCTAATCTGAACCGACACAGTGCCAATTTGTACCGACACAGTGCCAATCTGTACCGACACAGTGCCAATTTGTACCGACACAGTGCCAATTTTTACGACACAGTGCCAATCTGAACCAACACAGTGCCAATTTGTACCGACACAGTGCCAATATGAACCAGCACAGTGCCAATCTGAACCGACACAGTGCCAATTTGAACCAGCACAGTGCCAATCTGAACCGGCACAACTTGAATATTGGGGGTGGCTCCTCCCTCTGGCTACGCCACTGATAATATGCCTTACTTGTTACTGGTTATCAAGAAATATTCGCCAAAAGAAGCCCAATCATGTTGAGAGGGAGCCAAATTCATGTTGAAAAGTGTCACTATATTATTAATCTTCTTCCACTGCGCAGTAATGTTATAGTTCAGTCACTTCCAAATCGGTGAGCCTCCTTCAGCAGTAAATTAATTCAGAAGAGCATGAGCACACATGAGGCTTGTGTTAACCCCCTGAGAACTACCGGCCGATTGGTTAAAAAGATGGATACATCATTTATTGCACCAATGAGAGACATTGTTAGAATAATTGTATCCTTGATAAAGATGGGAGTGAAACATTTTACAAGCTGCATTTGAATTGGCTATTCATATGAGTACATCTTGTAATAAACCAATCAGAACCACTGTAAGATAGACAGGTAGACCCCAGAGGGTTAAGCAACATGGTGCACCATGTATCATATGCGTGATGAAACAATCGATTGGATTACTTTTGAGCGCATATTTCTCGCCAAATTGAAACTGAATAAGCTATAATATACATTTCAGTAATATTCTCAATAGTTGGGGGATTGGATTAGGCTTTTTGCATGGGTATAGTCGGCGTCAGAGAAGTTCGGCACTTTTTTCTGCGACAACTGCGTACAGCGTAAACACGGAAGTATGTTGTAGAACAGCGTCACAACCGCTTTATCTTTCAGCAGTTCGACGCGATGCGGCATCTGTAATTCAATTGGCCGCGATCGTATCTATGGGTCATGAATGTCCGTGCTCACACGCTCATTAACTAGATTGCGTGCGTTGGCGGTTTTAAAAATTGCCGTAGTTCTCTGACGACGACTATAGTACATGCATTTGAAAATGTAATCTTCTGAGTACTAACTGACATCACATCACAGAGGAAAGTAAACAGAGTATAAAACATGTTTTGGTTTTGTAAATCGTCATACAGAAGATCATTCAAGCTTATAAATCACAGAATTATCTATGATGGCTTTTGCTAACACACAATTCTATAGTAGCCTTCATAATCCTTGACTCATTGCACAAATGCAACTTAAGTAGATTGCAACAAACATACATTAAGATCACTTTATACACTCTTAGTAGTGTTGAACCAATCAGAAAGCAAGAAACTAAAATACCAGGAGTACATTAAAAGTGTCTAATGCACTCCGCGTGTGTGTCATTCAATGCGCGCACCACACACTTTGTTGGATTCGTTGTTCAGGAATAGCAGGTTCGCCGATTTTTACTGCGGGTGTTAGCAAACTTGTTAACATGTTTTTATTTGTTATCACATAGATCAAAATTGTTATTTTTGATTTGTATAGTGTCGTGTATGAATAAGGTCAATACATGCATATATTTTGTTTCTCGAAAAATAAGACAAATAAATGCACTTGCGTAAATGTTGATATGCTCACAATAGCACTCCCCCTGCAGGGTCGTGCCATTATTCACAAATCAACATCAGCGTGTGTGCATATTTATTGACCTATAATTATACACCAGTGTGGTTGGGGCATTGCACACTACAAATACTTAACCCCCCTCAGTACTACCTGTCGATCTAATAGTGTTTATGATTAGTTAATTACAAGATATACTCATTTGAATAACCAATTAAAATACTGCTTCTACAATATTTCACTCTATAATCTTATCAGGAATACAATTATTCTAACAATGTCTCTGATTGGTGCAAAATATGATGTATCCTTCTATTTGACCAATTGGCAGGTAGTTCTCAAAGGTTAATACTGGTCATTGATTCTGAAAGCAACTAATTGACACAGAAGACAACACTTGGTACACACAGTGGTATTACTTGATCACAGTTAGGCCCCTGAAACTCAATTTCCTGTTTCCCCGTCAACCACATTCTGTACTTTTACTTTTTTAGCAAAACTTTTTTTCCACTATTTGTTGAAAAGGTTAATTTTCTGAAGATTTTCAAATGAATAATCCAAATTTTGAGTTCTCAAAATGTTGTGCATTTCCACCTGGTTTTAACCCATTTTCATGGCAGTATGGGTAAAGTTAATGGTTAAACATTCCCTCATTATGTTCCTGGAATAATTATAACCATTGTTTTCATTTTCAACACAAAAGCAAGCACAGGTATTTTGTCAAACCAATTGAATGGGTTTGGTACGATGTCTTAACACTTCCCACGCGGCTATTAGTAGGCATAGCACAATGCACACACACAGAGTCTGCCACTGGGAGCATTAAACCAGTGAACAACAACATATGAAAAGCTGTGTTACATAAAGCCCTACATCCACTTTTACCTGTTACTCATTTTGCATTATTGAATGAATGGCTATTCACGATGTGGAATGTAAGCCCTTCTGAAAAACAATCTTTTCATATAATGTATGCAGCTCCACTTTGAAAAACATCCCTATATAAAATGAAATATCCTCACGAGAGGCACTCATTGTAGGGCAGTGAGCTTGCCATATATGGTAGTCATGACCTTGGACTATACAACCTTGATCCAGGTATAAATACTTATCATCAGGTTTTTTAGTTATGACTGTTTTTACCAATTTTTGAAATTGGCTCAGAACTTGAATATATTGGGCCGATTTAAATAAACCTAACCTGAGATATTGTACTAAACACTTCAATCAATTTAGTGATATGCTCAGTTTTTGCATCCTTTGAGTGCCTCCTGTGAGGAAACGACTGAGAATTTGAATATGGGTATTTAAGAAATGGAAAAGCTTGTTTAATTTCTAAATCCATCAATATTTGTCAATCAAATTGGGTATACATGTTATATATCTATTACCGATCACTCTTATGATGGGAAAAAAATTGTCGGACATTGCTCATTTGCATATCAATGACTTGAATAGATAATTAGCTAATTTGCATATTTAATGAGCTTATGAAACTAAATTATAGTTTAAAAGATTGGGTATCGTACAATTAGCCATAATACCAAGTTTGATTGCAATACACCATTCACATCTGGATTTATAACATTTACGCATATTAATTAGCTGGACTTAGTCACTTTTTTGATTGCAGTCAGTAAAACTGGTCAAAATGACCAATTTCACTAGGTTATTTTAGCTTAATGCAATATAATTTTACCATATTTTTTAATTTAACATGGTATATAGATATTCAATTGTTAAAGAAATATGTGTAAATGGTGTTTTGAATGTTACATTATTAACAAATTGAGCTCTCTAAATCCTGATAAATTATATTTGTGGGCATTGTTACTGTTTTTGGCAGGTTTTCGGCCATTTTCCGAGTATCTCAAAACACCGTACCACAAGAATGCATTGACCGATTGTCATAATTCTTTTTGGAAAATAAATCTTTCATTGCAATCTTTCATTTGAATCCAATTTTGTACATGTCTCAATCATTTGAATGTTATGTGTGCTATGCCTACTATTAGTATTACCATATAGTGTTACCATACAATTTATTCCGTTAAAATATACTACCGGGTTCCAAAGTATAGACAATCAATTATTTCCTTTCATCTTGGAGCTGCCGGTAGTCAGATTCGAAACAAATGTGATGGAAACAGGAATTTGAGTTTCAGTGGCCTTATAGAGAACATCACCATTCATGTCCTAGTTCATAGGTTGTGTAAACTTTGTGGATAATTGTTTCAGTTTTACTTGATGAGGGCTTGGGCTTGCAGCAAGACTTTCCTCAGCATCTTTTTGTCTTTGTGTCCAGCATTATTATGTATAAAATCTTTAAGTCTAGTATACAAGTCTCCAATAACCTTGGGTAGATGTTCACAGGTCACATCATTCCTTGGATCAATAGCAAGGAGAGACTCCTCCAGATACCTGTATAAGGGAAATAATGGAAGTAGTAATTTCAAAAGATACAAATATAACATAACATGACATAACAATTAATATTTATAAGGCGCTATTCCATCTAGATCATAGCGCATGTGACACACAACTTATATTAGCTTGAGGTGAGTCTTAAGATTGCAATGAACTGAATGATGTTGTCAGTTTCTCTTATAAACTGTTCAAAAAAAAATTTGGAATTTTTTTCAGTCACAATTTGTTCAAATATCTCGGGATATGTTCATTTAGTGTAATATATTATACGAATAATGAATGTTTATGAATGCAATGGTAAGAATATTTTCATGAGGTGAAAGATGCAATGTTCCATTCAACGAGGCAGAGCCGAGTTGAATGGAACATTGCATCTTTCACCTCATGAAACTATTCTTTCCATTGCAAGAATGAAAAAACATTCATTATTTGTTTTATACAACATCGAAGAAATTTATTTTCATTTGAAACAATATTATTCAAAGATTTATTTATAGTTGTGGGCTTACGGGTAGGCCTAATCGCGTTACGGCCATCAAGCGTCTTAACGTGCAATGTGTTGTAGGGGTCGATGCACGGCAAATCGTGCAATGGTGCGGATATTAAATCACACGTGACCTATAATCCTCCAATGAAATAACAATGATTTTCTTAGGTGTTGTATAATATGTAAAAGCTGATGTGTTCATCTTTACAATGATACCAAATTTGAAGCAATCCATTGCTCCAGTGCTCAGCTACTTGCTTGAGAACATGGGGAGGTCACAATCTGAATGTGCCAAAATCAACACTATTTCGTGCTCAAAAGAACATCTTTGTCGCCTGTTCAATGAAGTGTTACATAGACCACTACAGTGTAGTGTGATGATCTATTGATTTTTGTTGAACAAATCCAAGATGTTTACTCACATTAGAGATAGTTTCATCAACCAGGTCTGTTATTATGTTAGGCTCCTGTCCTTGTATCCAAATTGCTACTCTGATCCATCTGTTTGTCAGAGTCTTTGTAAGGCCAAATTAAATTAATTGTTTGTCTCAAAGCTCCCGCGCGCGTTAGTTTATTGATGCGCATTAGAAAAACAAAAATCTGAAAAAAACTTTTTTTTCTCTCTTTTTGTTTTTTTTTCAAAAAAGAAAATCTTTTTTTTTTCTTCAAAAAAAAAAGAAAATCTGAAAATTTCACAGATTTTTCAGATTTTCATTGATCGCATCATCTTAAATACAAAAGTTCACTTTTACAAGGATTTCAATATTTTATATTTAAAAAATAAATTTAAAAAAAAACTTTAAAAAAACCCGCATTCCGCATTAGTTTTACAACAGGAGAGGAGCTTTGAGACAAACAATTAATTTAATTTGGCCTAAAGGATTTTTGCCAATTTGAATACAACAGAAGAGACAGGGGCCTAACATAATCAACCCCGACGAGGGCATTTATTCCCTAAGTCACATGTTTGATCCACTTATCACAACTTTGCATTCTGGGATCGAAAACAACTCTCGCTGGAAAAAGAAGTGGATCAAACCATCACTGAGGAAGTCAACTGACCTTGTTGACAAAACCGTCTAAAATGTGAGTAAACATCTTGGATTTGTTCAACATAATCTCAATTTTACTTTATATCTACAATCCTGATGAATTTATTCAAAGAATTGATTAACCTATTACTTATGAGAGCATGTGTGGCCTAGTGGATAGTATGCAGGGTTCATGATACAAAGGTTGTGAGTTCTAGCCCCACTATAGCCAACATGTTTGTATCCTTGGGCAAGGTACTCAGTCTCAATTGCCTTGTCGACCCAAGCGAAATTGGGGAGCTGTTAGGGGATATTACAATCTACGTGTTGATACATTGTGTGCACCGTGTCGGTAGACTAGTTTGTGATAGCGAAGTGATTGTGACGATTTTCTAATGGCAGCAAAAACCAGTGGTTCGGAAGTCACATAGAAATGGTGGTCCCGTGCATCGGAAGAGCAATACCCGAGCACGTTAAAAAGGTTACAGACTCTTTCGTAAAGAGTAGGGGATCATCCCGGTCTGTATCTGTTCACACATCTAACTTTAGAGCCTCGGAATAGGCTGCCTAGATGACGGCACTTTATAAATGTATTATCATTATTTATTACCATTACTTACCTGCATTTAAGTTTAGTATTATGGTCGAGGTCATGAGACAATTGTTGCAGCAGTGACAGTAATACTGGTTGTTCTAGTGGACAAGGCTCAATGGAAAATAACTCATCACAGTTGAGATTATTGCACACAAATAACACAGCACGAAGATCGGAAGCACTCAGGGCCTACAAAAAAATGGAAAATAACTCATCATAGTTGAGATTATTGCACACAAATAACACAGCACGAAGATCGGAAGCACTCAGGGCCTACAAAAAAATGGAAAATAACTCATCACAGTTGAGATTATTGCACACAAATAACACGGCACGAAGATCGGAAGCACTCAGGGCCTACAAAAAAATGGAAAATAACTCATCATAGTTGAGATTATTGCACACAAATAACACAGCATGAAGATCGGAAGCACTCAGAGCCTCGTTACTCATGGGGGAAAATCGTGATTGCATCTGTTGTATATTGGGTTCTTGGGTACCGGTGTAGCTACCTGGGAACACACTACAGCTGGTATACTAAGACTTACCATTTGGAAGGGAGCATTGACCTGTCTCCTCTGTATCAACTGCATAATCTGTGATTGCATCTGTTGTATATTGGGTTCTTGGGTACCGGCGTGGCTACCTGGGAACACACTACAGCTGGTATACTACGATTTACCATTTGGAAGGGAGCATTGACCTCTTTTCTCTGTATCAATTGCATAATCTATGATTGTATCTGCTGTATATCGGGTGTTTGGGGTACCGGTGTGGCTGCCTGGGAACACACTACAGCTGGTATACTAAGACTTACCATTTGAAAGGGAGCATTGACCTGTCTCCTTTGTATCAATTGCATAATCTGTGATTGTATCTGCTATATATCAGGTGCTTGGGGTACCGGTGTGGGCGCCTGGGAACACACTACAACTGGTATACTAAGACTTACCATTTGAAAGGCAGCATTGACCTGTCTCCTTTGTATCAATTGCATAATCTGTGATTGTATCTGCTGTATATCAGGTGCTTGGGGTACCGGTGTGGCTGCCTGGGAACACACTACAGCTGCTATACTAAGACTTACCATTTGGAAGGCAGCATTGACCTGTCTCCTTTGTATCAATTGCATAATCTGTGATTGTATCTGCTGTATATCAGGTGCTTGGGGTACCGGTGTGGGTGCCTGGGAACGCACCACGGCTGGTATACTAAGACTTACCATTTGGAAGGCAGAAATTGACCTGTCTCCTTTGTATCAATTGCATAATCTGTGATTGTATCTGCTGTATATCGGGTGTTTGGGGTACCGGTGTGGGTGCCTGGGAACACACTACAGCTGCTATACTAAGACTTACCATTTGGAAGACAGCATTGACCTGTCTCCTCTGTATCAACTGCATAATCTGTGATTGTATCTGCTGTATATCGGGTGTTTGGGGTACCGGTGTGGCTGCCTGGGAACACACTACAGCTGCTATACTAAGACTTACCATTTGGAAGACAGCATTGACCTGTCTCCTTTGTATCAATTGCATAATCTGTGATTGTATCTGCTGTATATCGGGTGTTTGGGGTACCGGTGTGGCTGCCTGGGAACACACTACAGCTGCTATACTAAGACTTACCATTTGGAAGACAGCATTGACCCATCTACTTTGTATCAACTGCATAATCTGTGATTGTATCTGTTGTATTTGTATATTGGGTGCTTCGGGTACCGGTGTGGGTGCCTGGGAACACACTACAGCTGGTATACTAAGACTTACCATTTGAAAGGGAGCATTGACCTGTCTCCTTTGTATCAATTGCATAATCTGTGATTGTATCTGCTATATATCAGGTGCTTGGGGTACCAGTGTGGCTGCCTGGGAACACACTATGGCTGGTATACTAAGACTTACCATTTGAAAGGCAGCATTGACCTGTCTCCTTTGTATCAACTGCATAATCTGTGATTGTATCTGCTGTATATCGGGTGCTTGGGGTACCGGTGTGGCTGCCTGGGAACACACTACAGCTGGTATACTAAGACTTACCATTTGAAAGGCAGCATTGACCTGTCTCCTTTGTATCAATTGCATAATCTGTGATTGTATCTGCTGTATATCGGGTGCTTGGGGTACCGGCGTGGCTGCCTGGGAACGCACTACAGCTGGTATACTAAGACTTACCATTTGAAAGGCAGCATTGACCTGTCTCCTTTGTATCAATTGCATAATCTGTGATTGTATCTGCTGTATATTGGGTGCTTGGGGTACCGGTGTGGGTGCCTGGGAACACACTACGGCTGCTATACTAAGACTTACCATTTGGAAGGCAGCATTGACCTGTCTCCTTTGTATCAATTGCATAATCTATGATTGTATCTGCTGTATATCAGGTGCTTGGGGTACCGGTGTGGGTGCCTGGGAACACACTACAGCTGGTATACTAAGACTTACCATTTGAAAGGCAGCATTGACCTGTCTCCTTTGTATCAATTGCATAATCTGTGATTGTATCTGCTGTATATCGGGTGCTTGGGGTACCGGTGTGGGTGCCTGGGAACACACTACGGCTGCTATACTAAGACTTACCATTTGGAAGGCAGCATTGACCTGTCTCCTTTGTATCAATTGCATAATCTGTGATTGTATCTGCTGTATATCGGGTGCTTGGGGTACCGGCGTGGCTGCCTGGGAACGCACCACTGCTGCTAGACTATCTTGAACTTGTACATGATGCTCTTTCAATGCTTTTTCAAGTTCCTCTTTGATCATGACACGGACTTGCTCCATCAACTGCTCTTGGAACCTGGAATAGATAGATAGGATGGAAAATAGGAATGATCTTACAAAACATTTATTTCTGTAACAGACAAATGACAGGTGTCTGGATAGAAAAATGGGTAACCCAGGAATCTGGTTCCCCGGAAATTTTGGCTTTGGAGGGAAATCTTTGGCTTTGGAGGGAAATCTTTGGCTTTGGAGGGAAATCTTTGGCTTTGGAGGGAAATGTTTGGCTTTGGAAGGAAATCTTTGGCTTTGGAGGGAAATCTTTGGCTTTGGAGGGAAATCTTTGGCTTTGGAGGGAAATCTTTGGCTTTGGAAGGAAATCTTTGGCTTTGGAGGGAAATGTTTGGCTTTGGAGGGAAATGTTTGGCTTTGGAGGGAAATGTTTGGCTTTGGAAGGAAATGTTTGGCTTTGGAGGGAAATCTTTGGCTTTGGAGGGAAATCTTTGGCTTTGGAGGGAAATGTTTGGCTTTGGAGGGAAATGTTTGGCTTTGGAGGGAAATGTTTGGCTTTGGAGGGAAATGTTTGGCTTTGGAGGGAAATCTTTGGCTTTGGAAGGAAATCTTTGGCTTTGGAGGGAAATCTTTGGCTTTGGAGGGAAATCTATGGCTTTGGAGGGAAATCTTTGGCTTTGGAGGGAAATCTTTGGCTTTGGAAGGAAATCTTTGGCTTTGGAGGGAAATCTTTGGCTTTGGAGGGAAATGTTTGGCTTTGGAGGGAAATGTTTGGCTTTGGAAGGAAATGTTTGGCTTTGGAGGGAAATCTTTGGCTTTGGAGGGAAATCTTTGGCTTTGGAGGGAAATGTTTGGCTTTGGAGGGAAATGTTTGGCTTTGGAAGGAAATCTTTGGCTTTGGAGGGAAATCTTTGGCTTTGGAGGGAAATCTTTGGCTTTGGAGGGAAATCTTTGGCTTTGGAGGGAAATCATTGGCTTTGGAGGGAAATGTTTGGCTTTGGAGGGAAATCTTTGGCTTTGGAGGGAAATTCTAGGTATAAAAATAAAGAAATACATAAGAATTCGAAGGGTTATTTTAAAGTCAGGTTCCTGGGAAATTTGCATTTTTTTCTGGCCTTGGTCGGTAAACGCAATATATTGGAATGGTTTTACTTGTTTTTAACTTCGTCTGGAATTGACAGAAGTCTACTATTTGTTATGCTGTCTGCAAACACAGTTTTGAGATAGAGGCCAATATATTTGGCGAAATATAAAGAAAATAATAGAAATGAATTACTCTTTTTTAAATCATATCTTGTGATTATAAGGTCCCATTACCTTCAAATGGTATCATTTCAAAGCTTAAAATGTGCTCTGTTGAGTCATACAAATAGCTCAGATTTGACTCACGCCTCAAAAATGTTCATTTTGATGTGATGGGTCACATATTTCCTCTTCTGACACAGAGTTATAGCTATAACCCCTTGGCTGCTGATTTTGACTAAACTTGATTCAGATATATTCTTGGTGAACCACTAATCATGTGACTGGTCAAAGGTTATAAAATGGATCACTAGAGGTTATTGGAGAATACAGGGCAAAAGTTTGAAACATGCTACGATCTCACTGGACTTATTGCACCTTGTGCAGTCAATTATGACATCTGGGTCAAAGTTCAAGAAACATAGCTAAAGGTTCAAGTGTTAACTCTAACCCTTGATCCTGTCTTTTAATACAAAAAAAAAAGGATTTGGGAGAAGATGCTAAAATAAATCGCTGCTCATCGACCGGGAATCGATCCAGGGACCCTCCTCTGCACATCAACCGCCCACCCGCATAGTCAAGTCATAATAATGCGAATAACATTTAAGAAATAATTTAATGTTTATAAGGGTTCGTGACTTTTTTTTAGATTTTCATAATAGATAATTTCGACAAAAACTTGAATTCTACTATCGTTACAAAAAAATCTGTATTTTCCATCAGAAATGTCCGATTTTTAAAATCTACAATTCCTAAGAAAGCTGGGCGTTTGTGAAAGTTATATATTGACAAAAACTTGAAATCTACTACCGTTACAAAAAAAATCTGTATTTTCCATCATCTAAAAGCTAAAATATCTAAGAAAGCTGGGCGTTTGTGCAAGATATATATGAACACGGTTTGGAAAATATCAATAAAGTTCATACCGAAAATATTGTATTACCTCGGTATAGATCATTTCGGACACCCTGTATTTGGTAGGGTTAAGGCCTCCCCATACTCCACCAACGCTGCAACGCTTGCGCTCTGACACATGCGTATTAGTGCCCATTACAAAACCAAAACAACGCTCGATCGGGAAAGCGTTTTCCGATAATTCGATCAGCCTACGCTTTGGGTGAAAGCGGCGAACGCTCGGGCCAACGCTGAAGTTGAATTCAGGTCAACTTTGTAGCGTTGACCCTGTCCACGGACCAATCAGCAAGTAGGACACTTGCCGGACTCTTGACGTCACATAATTTTTTCTTGAGCTCCCATTCATAAAAATACAGCCGAAATAGGCAAATCCCAGGCAAATCAGGCTATTTTTGCTGATGGAATGATATTGTGTATGTCAAGGTAGGTTTATACAGTAGGCCTAAGCAAGTTTGTTGCGATGTTGATGCCTGTGATGTGCTAGAAATACAAATTTACGGCGTTTTGTGAGGTAGTTTGGTCGTCTGTTCTCCAGAACACCATAGGCCCCGCCCACAGCGTTGACGCATTTGCTGATTTGGTCGAGCGTTGACCAAGGCTAGCGTTCGGCGTAGATTCCCGATGAGCGGCAGAGCGTTGGTACATTTTGTGACAAGCGTAGCGTGACAACGCTTGCGCTCAGCGTTGCAGCGTTGGTGGAGTATGGGGAGGCCTTAAGGGTTCATTTTCAATCCTTCACTCAAAATCCCTCTTCTTCTTTTGTCAATAGATTCCTTCCTAACACTATTACTTACATTTGGTTTGATTTCTGTAGTTCTGTTGTAAGATGGGTCTGTACACTATTAGCTATAGTAGTCTGCATGGCTTGTGTGCTGGATTTGAAGTTTTCAACACAACCTTTTAATTCTGCCACTACAGGTTCCCGTACTTCTTTCTGACTTTGTTTCATTTTGTTGAGATGCATTTCAAGCTGCTGTGAATCTATTGAGGAATGACAATTGTAGAGAATGGCAATCAATTTTGGACCAATGTGACACTTTTGCTCTGTATAATTTTGCACACCTTAACCCTATCTCTACCCAGCACCCCACTTTTTCAGAATTCTTTTTTCAACGTGGAAAATTGACCAAAATATCCCCTGACCCCCCTCCCCCCGAGATTTGAACCACGGACCTCCAGCATCAGCGGTTTTTGAATCCCCACTACACCACGGGTGTCAAGGCTTTGGCGCAGTACTGCGCCAAGTATATGAGCTGGGTCCATTTTTTCATCGAAAAACTTTCACGCCGGGTGGTACCAATTTGCGCAGTCGTGGTAATTTGTGGTATATGGTAGGGTTAGGTTAGGGTTATTGGTTAATATTCGATCGGTTCCGAATGTTTCCCATTAGCATAGTGTTTTTGCACCCAGTTGCATGACTTGTGAGTCATGCACAGAACAAACACGTTTTCACCCGGTTTCTTTAATAACCCGTGTGTGGATTGCGCTGGTGTTGGTGAGAGATGTCTTCCTCACAAAGTTGTATTTTGCGGTGTCTCAGTAACAAAAATGGCGAGATAAAAGAGATTTGGGGTATACCATCACATTTTACCTTCAGCTCAATACATTTGAAAGTTGCCGATATCGACAACATTGTTGATCAAAACAAAAATAGTCTCGCTACTAGTTTTACTTCTTATGGGTGTGCGCTTGCATGTAAACATAGTAAACATAGTTTTCCGATCATGATTTGAAATGGCTATAGAGTCAGATAAATGCGGTATAGTTAAAAGAAACAAAATCATGTTTTCAATAACAATCAAAACTGTCAAATTTTAGCAGAGCACAACAAATTAAGAACGCAAAAACTAACCTCTTGAAAACCAAACAAACAATCTTTAGTTGAACCATTTCAGATCTTCTTTAAAGACTTAAAGGTAGATGTGCCGATTTTCAACTTGAAGTTTTCTATTCTACATGAAATGTCATCCTTAAAAACGTCGTGTCCCAAAATTTGAGATGCATAGCTATTATGGTTCTTATTTTAGACGCACAAGATGCTGTGAACTGTACCCATTGAGTAGTATACCAACTATATCGGTGGTTACCACCATTCGCGGTAATTCAACGCTATTTCGTCTTCTCTGTCATTATACCGAATTAGGCCGTCAAATTTCAGTATGATGATGAGAAAAATACGAGCTTTCATATGATATGAAAATCTCCGTATGTTTGAAATAATTCTGTGTTACGAAAATGTGATCGGGTCATCTACCTTTAAGAACCATTATCATTCAGTTGACATAAATACTGCAATTTCATTGTTAATTGATATATTTCTGCACTTCTAGGGTGAGGTCTACTTTAGTAATACAACATTTTTGTAACACTGGACGTATATGGTTCTGCACGTCATGTCCCAAGATCAAGCAAGCTACTCGTAAAAATAGAGTGTAATTGTGTGTACTACACAAATTCTACAAATTATAATGGTTTCTCTGTTATTTTTGTTACGTAATTATATCCAAAATTGTTCTTTTGACACTTTCCACGCAGCAGGCGTCTGCAGACGACAGTTCCAAATTGTCACAAAATGTTCAAAAATGTCAAAATTATTGAATTTCATAACCATAAATGGAATCCCCATGCTGGATGCATTAAAATAAGTACGGACATGCCTAGCATTGGTTCAGTATTCCTTGAGATAGACCTTGAAAGTTGGGAAAGGTTTCTGAAAAATCTGTTTTGTATTATATGGTAAAACAAATAGCTGCGTGGAAAGTTTTAACGCTATTCATGTTCACACCTACTGAATGATGAATTTGATTTACCCTCACATGTTCAAGCATAAATACAAATATCACTGGTTTAAGGGGCTGTGGACTCACAGGTACAGCCTCCGTAAAACTGCCGTAACTTCTTCATTATTCATTTAATCTATATAAAAGTATACATTTTCTTGAAAGAAAGGGTTCAATGAATCCAACCATGATCATGAAATTGACCATTTTGGAGAAAATTATAAAAAACACGTTTTTGGACCCATTTTAGGTTCTGCAAAGATAACTCAAAATATATTTTGTCAAATTTTGTTATACTAGTTTCATTATATTCCTACTAAAATTCCCTAGGAATGTTTTTTTTTTAAATATCTTATTTATTTTTTGAATTATAGACCAAAAAGTGCCAAAACATGTGATTTTACTTACATTCCCTGGTGCCCATATCAAATGCAGCATTAACCTGCGCAAACATGGACTGACAAGACCTCTCAAACCCAGGCAGCACAGTGTTTTGGAAGGCATCCTTGTAGGTAGATTGTATCGTATTGGTCAAGGCATTTGCGGCTGCTTGACCCATTGCCTCGGTTACACTCTGTTATAAGCAAGGAGAAGAAGAGGGGGAAATTATATAAAACATGGTTTATTTTGTTTCAGAATAACAGTACATCAATGGCTCAAGATTAACAGGTCATGTGACACAGTAAGGAAACCAAATAAGACATGAATCCCATTTCCGGCAGCCTGGTGCTAAGCATTGGTTTCCAGTTTCCAATACGATTTATTCCGTTAAAATATGCTACCGGGTTCCAAATTGTCGGTTCCTTTCATCTATGCTTAGCACCAGGCTGCTGGAAACAAGATTCATTCTAAGATATCATAAGGCCAAACAAAGAAGAATGTTTGTCTCAGAAGCCCACCCGCATTGGTCTGTGAAATGAGCTACGGCGCGTAGGTTTACACGCTGAGGCCTAAACATTTTTGTGTAGGTGTGTGTGTGTGGATTTTTTTAGGATTTTATATTTTTTTTATTTTTAAAAAAAAAATTAAAAAAGGTTCTCTGTAAGCTTAGCTTTTTTGCAAAATGTTTCTGATACAAACCTTCTTTGTTTGGCCTAATATATTCAGAAACGTTTTTGCTTGAGACTGCTACTCTAGAGCTATAAAAAGCACTTATCAAGTATAAGCTTGAGGAGAGAAATGGCCTATCAATTTGACATTTCCATTCTTTTCGGCATATTTTCAATCTAGTTTCTCTGTGTTTACAATAGTCAATTTTTTAACATTTTTTGTTGTTGTCATTATTGTCATTAGGGGTTGCAAGATTTCCTAATAAGCCATTACGAGGGAGAAAATATTTGATGTGATGCACCATTACATTGTTGTTGGACAAGGATAAGCAAGGAGAATGCCCCTGTGTAGTACAGATACCATGCTATTTACTTGTCTTAGTTCAAGAACAATAGACATTTATGACATTACATGCTAACCTTGGAGCATTTCAACATCACTTATTCAATGATACTATAGATTTGAATACATACCCTACTTTTTACAAGTTTGGATATGTTTTCCCTCATCAGCTGATCCGTGGCTGTTAGTTTCTCTGCCACTGTTTGGCTTAGTTGATCGCCTACAGGAGTCACTAACCTCTGGAGCTCTGTAAAGTTATATGTAAGTAACCAGATACAGTACCAATATATGAAAATTGCAGTATCAACTGTTTAATCAAAATTCAATTAAAAAACTAAAATGCATCCCATAAATAAAAAGAGAGCTGTTTTGCATTTGATTCGTGTACAATATCACATGCCATAAATTTTCTTAAAACTTAAAACTCAACAACTACAAATTGTAATGATAGTCACTTCATAGACATACAAATCACATACTAAAATGATCTTTAATGATTGGCTGACATACTATGACAATAGTGAAGAGACCAGGCCTCAAATTACAAATCTTTGAGGGCTTATTTCAAGGCCAGTGCACAAGGGCACCAGAGGTCACTTTGCTAAAGAATGCTTTGAAATTGTGGGCACCAATGCCAAGTTAAAGGGCATGGAGGCCATGGCCTCCATGGCCTTCCTGTAATTTGAGCCCTGGAAGAGACACCATTTCCGTTGGTTTGCAGCCAGTTGGTAGATGATTGAAGTAGGTTGCCCAACCAAGGATTACACCACCTTGGCCTTTGGCTGACCTGGCCTTAGTGCTGGTGCACCCTCTCTCTTGCCCTGCAGACTGACTGATCCTAAACAGTTACCATGACATCTGCCAGTGTGACTGAAATATGAGAGTGTTTGCGAGTTTATCAACCCAAGTAATCTCTTCATACCAACCTCCTGAAGCACAATTGTGTTGAATTGTATTGCATTGTAATATAATATGAATTAATATTAAAAAAACAGACTCTTACCTGGAACTACTTTGGTGCTGATCTCTGATTTGATAGTGTTATCCAGTCTACTTGTCACAGACTGTTTCAGAGTCTGTGATACGGTTTCTAAAAGACGCTCTTGTTTCTGTTTGTCCAATGTCTGCTTCTCTTGCAAAGCTGTATTCAACCTTTGGCCTGTTATTAAGTTGTTAGTTAAGGAAACTTATAAATTAGCTCGGACAAACTGGCGTGAATTTAATTAACAAAGACCTTAAGAGTACACTGCCTCAAACCTAGCTATATGTTGATCTATTTAAAGCATGATTCTAGCAGGCCGGGCCCGTAAACAGGTTGGTTTTTTCATTGCCAACACTAGATATTTTTATAAGGCAAAAAAAATAAAAATAGGAACAGCAGTCCCAAATAGGTCGTCCGTTTATATCGTTTATATGGGTAGTTTGGTTGCAATTGTACTTCATCTGTTTAAATGTAATCAATTTTACATATGCAGCCAATTTTACATCTTAACCTCAGATGAACTTTGACCTTGGTATGTGACCTTTGACCTCATTAACATATGGAGGTTTCCATGTTGCATCTATGACCGAGGTTTGGTTGCAATTGATTATTGTATGGAAAAGAAATGGACAATACAAAAAGTGTGTACTAAATTTTGACCTCAGATGACCTTTGGCCTTGGTATGTAACCATTGACCTCATTAACATATGAAGGTTTCCATGTTGCATCTATGCCAGAGGTTTGGCTGCAATTGGTCATTGTATGGAAAAGAAATGGACAATACAAAGTGTGTACTAAATTTTACATCTTGACCTCAGATGACCGTTGACCTTGGTATGTGACCTTTGACCTCATTAACATATGAGGGTTTCCATGTTGCATCTATGACTGAAGTTTGGTTGCAATTGGTCATTGTATAGAAAAGAAATGGACAATACAAAAAAAATTGTACTGAATGTTACATCTTGACCTCAGATGACCTTTGACCTTGGTATGTGACCTATGACCTCATTAACATATGAAGGTTACCATGTTGCATCTATGACCGAAGTTTGATTGCAATTGGTTATCGTATGGAGAAGAAATGGACAAAATAAAAAGTGTATACCAAATTGTTGACAGACACACCCCCACCACAGACAGACACCACAGACTACACACACGAAGGATGCTGCCATAAGGTCTCTTCCTACGGACGACCTAAAAAAGAAGAGTTGTTTGCTTGCCCATAGATGCTCTCCAAAAGGTAGGGTCAGTCAATCGGATTTTTTCTTTCTTTTTTCTTTTCCAAATTAGGTACCTGAATACCAGAAATAAATTTTTTAAAAAAAGTTTTAGATTTCACATGGGGGTCAATCAAGGTCATATACGTGACTTGAAAAAGTTTTTTTTAAAATTTATAATTTCTATTTGAAAAACAAACAAACACGGTCTGGACTGTAATACACGGACGAGGGCAAGCAAACATTTTTTTTTGGGGTGGGGGGGGGGGGGGGGGGCCTTATCTTTGATCAATATATTTCTCTATTAAAGGATACGTTCCATTTCAGCTGCTTTGTTTACAGAAGTTTCTATCTTAGTACCCAGACTCTTATCCAATTTATCTATGCGTGCCTTCATGGATTGTATAATGCTATTGGAGGATTGCATCTTAGTGAAGTCTCTCCTCAGTACCAGCATCTCTTCCTTGGTTGCCGAGACAACGCCCCATAGCTGCTCAAACATCTTACGCAACTGGAGGAAAGAAAGCCACATTTTAGTAACAGCTAATGGTATACAATTAGTAATGTCAGAGTTCATATGTTTTTCTTCTTTTTCTGCTTCTTATTGTAAATGATTGTGACAATAATCACCCCAAATACTTTCAATGGGATGTATCCTCATAAACAAGCTTAAAATTGATAAGTTTTGGCTCCTGATGTTTTCAAATTTTGTACAGCAAGTATAGGGACAGTAAGTACTCAAGTCAAAAAGGTTACAAAATAGCTCCTGGTCCATGTATGCTTAATTTGAGCCCTACTCATAAAAAAAACAATCATTAACCCTAACACTACCATATACCCCAAAATACCACGACTGGGCACGTTGGTACCACCCGGCGTGGAAGTTTTTTGATGAAAAAATGGACCCAATACATACAGTCTGGGCTATACACTGCCCAGAACTGTGTGCCAGAGCCGTGGTGAAGTGTGGAATCCCTCGCCTGTGGTGCGAGAGGTCCCTGGATCAAATCCCGGGGGGATCGGGAGGATATTTTGGTCGATTTTCCGCGTTGAAGAAAAAATTCTGAAAAAAGTGGGGGGAAGTGTTAGGGTTAACGAGCAATTTTTTTGAATTTTTTTTTTCTTCAAAATTTTTCTAAGTTTCGTTAATATAACCCTAACACTACCATATACCCTAAAATACCACGACTGGGCACGTTGGTACCACCTGGCGTGGAAGTTTTTTGATGAAAAAATGGACCCAATACATACAGTCTGGGCTATACACTGCCCAGAACTGTGTGCCAGAGCCGTGGTGAAGTGTGGAATCCCTCGCCTGTGGTGCGAGAGGTCCCTGGATCAAATCCCGGGGGGATCGGGGGGATATTTTGGTCGATTTTCCGCGTTGAAGAAAAAATTCTGAAAAAAGTGGGGGGAAGTGTTAGGGTTAAGTTAACTATTCCTCAAATCATATACACAATGAATACATGAGTGACAAGATATACCATAACAACCTGGTTAACCTCTTCAAACAAACGCATAATGTTTGAATGTACTGAAAATGAAAAGCCTTTGGGATAAGTGACTAGACCTACATGACATTGTTATTGTTATTTGAAATTTTAATTTAAAAAAATTCTGAGATAAATCGGATGAAACAGATGATCAAAGAGTCTGATCCGGATGATGAGCTTTACATCATTTTCCCTTCAAACATTTCCATTTCAGTCAGTGGCAAGTGTCAGGGGGAGCGTGTTGGCGCAGCGGTTGTTGCCTCGCCTTGCACCAATGAAATCCGGGTTCAATTCTGTGCACGACCGGGCTTTATTGATTACCAGTGGTAATTGGTTAATCACGATCCATGCACGCTCTCGCAGGTTTTCTCCAGGTTCTCCGGTTTCCTCCTGCTTTCAAAATCGGTGATCAGTTGTTTCGGGTATTAAAAACTTCCTTGATCCAATGGTATTTGGGGAGCTGCATTGAAAAATGGTGCATGTTACAATCTAAGTGCGCCTGAATTTGCTGCACCCTAGATGATGCGACCTGATTCTGATGATTCACCAGCAGCGAAATTACAGCGCTTTGAGCCATTTGGAAAAGGCGCTATATAAATACTGATTATTATTTTTATTATTAATTTACCAAAAGTCGGGACAGGTTGCAACAGATAGTTACCTCATTATGAGCTGAAAAAAAAAGTATGGGAAACTAACAATCAAGATTCATTGGCATTATGGGCTTGTGTTGTAACAAGGAATGTTTGTTGTAAAGGGTGTTTGGTCGTTAGGCAAAAAAAAAAAATCTGAAAAGAAGAAAAAAATCAGAAAAAAAAGAAAAAAATCAAAGCGGCCCTAAATCTGACGAGCGAGCGGTCGACGACAACATAACATTTTTTGTTTTGCCTTATTGTAAGGTTTAAGTTATGGTAGAAAATACACAAGTAAGTTATTTGTTATACAGCTGTCACACAGAGCTGTGTGGGCTCACTGTTTGCCACTGTGTGAAAAATTCCAGGGTACTTTGCCGGCCATCCGCGCCCGGCAGGAGTTTTGAGCATGCTCAAAATTCCTGCCGGGCGAGGAGTAAGTGAACGGTGAGAGCCTGGTATGAGGACGGTGCACCAGTTTTGCGCCCCGGAGGGTGGTGGTCAATTTCTACCTAAAGAGTGACTGCTACACAAATAAACAGAATATGACATCAGAAACACAGTATCGCATCAAAAAATGCATGCATGTTGCTCTTACGAAGTCTGGAATGCGAGTGAAGAGGCGAGTTTGAGCACTCAGCTTACAAAGGGCGGTTTGATGACCAGGCGTTCCGGTCGGTGAGGACCTGGTAAGAACAGTAAGCTAGAACTGTATGAGGACGGTGAGCCTGGTACAGACCCGGTATAGAACGGTATGGAGCCCTGACAAATAAAAGACAATGCGGCATTTGTCATTTTTGCTGATTGTTCGCCGTGTTGGACTCTGTTGTTTTTCTATTAGACGGGAAGGGGCCAACCAGCTCAGTGTGAGAGACAGCACCATTAACCCTAACTCTACCATATACCACGATATATCATGACTGGGCACGCTGGTACCACCTGGCGTGGAAGTTTTTCGATGAAAAAATGGACCCACTCCATACAGTCTGGGCATTAATACACTGCCCAGACTGTGCTTGGAAGCCGTGGTGTAGCGGGGAATTGGAAGCTCCGCGTGCTGGAGGTCCCTGGATCAAATCCCGGGGGGATCGGAGGGATATTTTGCGTCGATTTTCCACGTTGAAGAAAAATTCTGAAAAAAGTGGGGGGCAGAGTTAGGGTTAAGGAGTAATTCTTACCTCCACTCCTGTAACTACATCATCACTTCCTCCTCTAGCTAATGGTTGGTCACCTCTATCTCCATGAAGCATCTCACTATTGTGGTTAACAAATAACAGAAGGAACTTATTATTAATGAGTACAATTTCCTGGATTTCATTTTGTACATTGTTTACGCACAAACGAATGCAATGAAGAAATCATTACGAGCTTAGAGCTTCACAAACATTTCTCATCAATTTTGAAAAATATCTGAGTTGAAACATTTTCCATAATTATTTCCCCAGGAATATCTCAGGCAGGTAAATCACCCACCTTGGCTACAGTTAAGTGATACAGGAATTCTTAAAGGTTAATTAACCCGAATACCATAAAATCCCATTTGAAAACTTTAATGATGGATATAATTATGTGGACACAAAAGTTGATTTGGAGAGCAAAACCCCATGAGGAAGTTGGATAAGGCACAGACTCTTATGCTGGTGGACCAGGGTTCGAGTCTCACTGCCTGAGGTGCTGGTTTCCCCCACCCCGCTCCCAGATTGGTGGACTGGGTCTGAGTCTCACTGCCCGAGGTGCTGGTTTTCCCCCACCCCCGCTTCCAGACTGGTGGACCCAGGTTCGAGTCCCACTGCCCGAGGTGCTGGTTTCCCTCAACCCGCTCCCAGACTGGTGGATTGGATTCGAGTCTCACTGCCTGAGGTGCTGGTTTCCCCCCACCCTGCTCCCAGACTGGTGGACTTGGGTTCGAGTCTCACTGCCAGAGGTGCTGGTTCCCCCCCCCCCCCCACCCCCACCCCCACTGGTGGACCTGGGGTCGAGTCTCACTGCCAGACTGGTGGATTGGATTCGAGTCTCACTGCCTGAGGTGCTGGTTTCCCCCCACCCTGCTCCCAGACTGGTGGACTTGGGTTCGAGTCTCACTGCCAGAGGTGCTGGTTTTCCCTCCCCCCCGCCCCCCCCCCCCCCCCCCCCCGCTCCCAGACTGGTGGACCTGGGTTCGAGTCTCACTGCCTGAGGTGCTGGTTTCCCCACCCCGCTCCCAGACTGGTGGACTGGGTTCGAGTCTCACTGCCTGAGGTGCTGGTTTCCCCACCCCGCTGGACCTGGGTTCGAGTCTCACTGCCTGAGGTGCTGGTTTCCCCCCCCCCCCACCCTGCTGGACCTGGGTTCGAGTCTCACTGCCTGAGGTGCTGGTTTCCCCCACCCCGCTCCCAGACTGATGGACCTGGGTTCGAGTCCCACTGCCTGAGATGCTGGTTTCCTCCCAACCCAGCTCCCAGGCGTAATTTGATATTGGTTAAAATTAAAACACTTACCTTGTATGTTGTATTGTCACTTTGGATTCAGGTTCACTGTCATCTTTGGTTATACTGGGAATACAAAATAAAATCATATCAAATATCAATATTACTGTGACTGTTTAATATCATTTTAGATTTGAAAACAAAAACCCACCCCCAAAAACTCCATACCAGACATAATATGTTATTCAGTACAATACTGAGTCTGATACTGACAATAATAAAAAATGACCTGGAATGCTTTATTTGTGCCTTCAATATTATGCCTTATATTATGTATCGCGATCAAAAAGAAAATCTTTCTCAGCAAACAAATACTGCTCCATTGGCAGGGCTGCTAACATTTGCTTTTTGCAATAAAAGAAAGATTTTGTTCAGCAATCAGCAAGATATTTAGAACTAAATTCAACATAACAGGGAGAAATGTTTCAGAATCAGGTAGATTTGTGAATTCTCTCATCAAAACATGTTTTATTTGTAGGAAAGTTGTGCCTATGATGACAATATTCACTGAGGTCACCTCCAACTTGGTTCAATTTCATTTCACACACTTGTCTACTCCAGTCTTTCTGATAACTGACTCATAAGGCTATGGGCTTAACCATAACCCTTACCCCATCCCTACCCTACACCTAATTTGATAAAGGATGGTACAGGTTGCCAGAAAAATTGCAAATTTCCCAGGAACTTAACTTTAAAAATGTACCCTCGTGGAGAAAATTTCCTTTCAAATTATTATGTATTTCTTTATTCATATACTTAAAATTTCCTCCAATACTCTATTTGGCTTCCTCTGGACAGTGACATATCTTACCAGACAGAGCTTTTACGCACCCGTATTTATGTTCCGTCTTTCAACGCTTGTTTGTATACGCCAGGCGCGCACGTAATGTGCTGCAATTAGCAGATTGCATACTTGTAGTTTTTAAGGTTTTGTATAGTATTTTCCATTTGTATCTCCCCCCCCCCCATACTGTTGTTTTATGTATTTTTGTAAATCGCTTTGAGGACAGTTTACTGTCATAGGGCGCTTAACAAACACCTTATTATTATTATTATTATTAATACGAAGTTACGTCACTGTCTTGTGATGACCAAATAGACTATAACACTATCTCCCCTAAATGTTGCAGCGATTACTAGAATATACTCCGACATCACTGCACAGAGTGATATTGATGAACCAAGTCAATCCACCTACCTATCCTCTCCAACCGTCACCACCTCTCTGCTGTTAACACCCATCTCATCATGAGAAACTTGTATTGAATGCTGATCTTCTTGGTCTTGTATGGAATGTCTTTCCATAGATCCAGCAATGCCTGAACGTTCCTCCCTAGCTCTTCTGTCTCTCTCTGCCTGCAGTCTCTGAGATTCTTCTAACCGAGCCTGCTGAAAGAGGACAGCATCACTGACGACATCTTGGATTTCGCCAGATGAGGAGGAGGATGAGGAAATGGTGATTTCCTCTTCAACTGGCGACTTTTTTGGGTAAAATAAAAATATCAATAATTCTACAGGATGTGTCTGAAAGGACTCTCTGAAAATTATGTTTTTTTTGTGTGCCAGAATTCCCTGAAAAATAAGACACTTTCAATTGTTCCAAGGATTAAATTAGAAGAAAAAAATCCCAAAACGAAAGGAAGGATTTGTATGTGTACCAGTCATTCCACAAAACGTTAGATAATGGACGAGTGTCAACAAATTAAACTGTAATTGTATCGTACCACTAAAACCTTACTCTTTAAAACAATCACCTTTCTAGTTTCAACGCAAAAATAATTGCAACCTAGTCCACTTTTCTTGTTAAAAGGCAGTAACTTCTTCATTGCTTATATTGACTTTACTTAATTTATCCTGACATAAGAGCATATTCCAATTATCATGTGTAAATGCTGCATTGAATGGACGGACGAGTAAGCTCTGACATTCCTGAACAGAGATAGATAATGATGTATAACTGCACAACTAATGCAAACACACATTTTATTTGCTTTGCTATTGTTATATTGTTTTTTCATATTCAATTTGTAATTCACTGTAATTCACTGTATTGTTTTCTTGTTTGTTAATGTTAATCGCGCCTTAGATTAGACCTTGTTTCTAGATAAATGGCGCATTATAAATGTTTTTTTATTATTATTATTATTATTACTTTCAACAATTTCCTGTAATGAAACTATTCATCAAAATATTGATAAAAAAGAACTAGATTAATCAATTTCCAGCTTTTAAAAAAAGAATACAGGACACGTGTGGGATGTAAAAATACCCCTACATAAATAATGTTCCAATGTTGGTAGTTTGACTTCGCATTATTTATATTGATTTGATTCAATCAGCGCTCAGATGTGAATAACCATTAGCCAATCACAGCTGGGCGCCGTATTGACGAGCAGGCTTTGCCAAAAGATATTCGCTCTCTTCTCGTGTGGTACCTTGTCGTCTGCAGACGTGTTGTATTGTCTCTTGTCATTTTCATTGTAACACTTTGTATAATTTGGAGCAACGTTTACTTTAATAAACTGCCAGAATATGGCGACGAAATGTATCAAGTTGTGATATAGACTACTCTTTATACTGTAAGAAACCGACAAGAAATGACTCTTACACACTTTACAATTCCAATCTTACCTCCTCCTCATCACTTAATTCCGGCTCCGGTTTATCCTCCGGTTCTAACTCTTCTCCTACGGCTTCATCTTCTTTCTCCTCAACCATCTTATCAATCACTTGTATGTCCTCATCATCTTCACCTAACTGTCCTTTCATGATCTGTGCAACCTCTGCGCTAGACTCAGACATACGCCTGCTGGCATTTTGAAGTAGCTTTTCCAGTTTCTCAGAGCTTACATGCGGTGAGGTGAGTTGTTCTGGTGTGGTACAGCCGACGGGTGAAGGTGGTGGGGATTTTGGTTCGTTATCATCGCTATCATCATCTTCTACCACTACCCTTCGGTTTCTTTCACCCGGAGTTGTCGGTGGTAGAGGTACTTCACCAGGGGTCATCGGAGGCAGTGGGATTTCTCCAGGGGTCAAAGGTGGCAGTGGGATACCAGAAGGAGTGGCGTTAATTGAAAGTGGGGTCATCTGCGTTGATGAACCTGGAGTTAATGTAATCGAACTGTCTGGTGTAATCACCCTTGTTCCATCGTTAGAAGAACCAAATAATTCATCAATGGATATCCCAGCTCCAAGGCCGCTAACATGTGTGATACTACTCCCGGTACTGCTAGATCCCCCGCTGGATCGTACACTTTTAGAGTTCACATTATGAGGAAGGGACTTATGATGTGATTTGAAAGCATCAGGTGTCATCAGGTATGGTTGGCCGCCGGGTGAATGTGGAGATTCAGATGAGAAAGAGCTTGTAAGTCGGTCATTACTCAGAAGATCTGATTGGCTACTGTCTGTGGCGGTGGTTCCTGATTGGCTGGTTGTGTTAAGACTCATGTCTGATAGACCATCACGTAAGGCTGAGGATTGGAACAGAATACAATAAAGGTTTATTAAGTGGAGGATAGAAGTGGAGCAGGCGGCCACTACGTTGAAAATATGGACCAGCCCATCCATTTATTATCACACCGAAGTCTGGCAACAGAAATAAAACTTACATCTTTTATTCTCTTTCTAATGCATTTTTACCTTTCAGATAATAACAGTTTAAGAGAAAGTGACTGGGGGAAAATAACAGTTCCAAGAGAAAGTGACCGGGGAAAGTGATCATAATATTTTACAAAAATAGATCAACCTTTTTTGTAAAATGGACACAACCAGGTTGCCATCCATTACAGCCTCATAATGGATGGCAGACATTTTGCAGGGTCCAATTAAAATGACTGAATAAAGTCATTACCATATCAGACCACACCCACTGCATTACAGTCATTAAATTTACAGTTGGTGACAGAGAAGTCCAGCACTGGCTCTACGCTGGTGTAACATTTATGACGCTATAGATACAATCAAACCAATTGGATGTGCTCGTTGGTTGGGTCAAAATCCTGAATTGAGAATCTACTTGGCAATGTGAGTAAAACATACTGCCTTCATAGTCTATACTTAGTGTCATTTCAAGTTGGGAGTTGACTTCAGCATGTATTCTAGTGAATAGTTATTGCATAGCATCTACGTAATCAAACAGCAATGTTGGCCTTGGTGCCGAAAAGCTGCACATATGATTACATTTTGCTGCTGAGGTCACCTCCAAGCATGAGATGACACAGCTGATGAAATTTTCGTGCAGGTCTTATTTACGCGCTTTTCGGGCAAAATATTTTTCCGCGAAAAATTATAACAGTGCATCCAGAAGGTCGCCCGCGAAAAAGAAAATTGCGAAATGTCTATGATATCAAAATGCGCGAAAAAATCTCTACGCGAAAATATTGGCTTTTACAGTAGTCTTTAATCACATACCTATTTCATCTTGTGATGCTGAACTGATGGATCCTCCCATGTCTTGCTCCACTGAAGATGATGGTTGGAATCGAACCTGTAAATCTTGCACAGACCTATGAGGAAGGACAGAAGTAGCCTTAAGTTTAAAGGCAACTAGCATACTATAGTTTGAATAGCTCCAAATTGGCAAAGTCTTCTTACAGCACTAGCAGCGAATGATAACAGATGGACCTGGGCGCGCATGAATGCAACAAACGCAATGTACATCGATATGCTCGACACGTGCATCCTACCAACACTGTGCGTGTGTGGTCATAATCGCGCATCTACGATAAGATTACTTTTGCGTGCGGAGAGATAAAAACTGAACATTTCTGGCCAATTTGGAACTGATTACATTTTAGGTAACCTATGATTGATCATTGCTGATACAGGTTTGATTATCCAATAGCTTAATGAGTTACACTGTTCAAAGTTTAAATTGAATGCTGTAATCAATGCATGTTTGGACCAGACCCATTAGTCACATGTTACCTAAATTTTGAGGGCCTGATTTCAATCTAATAGATTGAAATCAGGCCCTCAAGAGTTAGGTAACATGTGACTAATGGGTTTGGTCCAACCATGAAATGCCGAAAGGTACCCCCTGCGCTGATTTAACTGGATTGGGAATAATGGACTAATAATCACTCCCCCCCCTCCCCTATCAAGTTGGGATACCTCAATACTGCTGGTTGTGTCTTTATTCCACAACTTTCAGTTGGGATGAATTTCTATACTAAATCAATCAGCAGTTTACCTTGAATTTACACAGAACATCTTCACTTTGATACCAACACTGTCTGCCTTAGGTCGGTCTTCTAACGTGGCTTCTAATTCTCCTGAAATACAGACAAATGATATATTATTAAATCAGAAGTATGTAGATTAATGTTTGAGTCAATCGATCAATGTTTGAGTTAATCACGTTCATAAGAATAGATACCCTTTTCAATTATCGCCAGCTTTGGAAACAGTAGATATCTTGCTTTTTTATGGATGTAACAAAACAGAGAAGTGAATTAAAACGTTTTAACAAATATGTTATTAGAGGAAATTGGACCTTGGGTTAATAAACTGTAACTATAGAAACATGGATCTTAATGACACAAGCAACATAAATGTATATTGAAACACATTAGGGATATAAGAAGGAAACAAAGAAATATAAAGAAGTCAAATAACAGAATGTTTTCAGAAATAAATACCTACCAGAGTTCATCTCTTCACCATCTTCCCCATCATCCTGTGCTGCTTTGATCTTACATTTGCCAGCATCTACTACAGCAAAGCTAAGCATAGGCTGTACTAAGAGAAACTCACTGATAGATGTCACATGAGCACGACCTTCATTAGGGTCTTGAAATAACTGTAACACATACAGGACCTGTAGAGATACAAATGATACTTATTTATAGACTCTGACATTAGGCCAAACAAAGAAGATGGTCTGTCTCAGAAGCCCGCCCGCATTGGTATGTGAAATGAGCTACGGCGCGTATGTCTACGTGCTGAGGCCTAAAAAAAAAAGTTTTTTTTGTTTTTTGTTTTGATTTTTACAAAATATTTTTAAAAAAAGGTCTCTGTAAGCTTGGATTAGCAAAAATAAATAAATTGCATGCCTCATAGCCTTTTTTCTAAGAAGCACTGCACTTATCTTTTTTGCAAAATGTTTCTGAGATGGACCTTCTTCTTTGTTTGGCCTTATGCACAGATATCTAAACACTATGAAACAGCTTTTAAAATATTTGTTGGTGTGGTATTTTGAGTACAGGAGCATTTATATTGGTGGTAAATTACACAGAAATGAAGCTCTGTATGTGTATTTAACAAATGTGATTAATTCTGGTCTGTCACAAATGTTGAGGATATGAATAATTCATTATTATGTTCAGTCGAGGATGATTTTCTGGTGAGCCCCCCATTTTCATAGTCATGGCACACAGTCAAAAGCAGCCCAATTTTGTAGGGTTTATAACACTGATATAGTCCATCGCTGCAAATCTTTCTACCAATTAAAAGTACCTATATTTGAGTGCTGTTATCGATTGGCAGAAGTGTCGATTGTCGCAATATTTTCCATACTTGCGACATATCGATATGTTTTTTCATGTTGACAAGAAACGATATAAATTTTAATTGGGATTTTTTAATACACAGGCTAAGTTTTCCGATCGCACATTACCATTCAATTACAAAGTTAAAATACAATGGATATTGACGCGTGCATGGCCGTACCATGTGTCATCCCCCGGTGAAAGCCTGACAAGTATCAAAATAACAGCCGTTCATGTTTTTGTTTAAAGAATAAATAAACAAAACAATGCCTATTGTATTTCGTATTCATTCATCAAAAGAACAGCATATCAGAGAGCAAAGTTTGGGCAACCGAAAGCTGAATTCATGTGTCTTGAACCGAGCCTTTTGCAATGAGTGGCGACCAAGTGTTAAAACATGTGGTTGCAAATTATTAGCATGACGTCATTTGTCTCGGGTTACGGAAAATCAAAACAAATCCAAGGCATATTTTTTAAGAATGAAAAATTGCCCTTTGCCCTTTCCCACGTCACACGCATGCATAATGATGATTTTAGTCAGTTAAAGATGGCGTCCATCGGCCAGCTAAGTACAGAATGGTGACAATATTTGTCATTTTAGTCTTCATTTAACGTTTTAAAATTATTTTTCCGCCCACTTTTCCTCTGACATTTATCGGTGGGGTAGATCATTGACAGGGATATTTCCCCCAGATCCTGATCTGATCAAGCTTTATCAAAACGTTTTTAATCAGTACCGATAGCTGCAGAATTAATCATCGTCATGTCTACGTTTTTTCCGACGACATACCGATAATTTTGTATCGATAGCAGCACTACTTTCTTTTGATATCTGTCATGATGACATAGGATGCTGACAGATCTAATTTGACCTTAAAGCTTGGTTGTGGTATGATACCAGGCTGTTGAAACTGTAGCTTTTGTAGGCATGTCCAGGTTACTGTGCACCACACTTTAAAATCAGTCTTGCCTACCAAAAGTCTCTATCCCTTTAACCCATACATACCTTTCTTTTGATATCTGTCATGATGACATAGGATGCTGACAGGTCTAATTTGACCTTAAAGCTTGGCTGTGGTGTGATACCAGGCTGTTGAAACTGTAGCTTCTGTAGGCATGTCCAGGTTACTGTGCACCACACTTTTAACTCTGAATTGTATTCTGCTCCAGTGATGAGAAATCTCCAGAATGGTAGACTGTGAGACAAAATGTTGATTGGAGAATGTTAGAATTAAGTCTTTGTAATGCTCGGTACTGAATGCTCTGTACTGACTGTATTGTACATACTTGACTAATAGTGTATGGTAATATATCTATATAATGATTCAACTGACGAGTGTGGGCGAAAGCCAACATGAAACAAATTTGTCTTGAATAAAATGTAAAAAGTTTACTCACAATCAGTATAATTATTGCTCCCATGTGGTCGAGCACTTTATCAATACTGATTTAAGTAAAACTCTGGATTCTATATAATGATTATTAATGTTTCAGACACTTTATAAGAGCAGCATATGCCAGAAATCCTCAAATGAAGGAAAGAAGGTAGCATGCATGGTAGCAGAGGTGGTGAACGAACTTTTTCCCGTTGACATTGTTTAGAGGGCAACCCATCAAAACAGGGTAGTAGATAAGAATTCATGTCCCAAATGGCTAGTGGTGGCTCTGCCTAATTCTGTTATAATGCCAATCGCCTCTCAAACTCTTACTGAATTTGATGACAAATGTAACTCTTAAGAAAGCGACCAATGGCCATGATGCTTTGGACCAATTTTCAATAAGACAAATGCATGCTGTGTGACCCACTTGTCCACTTGTTTCAAATATTCATTCCAAGTGCACACTACAATGCAGCCACATGAACACATACATGTTTGGTCAAATTCTGTCCAAACCATTATGACAGAGACTCTAAGAACCAGGGGTTGGTTGCATTCTGACGCGTCTGCGCGTCCTGAACCTCTCACTTTCTTGCAGTGACGCATCATGTTTCAAATTGGAAATACTTGCGGGTCCCGATCAAAATTGAAGTCAAAATTTGACGATGTATGGAAATGGAAACCTTAAGAAATTCTGTAAATTACATATCCATCCTTTGCTCACAATATAAATTCATTAAAACTGTCCGTAAAAAAGTAAAATTGTCAAATACCCAAACTTCAGGACCCCTCAATTTCTTGGGGGACCCCTTAAATTTGTTTTTTGAAGTCCTACGAGGTCCTGAAAAATTTCATGGGACTTCTCACATTTTTGATCCAGTGCTATCCCTGCTAAGAACCCAAATAAAAACACAAGAAACTCCTTACTTTGGATCCTGATACTTGTGATTATCACAGAAGAGTAGCGCAGACACAGCTTTGCCATCATGAGGCAAAAATTGATGCAGTCTCCTTGGTGGTTCTGTTGCTTCCCAATACATTTGCCAGAATTTGACAGATCCATCGAGACTGGCTGTGGCCAATACCGTCCCATCCGGAGATACAGCTGCATCTGTGATAGGCTGTAAATAAGAGTTTTATTAAATGTAGCTGTTGTTTTTGTGGTAAAGGGGAATGTTCCTATCAATTTTTTTCTTCTTTTTTGATTTTTTTCTCAAATCAAAATATTTTGATATCAGAAGAATCCCCATATTTTTCTCATTATTTCGGTAAAGTCTTAATGGCCAGAAATGTTCCATTTAGAAATTATAGGCCAAAATGTGGTGAATTACTGCCACAGGTGGTTAACCACCCAGTCAGTTTGTGTACTTCCCAATGGGCAAATTTCTTGTGACCTTGTGCTTCTAAAATAAAAACCATTGATAGTTATGCAACTCAAACTTTGGAATGCCACAATTTTAAGAATGACCTTTCATGTAAAATAGAAAACATCAAGTTGAAAATCAGGCTAGCAATTATAACATATGTGACGTGTTCTACCGAAACCAGACACAATTGGGCAAGATATCAAAATTGAGTTAGTAATTGATTATTAAACTAGAGATCTTCAGCTTTACAGTGGTACCTCTCTTTTTTTAATCGGATTTCCCAAAGCGGAGTTACATCATTTTCAAGTTCGTCTTTTACGGTCTTTATGAAAACTCCAAACTGAGATATCGCCCTTTAAAGTTACTAGAACTAGGCTTTTTACTAGAACTAGGCTTTTTTTAAATCACTGAAACATACATTTAGGATGATTTTTTAATCTGAAACTTTCACAATATTGTTATAAACACTCTGAAGATCAATTATTTACCAGAAACTCAAATTCCCCCAAAAATCACCCTCAATTATGTTTTGGGCTATTTCTCAGTTTGGAGCTCTGCCCAATTCCGTCTGGTTTTGGTAGAACACGTCACATATACCTTTAACTATTTAAAACACACCACACAGCTGCTTCATACGTTCAACACAATACAAATGACAGTTTCTACATACTAATATCAGTTCAATCAAATTACCTTAGTGTGTCCATCATACACTTTGATGAGACCTTCTCTAACGGTGTCAAACTCAATAGGTTTGGTACTGTACAATTCTGTAGCCACATCTACATCCCACAGCTCAGCCTATTAATATAAAACACATTGGTAAATATATAATGCAGTTATAGGTCACAATTCGATGATGACAATGTCATGCTAAGTATTCCATATGTACTGTTCAGTGTTCATATGATGTGTGTCAAGAAACTATTCTCAACCTTGCCAAATTCGACAGTGTCTATGATAGATGACTTTTAAAAAGGTAACTTAATAAGCGCCCACCCAAGAATAATGTACCTGGTTTTTACTTATACTTTTAATTTTTTTTAAATTTTTATATTAATTTTACTTTTAATTTTTTTTAAATTTTTATATTAATTTTACTTTATCTGGCGCAATTTTGAAATGGCCTATTGACAAAGTTAAATATAGGGAGAATCTTAACTTACTTGGTTATCATGTGTAACTGCCAGCATACGACTTCCTTCATTTGATATCGAGCTACTATCACTAGCAGCGGGGTCATCTGGGAGGAATGGACACCACATCAACCTATGGAAATCACTAGATGCGGTACCTGTTCTTGTCACATTCAATTTGGGAGTGTATCTAAACTATTGTTAAGGGAAACAGCATGACATTAGTGCAGTTGAATTCTTAGTTTTAATAAATATGACTTAATTGCCAGTGGTGGGAAGTGTAAGTACATTTTATCTAAAATTACTACAGTGTAAACATTTCCACTTTAGGCCTACATTAGGCCAAAAAAGTTAAAAACTTTGTCTCAGCGCCTTTTGGCTTAAAAAGCTATGTGCTATGCGATTTTTTTAATTTTATTTATTTTTACCAAAATAAGGTATGTCCTATGCATTTTTTTTAATTTTTAATTTTTTTAATAAAAATCTAAATATAGTCAATAGTTATGCTTTTGACTTTTTAATAAAAGTAATCAGATATGATCAATGCATATTGTATGCTTGTGTTCTCTTTATCTCTTAACTTCACAAAGTTAGTTGAATGTGTGTTCTCAGTCACAAGGTTGCCGAGTATCACCGAAACTTACTAATTTTTTTTAATATCGGGAAGAAGAAAAAAAATCAGAAAAAATGGCTGCCGTCCGTAGCATTTAAAAAACAATGCGTGTGGGCCGCTGAGACAAAGTATTACATTTGTTAGGCCTTACTACAGATGATTGACAAATGTGACCTGTTCCCACACAATGAGCGTAAAGTCGCAGCGAAGATGTTGCTGAATTGAGCTAGGATAGCATGTTATTGATTTTTGCCGTTTGTTGTTAGTATGGACCAAGCCCTTCTATTTATAGCGGGATTATAAAATAAATAGCCTGGCATGGCTGGTAATACTCTTAAAATAAGTATACATACTGTCATTTTAGAATTCCCCTATAATAGAAGGGACCTTGGGTCCATACCAACAACAATTTAAATGGCAAATCAATAACATGCTATGCTGCCTCAATTCAGCAACATCTTCGCCTCGACTTTACGCTAATTTTGTGGGAGCAGGTCACAAATAACACATTTCACATTTTGAATCTCTGTAATTCAAGGATACTGTATCTTCCCTCCAGATTCACTCAGTTGCCATACTGACATATTGCCTCTCCTGTCAATACAGCCTAGTATGTTGGAATTATGATGAGCAAATGCAACGTCTGTAATGATGTCAATGAAGCCTTTGAGAAGCGCCCTCTCTACGGTGCGTCTGTTTAGAATGCGCAGACCATAACCAGGATGAACTGAAAAGGGAAAAATGAAGATGGTTGAATATTGAAAGCAAAATGAAAGACTTAAGTATCTGCATATTCAAATATTTATGGTGACCTCTCTGTTCATATTTGTGACCAGTCACGTCAAAAAGGACATGTTGTCGGCAAACACAGTTTTGAGATAGAGGCCAATAAATTTGGTGAAATATAAAAGAAATAATAGAAAAAAATATGCTTCTTCAAATCATATCTTGTGATTAAAAAGTCCGATCACATTCAACATGGTATCATTTTCAAACTTAAAATGTGTTCTTCCAATTCATGACAATCAAAATTGACTCATGCCACCGACATGTCCATTTTGATGTGACAGGGTCACATTTGTGCATCAGAATTATACACCAATTAAGTGTGAGTGTGTTTAGCCCTCTAGCATTAAGGCAAACAAAAAGGTTTGTTTGCCCGACCATAAATTCTAGATCTTTTTTATGGTGAAAAATGTATGTTTTTTTAATCTGAAGTTGTCAGACTGTCTAGACATCGTTTATACCCATATCCTCCCTTGTAAACACTAAGTTGGTGCGAATTCAAGATTCTAACAAAAACAGGACATCAAACATGGTCTGACGGTTACAACGGGCTGCAAGTTTAGACTTTTCACATTTTTTTGATATAGCGCTATTAAAACAAACATACGGGATAAGAACATAAAGTAATTGAGAACAAAAACTGTATAGTAATTTTTTTCCCTAAAAGAGTTGGGTAAGCTCCAGTGTCTATAGCAAAGAAGGAAAAAAAGGTAAACAAATAAGGAATAAACTGACCGACCCACTTTTTGTCTCCTTGTTAGGGCAATTAATCCCTCTATGTTTTTGGTCTAATGTTACAACATATTCCCTGCTAAATATTTGATTAAATTCTACATCTAATATGTGGATGACACATATATTAAAGGTAGATGACCCGATTTTCAACTTGATGTTTTCTATTTTACATGAAAGGTCATCCTTAAAATTGTTGCATTCCAAAGTTTGAGTTGCATAACTCCAATGGTTCTATTTTTAGAAGCGCAAGGTCAAAAGACATGGGCCCATTGAGTAGTACACAGACTGGTTGGTGGTTAACCACCTTTGGCAGTAATTCACCACATTTTAGCCTATAATTTCTAAATGAAACATTTCTGGCCCCTAATATTTTACAGACATAATAAGAAATATATGGGGATTCTTCTGATACCAAAATATCTTGATGTGAAAAAATCATAGCCCCAAAAAAGTGATCGGGTCATAAACCTTTAAATTGCAATGTTTAGGATACTGTGAATTCCATACAAGAATCAAACCTGAGCAGTTGATGTGTACATACACAATTTGGCGACGTCACAGCATTGCAAGCTGTTATTTTGCAAACAGTCATCTGTGGGGATTTCAGTGGGGATCCAAATATGTGGCATTACTGAATGCAGATATGGAAATATCATTGTATATTGCCAAATTATTATCATAATTAATGATGGTATTAAAGATGAAATTAATAAATGCAATTTGAAATTTCTAGGATTATGTTAAATTGGATCTTCAAACCAAGACTGAAATCAAGACAATTTGAATAAAGGTAAATTTCAATACATACTAAATATAGTAAAAATTACAGGCATATATCGGGGGCATGAAGAGGTAGGTTTGGAGCACTGTAAGCAAATTGAAGATCAGCTTCTTCCGTGCCGATGTAGAATGCATTCTACTTTATGGCGCAAAAGGGTGGACATTAACAAACAGACTTGAAGCAAGACTTGACGGCTGCTATACCAGACTACTAATGATGGTATTAAACCTCAACTGGAAGGATCATCCCACAAGAGAGGAAATCTATGCAGGGCTACCCAAAATATCAGAAATTGTTAGGGGTCGACGCCTCAATTTTGCTGCCCACTGTGTAAGAAGGCTGAATGAACCAGTGTCTCAACTAGTCTTCTGGACCCCAACTCAAGGCCAACATACTCAAGGGAGACCAAGGTTGACATACCCCACACTGCTTAGTAAATATGCTGGCATCAACCAGCAAGAGCTACGCAATCTAATGCAGGACAGAGTGAACTGGCGAAAATTCATCATGGCTTCTGACCGAGGTCGACGAAAGTAAAGTAAGCATATTGATTCTGGTGCCTCTGTTTAATTTCATCCCTGTATTGAATCTTATCATTTAAATAGTTAGTACTTACCTTTGAGTACATAGACTAGATATGTTGAGTTGACAGCAACTAGGTTACCATAGTAATACTTGTGCTCCCAATCATAATTAACAACAGGTGTAATTTTAACCTAGAAAGGAAACAAAGTTAAATAATGAACTTCAGATCACTGCAAAAGGTTAAATATATTGAATTTTCATATCACTATAGTTCAATTAGTTCCAAATTGTCGAGCGCAAAAGTAATATTAAGCACATGCGTGCTATTTTGACCATACGAACACAATTTTCTTTGATGTACAATGTGGTTGTTGTCTTCAGGTACGTCTATACCTTTCTGTATTAATTCGCTGCTGTAAGAAGGCTTGCCAATTTGGAGTAAACTATAAACAACAAATTCAAAACGAGACAACACACTGGATGAATGATTTTTATTTTATGAAAACATTGTGTTCACCAAACTTGATTCAGTGATAATGCTTTATTTATGTTTTAACCCTAACCTTCCCAGAGGCCACAAATCGCCACAACAAATAGCTGGCTCAATCCAGTGAGCTATCAAATGGCCTCGAAAAAGTTAACTTTTCGAACTTCCTCAATAGCGCATGCAATCAGTTAGTCCTCTGACTTCAAAGCCACCAGTCTGGGTTCGATCCTCGGCGCTGGCGAAGATTGATCTTGCCCCAAAAATTTGACCCATTTTTCTCCCTTGACACGCCTGGGGAGTTTATGTCACTTGATGTTGAAAAGGTATGATCATTCTAATGTAAATAAAATAATGTACCTTGTTGCTACCAGGAGCTTGGCTATTTGGACTGGATGCATCACTAGGTAAGATGTCAACCTCTCTTCCATATATGGGCACTGAACCTTACCTTGTTGCTACCAGGAGCTTGGCTATTTGGACTGGATGCTTCACTAGGTAAGATGTCAACCTCTCTTCCATATATGGGCACTGAACCTTACCTTGTTGCTACCAGGAGCTTGGCTATTTGGACTGGACGCTTCACTAGGTAAGATGTCAACCTCTCTTTCATATATGGGCACTGAACCTTACCTTGTTGCTACCAGGAGCTTGGCTATTTGGACTGGATGCATCACTAGGTAAGATGTCAACCTCTCTACCATATATGGGCACTGAACCTTACCTTGTTGCTACCAGGAGCTTGGCTATTTGGACTGGATGCTTCACTAGGTAAGATGTCAACCTCTCTACCATATATGGGCACTGAACCTTACCTTGTTGCTACCAGGAGCTTGGCTATTTGGACTGGATGCTTCACTAGGTAAGATGTCAGCCTCTCTTCCATATATGGGCACTGAACCTTACCTTGTTGCTACCAGGAGCTTGGCTATTTGGACTGGATGCTTCACTAGGTAAGATGTCAACCTCTCTACCATATATGGGCACTGAGCCTTTCTTATCATCACCTTCTAGAATTCTGCAATGTTACAAAAATAAATGTACAGTAATAGTATCTCTTATGAAGGCCCATGTCCTGATAAGGGTCCACCCCCAAATTTTTAACTGATTTTGCAAGGATACTAATTAACAGCACATCCTAACAATTATACAAAGGTTGTGACCTGAACTTTAAGATTTGTATTAATATAATCAGATGAAAGTTCATATTTTTCTTATTATCCAGGTAAATTTAAGACCGGGGAGAGGTTTCAATTAGATGCTACATAATAATAATAATAATAATAATAATAATATTACCGTTCTTATATAGCGCTTTCCACAATGCAAGCACAGTCCCAAAGCGCTTTTTTAAATCAATTATTATCGCTGCCAGTTTAGATATCAGAATCCTTTGGTCGCTACACTTAGGCGGCTACCAGTCAACAAGTGCACAAGCATATCAGCACTACTTAGATTTTGATATCCTAACAGCTCCCCAAATATCGCTTGGGTCGATGAAGCAATTGAGACTAAGTACCTTGCCGAAGAATTCATGAACATGTTGGCTATAGTGGGGCTAGAACTCACAACCTTTGCATCGTGAAGCCTGCATGCTATCCACTAGACCACACGTGCTCTCAATGTATGGGAAAAGTAGTGAATTATATCAAATTGTGGTATACAACACCTAAATTTGTTCCTTTTTACTGAGGCCAATTAACAATGAGTTAACCTCATCATTAGTCTAAATAGTGAATTGATTGTCTTTATTTTGATAGAAATTGATGGAAAATAGTTAATTTCTTATTTTAGTTTGTGTTTCTTCATGGAAGTCAGTGGATTGTTTTGAAAACAAAGATCATCTTACATTTTCTGGTAGACTTTTCCAAAATCATCAAAACTTCTATTTCCAGCAGCAGCTCCCTGAAAAAGAATAAATCATACAATATAAGTAAGCCCCGGAATATAACGAGATTGCGTTATTTACGGCGTGATTCTCGCTTTTAGGAACATTTCTCGGTTTATTGAAAATCGCCCGCGAATTCTCGGCATCGTGGGTTTTATCAAAGAAAAATTCTGAAATCGCGGGTTTTTTCAAAGAAAAATTTCAATCATTAAAATAGAGATCAAATCGACCCGTGTATCAAGCATTTTAACAGTCGTCCGGGAATGAGATTAAATGTCAAGTGCCCAGGAAGTAGCTTCGATTTTCCGCATCAATGCGGTAGAATACAATTACATCATAGCATGATTAGAATGGCTTTTATACTAATTAGCGTACCGACCGATCAACAAAAATAACAATGAACTTTCCGTCATCCATCCTTGATTATCCACAATCGATTGCGGAAGCATACAAATATACATCGCAGCAGTCATATAATAACTCCTTGGTCTGAGCCTCGTCTGCACGATCGACGATTTTGTCATCTAAACACATCGAAATACTGATGAAATCGACCCTTGTATGACTATTTTACGATCCAGAAATTGGATTAAATGTCAAGTTAAATTCTTCATTTTTTCAATCGTACTTTTTTCAAGTTTGGAAACCTCATGGGCGTGGGAACTGGAAAATACCCTTCTCTAAATGTAAACAAAAGCGATGTTGTTAATCTTTTGACAATCTGCTTTTTAACAGTGTGATAATGTGGTTTGCTCTTACATGTGCGCCAGAGTCTAGCATCGAGCGAGTGTGGAATCGGAACCACAAAGTTCATAGTTCATGATTCCCGGTATTTATTTTTGGCGTGCAGCGCAATGGCAGTAAATTGGCTGATTTTCAAATTTGTATCCAGCGTGTGTGGAACATGAAACGGACGGAGCATAAAACCATGTGCGAATGAAAAAACAAATGTTTGACATAAAAAAAGTCAAAATACGGCAGCTACTAATTGGAATATAATGAACATTATGAAACCTCTTTATCTGGAATAACTTGCAAAATTATTATGCTGTCATGTAGGTAAGAAAATTGGACAAAAAGTAAGCTTATTTACTTTTTAAAATAGAATTCAAGGAGCGATATTTAGGGGTGATTTTCGGTCACAACCTTTTTGTTATTGCTTGAAAATGAGTGACAGCGCGATTTCTCGTTTTTCTCTCGCTATCAACAATTTCGGTGCGTTTTTCTCGGGTTTTTAGTAAATCTGATGAAATCTCGGTATATCTCGCTTTTGCTTAAAAGTTCGTGCGTTTTTTACCAAAATGAAATGCGTTTTTTTCCGGGGCTTAAATATAAGTTAAAAGTTTAACGGGTTCGCCGTCGGACGAGTTTTAATCTGTCAAGCTTTCGCCAGGATTAGCTCTGACTTCTTCAGGACCAAATTATTATAATATTAAACAAAACATAGAGATTGCCACTTCTCTTGTTATCATCATTTGGGCTGCCCCTTGCCCGACGATTTGAGAGTAGGTGCCCTTTCCTACTTGTCAAAGAATTAGTGGCTCTGAAAAGAGCCGTTCAGATGGATTGCCGCTTCCACTGAACACGTAGGTTACCACTGGCCTACTATAAATTTGGTTCTTATAGAACCTCCAAAGGACTGCCCCTTGACCAATGGAAATAACGTAGAGACTGCCCCTTGTCTACTACAGACTACAAAAGTCTAATGCACAGTAGTGCGGTCACTGATCTGTAATCATACAACACAAATAGGAATTATAGATACCAGTTTCAACTCCTTTGATCAGTGATTGTTGACTGATTGAGGTCTAAGGGCTTGCTCTGCAAGCACTGGGAATTAAATTCTAGTTGCTGGCGTAAGTCACTAGCCACTGAGATACCCGAGTCTTGCTACAATAAACATGATATTTGTATGCATTATTGCATGTATACCATTCTATGATTGTGCAACTTCAATATTTAGATAACGTTTGAACTAGCCCATCTTTGCTCCCCAGTGGAGTGGATAAGTTATTTGAGGTGCTGGGCAAGTTGGGCATTTACAGTCCATTTCTAGTCCTTGGTTTGATTATAATTATTATTTGGTTTGTCGGTGGCTTCTTTCATTCGTGTATTAATTTCAGTTCAATCTTTATGCAAGGTAATATTAAAATTAATCATAGTCATTAACAACCCAACCCTTGCACTCGAATACCACAATCACCATTGGAAGCCTATGTGGACATTGCGCAATCATGGCAAGTTGTTGATTCATTTTCAGGGATATCAAAAATCTACCAACTCTTACATGCAGCAGCAGAGTTCAAATAACTTCACTGGTTAAATCTTACATAATACTATCTTAGCAATAGGATACTGTACCTGTTGTGGACGTGGAGATGCATCAAGGTTTGGATGAGGCCTTCAAAAACAAACAATGATAACTTCAATTAATCATCTTTAACACACAAATATAATAATTGGTTTAACAATACCCAGATAATTTCAAACTATTCCATTGTCAGCTGTTGCGTGTGCGTAACCGCAACAGCCGCGTAGTGCATGGTTACCAGATGTTATAAACTACAGTGCACCATGACACTGCGCATCATGTGTTAACCATTCAGATGAATGCACGCCTGATGCTCGCATCGAGAAATGGTTGAAATTATTAAAGTTATACATAATTAAAAAGCTACACAATTGTCAATTTTAACTGTTAAAGATATGACTAAGGATTTGAAAAGAACTGTCACTTTTAACACCATTTGTAGGCACATTATTATTATTCTTTTTTTTAACACACAGTTTAAATAAAATTTGAACATTGCCGCATGGGTGAGCTAAGGAAGTTAAACTCGCACAGTCGGTTAAGTGGGTCCATTGTTTGCTCAGGCAATGGCTACACATTTACATTTTGCAACGAGACTCCTCGGTTTGCTGGGCGACAGGCTGTGATACCACACAAACATTTAGCGTGCTTATATTAACTGAACATTAAGCGTGCTTTATTAACTGAACATTTAGCTGTAGTACAGGCCCTCTCTGGTCGGTCTGGTCATGCCCTAATAGTACTCGCCTATGGACGTGGTCGACAAGCACAACGAGGTGGAGCGAAAATTAAATAATGAGAGGTGAAGTTTACTGGAGGCAATGTTTACAGGAGGCGAAGTGTCCTGTTTCTTTCATAACAAACTCACCTTCCATTTTCCATCCTGTCACCTTCAATTGAATGCTTCAAACTTGACGAGGAGTTAGGAGAACCTGCACAAAAAGAATAATTCAATATGTTTGTGAATATGTCCTGATTGAGCGGTATGATCAACAGTTTTGATCAAATGAACATTGACACATGAACATTGCAAGCTTGAAATTGTGCAAGAATAAGGATTTAGTTGGAAACATAGTTTGACCGCCAAAATCTGCTCCAAATATCTCTTTAGCAAAGATTCACCCACCTTGTTCTAATCAAGAATATTTGCTTATTTCAATGAGATTTGTTAAATGGAAAATATCATAGCTCTTTGTCGAGACACAGGAAATCCTTTCATGAATATTTGCTGGTGGTGTGCTTATGCACTGAAATTATATCAAACATAACGTACTGTTCAAAATCGTTGAGAGGGGAAACAAAGAAAAATAATCATGTTATTGTTTATGGTTTTGTGTTCTTTTTTTGTAACAAAACACATGAACTTTGATTATACATGTCAAATGTACAGGTTTCAGATGTGCCCCCCCCCCCCATTTTTTGTAACGAATTTAAGAACTGCTTATTGTCAAACAGTATAAAACAGGCAAGGAAAAATTGAAATCACTATAACAAACACAACAACAATAACAGAGGAAAGGCTTAAGAAACAAATAACAACAATTACAAAGGAATGAAGGCAATGTAAACTAACTTAATAGTAGGATTCAACAGACAACAATTACCATAACAGAAATTAATCATCTCAGCATGAAGAATGAATTTATAAGTAAGTGAATCAAAGGCCGAGCACTAATGGACTTTACTGTGCAAGTGCAACGGACTTCGACTGCAGTCACTGTGAGATCTGAGGGTATTTGGCATGTTTTTGTTCGATTTCGTTGTCAAGGTGTACAACGTCTCATTTAAACGCAACGTTTTGCCTCACATACTACAGGCGCCCGATGCGTCTCTTTTTGATGGTCCGCATCTGTTGCGTTGCTGAATATTTGCAATCTGGCGCAGCCCCACCAACTAATGCAAAACAAATGGCATAACGCAGCGCAGTTTCATGTGCAAGGGCTTGCGTTGCATTTTTAATTAGTGTGAAATGTCACAATAACAAATCAAATCAGATATTGGATTCAAGGCCAATGCAACTTCATATTTTTGTGTACCAGCCAGTCAGGCAGGTAGCTTCTAAAAGTTTCCAGCCCAATAAAAAGATTACCTGCCCACATCTGTTTCCAACTCACAAGTAGGCCTACATTTAGGAATCTTTGAGTTTGATGAAAAAAACACCTGCTAGTTGGGCAGGTAATTTTGCACTTTAACCTGCCCGGCACCAAATTTCCCCCCATGGGCAGGCGCTTATTTCCAGCCCTGCTTTGAAGTGAATAATGAGCTAGGCACTAAAACAAGAAAACAAAGGGTAGAGATTGGACTGATAACCATAGACATGCTATCCTCCTCGTTAGTATTGACAAAGATGCTAGTTTACGCACACAGTGGCAGACCTAAGGCCTAAAAAAAGGTTTGATTGGCCTAACCCGACCGACCCTAAATACATCGCCGACCCTGAATATTTTTTTATTATTTTGAGGGAGAAAAATTATAAATAAAAAATAAATAAATAATAATTTAAGTTTCTGACTGTTTGCTTTCATTTTCGGCTATTTTAAGTCCCCCATCGAAATGAAAAGTAGGTGATTTATTTTTTTTAAATTTTGAATCCCGACCGACCTACATGTACCTTATTTGTTTTTGTCATGTTAGGCCAATCAAACTCTTTTTTTTTTAGGCCTAACTTCAGGTCCTCTAAAGATTGACAAAAATAAAATCTGGATACTGTTAGGGACCACAACCGTGCTACTGAGCATCCTTCTGCACATGTATGCTTTTCCTATACAAAAACTTGGTATTTCAGTTTAATGTGATTTTAGGTCAACTATTTTGTGTTTAAATGTATAAAGGTTGTCAGATATCGGGCCTATGATCACCTTTCCATGCAAAAAAAAAAAAATTAAAAAAAAAAAAATTCTTGACTAACGTCAATAAACAGCCTAGAATGGGACAAAATTGACAATTAAGGCATGATTAAGGTTATAAATGTTTGAATAAATATTTACTGGGTCAGGGTAGGTCAAGGAAAATATTAAAATTGAATTTAGCTTGTTTATGTCACCCTGAAAATGTGTTTGATTTTTTGAAATTATGGCGCTCAGCCGTGCGTAAATTGTTTTAGTAACGTGCCATAATAATGCCATAGACTTTACACAGTACATTTTGAGTTGTTTACTTGTTGTTTACATATGTTAACATAAACTTTAGGAAGCAACAACATGAAAACTAACAACTATCATGGTGTCAAGTAACGCACATTTACATTTCAAGGTCCAAAATATTGAACCTTAAAGAAATTATAGCACTTTGGTAATCTGTTGTACCTGTAATCCCGCAAACAATTTGTTTACTAAGTTTGTGTACTAGTAAACAAATAGGTGATTACGGAGTGACGTCACATGCCGTTGACCACAAACTACGAGAATTCAAACAAATTCAGATTGCACCATCACCAAAACGGCCAAAATTTAACCCTTTTTGTACTCCCGTGAAATATTACCATCGAACAGAATATTTGACAAAGTGATTCCTCTACATACTCATGTTATCATATTTACACATAATGCAAGTTTTCACATGTTTTTTACAAGTCAAAGTCTGAAAATCGAGTGAAACATTTTACGAATTTCGGAAATATTGCTCATGTAAACAACGGTCGCTTACACAGCTACACATGGTCACTAGGAACGTTCTTCTGTATGGTCGAGTAGAGCGTAGACTTGATTTTGATGCTTTGTAGTCAACGGCAAATTGAAGGTCCGTAACCACCTATACACTTCCCTACTACACGCACATTGGGCAGTCTGAACACCCATACTCAATGATGAAGACATGGCTATGCCTGCTTACAAATTTTAAACCCTTATTTATGTTAATGAAATAATTATACAAACAGAACAGTCAAAATGTAAACAAATTTGTTTACTCTTACGAGACAACAACAAAACATTTCTTTACCAAAATCATGGTAAAAGAAATAATTTTGCGAGTGTTTATACCTTCCAATTTAGTTTTTTTTTTATCTACCCACACCAAGCCTCACATAATATCACACAATGTTATTTTTAATTTGTTTACCTATTTGTTTATTTGATTAAATTGAACATTTGGTCTGTATTTACCAAATTACTAAATTCAAAATTACCAAGTTTTGTATTGACAAATTCAACCAAATATGCGCTCATTGGCCTTTACATAAATGGCCGTATGTATCTTCCTCAAAAATTATCAGATTTTCATGATAAAGGTATCATTTTGTTCCGCATTGAATACCCAATCACATAAGTTTCATAAAATGCTTCAATTTATTATTTAAAAATTGTCATTGTAGTCCCTATTACTGTTTGCACTTTCGTGTCATAACCAATCGACTCCAAACTAGTGAAGCGCCGAACTAGTGAATCTCTGTACAGCAGCAAAAGGATGGGCACTGAATGTTGTCCCCTTTACAAAATACGGTAATGATTTCCCCTCCCCCTTTTACAGGTCTATCCAAATTCTTCTGGCCTTTTCTTCTCCACATTACCGCTTTTTCTTGCTTTCTTTCTTCTTTCCTCACATTTAACATTTTCTCTCACATTTGACTGATGAGAGTGTGTCAATGTTGTCAATGCAAAATCGACAAATCAATTCAAGAACCAACTAGACAAGAACCAACTAGACAAATTTTGGTCCGAATATGGATATGGGGATCTAAAAGGCTTACGCCTATAATTTTTTACCCATCAAATCTTAAGTGTAAGTGTTAAATATAGTCTATTTTGCTGGGTTTGTCCAGAACACCAGTCTAAAGCTTGATTTGTTCGCCACCGTGCCGTATATTGCCTACGCCACAACACCTCTCGTCATCACACTCGGTCTCTCACTCCAACCAAGTTCAATTAATTTTCATCCAAGAGAAACCATGAAATTCGATTCACTTTTATTTTTAATTATTAGTTAATAGTTGCAAACAAACAAACAAATTAACAAAGCCTAAAATAAGGCAAGGGGTAAGACGGACAAGGTATTAGAAGGTGATACACTTCATTGGAAACACGTCGTTTCATCCCAAAACGGTTTCATCCCAATAATTTCGGCTACCGTTTCATCTCAATACCGGTTCATCCCGAAGCCGTTTCATCCCCGTTACGGTTTCATCCCGTTACGGTTTTATCCCAATTGAAATATTGATTTGTTGGTTCCGGGGAGAGGAACTCAAATGCGCAGCTATTGGGGAGTGGTTTCTTGGGCTCATCTCGGGGAGAATAGCAAGGCGGCACTTGCACGGGGCGTTTGTTCGGTTGTCCATGGCAGTGTGAGCCTGGGGATAGCGACCCGTGCACAGCCGTCGGCGCGCCGGGAATGTTAATGGTGTCATGCGCTGCCAAATGGATGCGACTTCGCGATGCATATAAATACAAGAATATTATATTCAAGGCCTATTCATTTACATTTCAAATGTTAACAACTTCAAACATACATTGGGCTGAAACACCAAGTAACAAAAAATGATTTACAAATGCCAAGCTAATAAATGAAACCCTTCGTGTAAGGTAATTTGGAACAAAATAATTGAATATTATTTTGCTATTCCTTCTTACAAACGATATAAATAAGAATTTAATTTCGCTGAAATTCATAAAACCTCCATCACTTGAATTTAAAATGCGGCTATAGGTCTATAGGATCATTTTATAGATACGGGTTGACATTAATACTAGCAGTAGCACATTCAAATTAGAGAAATTAAAATGAGGATAGTTATATTGACTTGTTGGTTCCGGGGAGAGGAACTCAAATGCGCAGCTATTGGGGGAGTGGTTTCTCGGGCCCATCTCGGGGTGAATAGCAAGGCGGCACTTGCACGGGGCGTTTGTTCGGTTGTCCATGGCGGTGTGAGCCTGGGGATAGCGACCCGTGCACAGCCGTCGGCGCGCCGGGAATGTTAATGGTGTCATGCGCTGCCAAATGGATGCGATTTCGCGATGCATATAAATACAAGAATATTATATTCAAGGCCTATTCATTTACATTTCAAATGTTAACAACTTCAAACATACATTGGGCTGAAACACCAAGTAACAAAAAATGATTTACAAATGCCAAGCTAATAAATGAAACCCTTCGTGTAAGGTAATTTGGAACAAAATAATTGAATATTATTTTGCTATTCCTTCTTACAAACGATATAAATAAGAATTTAATTTCGCTGAAATTCATAAAACCTCCATCACTTGAATTTAAAATGCGGCTATAGGTCTATAGGATCATTTTATAGATACGGGTTGACATTAATACTAGCAGTAGCACATTCAAATTAGAGAAATTAAAATGAGGATAGTTATATTGACTTGTTGGTTCCGGGGAGAGGAACTCAAATGCGCAGCTATTGGGGGAGTGGTTTCTCGGGCCCATCTCGGGGTGAATAGCAAGGCGGCACTTGCACGGGGCGTTTGTTCGGTTGTCCATGGCGGTGTGAGCCTGGGGATAGCGACCCGTGCACAGCCGTCGGCGCGCCAAGAATGTTAATGGTGTCATGCGCTGCCAAATGGATGCGACTTCGCGATGCATATAAATACAAGAATATTACATTCAAGGCCTATTCATTTACATTTCAAATGTTAACAACTTCAAACATACATTGGGCTGAAACACCAAGTAACAAAAAATGATTGACAAATGCCAAGCTAATAAATGAAACCCTTCGTGTAAGGTAATTTGGAACAAAATAATTGAATATTATTTTGCTATTCCTTCTTACAAACGATATAAATAAGAATTTAATTTCGCTGAAATTCATAAAACCTCCATCACTTGAATTTAAAATGCGGCTATAGGTCTATAGGATCATTTTATAGATACGGGTTGACATTAATACTAGCAGTAGCACATTCAAATTAGAGAAATTAAAATGAGGATAGTTATATTGACTTGTTGGTTCCGGGGAGAGGAACTCAAATGCGCAGCTATTGGGGGAGTGGTTTCTTGGGCTCATCTCGGGGTGAATAGCAAGGCGGCACTTGCACGGGGCGTTTGTTCGGTTGTCCATGGCGGTGTGAGCCTGGGGATAGCGACCCGTGCACAGCCGTCGGCGCCCCGGGAATGTTAATGGTGTCATGCGCTGCCAAATGGATGGGCTGCCGTAAATAAATTTTACACTTTGGTATTGCACTAAACATAAGAATATAGAAAGTTATCAATGAAATGTGCCCATTAGAAGAACACGAGAGGAGGATCACAGGGGATATCACTGAGTGAGCAAGATAATTAGTTGGTGCTCGATGACCATTGTTTGTCGTTATAGAAAATAGAAAATAGAATAAGACGTAACATGTTAATTGCACGCCGACACCCGGGACCGTTAGGTTTTTAAGTTCTAAACCAGGTTTACCTTTTTAATTACGTAGTCCAAAATATATTTAATATGTAGCCAACTTCACCTCCACGTATGCCTTTGCTGTGGTAACTATTTTACAATATTTGCTACACATTGAATTGTTTCAAAATTAGTTGTAACGGCGTAAAACTCGTAGTAATATTGCTTCTAAACCTACACGCATATTCAAGGTCTTAGCCAGAGACCCGTCCACCCGTCATCTGGACGGGCAGATTACTCCCAGGACGGGCAGATTTAAGGAATTTAACAGATGTGATCTTCTAAAAATAGTTGTTGTAAGAGTTTAGTGAACTTGAAACTAGTTCTGACTGACAAATCAAGGCTAAAACAGCACACATTCGAACCTTGTGACCCCCATAGAGGTGGCAAACAGGTTGATTTATATTTTAGGGTCAAGTTCTGAACAGGCTATTCTGATAAATTGGACGGGCAGTTGCTGAACTCTGGCTAAAACCCTGCGCATATTCTATAAAATAACCATCTCAATCTATACTTTCCAACTGATTTGACAATCTATACTTTCCAACAGATTTGAATTTTTAGGTATTTTAATCTCAGTTTATGTACTTTAGCTATCAACTGTTTTTAAATTTTTAAAATCAACTTGATTATATGAAGACGGCTTCATTTTAGTCATTGTTTTAAAGAATATTCCGTTTTAAAAAGTATAATTTGAGTTATTAGATTGAAATATCGTTTATTTTACGGAATGTGTGGTATGCCAATTCAATATTAGAGACAATAAGGTGATAATAATAAGTATTGAATCAGATAGTAAAAGATTATCTCTTTATAAAAAATCGAATTTGTCGGTTTCTAATACCGAACAGATTAACTTTAAGCTGCGCGCGTCAAAAACAGTCGGTGGGATTTAATGAAGTGATTGAGATCAAACGCGACCACGCCCAAATTGTATGGTAACTTTCCCCGTGAAACCCCAGCTTTCGTCGTTGGGCGTTTCTTCATCTCGTTATCCAGTCACGTATAAATACTAACTGAATAAACAAAAAAGATTTTAACAAGTAATGAGAGATAAATACATTTAAAAGCTGAGACTAAAATACCGCATAGGCCTATTCCGTAAAATCTGGAATTTATTAGTATTTTAGTCCCAGATTTCAATCTTTTATACTTTCCAATTACACCACTGGTAGCGTACATGATAATATGGAATTTCCATAATATGACATGTTACAATTAAAAAAGGACGCAACTGATTTTAATTTTTAGGTATTTTAATCTCAGTTTAAATTGTACTTAGCTCGTGTTGTCAACTTAAGACTGAGACGAAGGCACTCCAATCGAGCGCACTTTAAATAAACTAATTGTTTAGATGAAGACGGCCTTAATTTTTTTTAAAGTAGCCTATATTGGCCTATATTCTTAGTTTAGTTGATTTTTAATTAATAGATGAATTTGGAAAATTAAATTCCATCTTGCGAACCCTTATTGCTTCTGTTTGTTCTTTATTCTTTTCTTTTTTGTTGATTCGTTTTGATACATTTTATTTTATTTAATAGGCCTGTAAAGATATCGTTTATTTTACGGTATGTCGGGCGGTATGTGTGGTATGCTAATTCAGGTTAAACATGTTAAACATCGCTCATTCAAATGAGTGAAATTGATGTTGAAACTAAAAGGTGTTATAAGTAAGTTTGCAAATTCCCCAATATTCATGCCGTGTACATTTTTAGCGTGTTACAGTATCATGCCGGGGGATGTACCCGGGGATCAAGGCCAGCTAATCCCGGGGATAGCTGGGCGTCGGGGACTCGGAGTTAGTTAGGCGGGATCGGGAGAGGCAATTTGAAACCTTTTCAGAAACCTTTTCTAACTAACTTTCAAGTGTATTCCAAGGCAATTTATTAAGCGGAGTTCTGCACTTTTCAAATGCTGCGACAGCTCAACTAACTGTCTGCTGTTCGAACATTGCGAAACGCGCCGCTTAAGGGGGCTGTCAAGTGTCAGAAATAGCTTCCGTAAAACTGCCGTAACTACGTCATTATTCATATATTATAAAAGTATACATTTTCTTGAAGGAAAGGGTTCAATAAATCTAACCATAAACATGAAATTGCTCTAAAAAAGGACCGTTTTGGAGAAAATCATAAAAAACGAGAATTTTGACCAGTCTTCAATTCGGATCGGACAAGGTAACCAAAAATATATTTTCTGAAAATCTGTCCTTTTACAACTTTTGTAATCTCAAGAAAATTGCCCGGGTTCCATTTTTGTTGTTGTTGTGATAGCCGCGACGTAGAATATTCGCGACGTAGACCGAAAAACAAGAGAGCGCAAAACAATGTCTATGTAAACAAAGGCCAATCTTACGATCATTTAAATTTCAGTTTTCTTCCAATTTCTTCACATTGAATCTGATAGTCTATTCGATTGTTCATAATAGTATTAAGGCTTATACTCGCCTTTTAGGTCACACGCCCGTGTATTCCGTGAACATTTTTAAATGGTAGAAAATGTCAATATTTTTACTAAATCGATGTTTTCTAGAAGTTCAAATTTGAAGGAAGTTTTACGAATTTTCAGACAACATAGCTAAAAATATATCAAACTATCAGGTATGCTTTTACGGACTTTTACTACCATTTCTCATTTTTTCAATTATGGATTTTAAACTCGAGATATGCATCCATTTCCAAAAAAGTACCGTGGCCAAATTTTGTTTTTTATTTATGTTGTCTAAAAAATGTGGATTACAAAATAGCTTTTGGGTTAATTTCTCAAAATGCAGTTTATTTGGTATCACATTGATATCACCATTGGATTCCTTATCAAATTTCCTTTCTATAAATGTATACTTGTATGTACTTATATCTAATATTCTCGAACTTAGAAACAAAAGTTGATCATCAAAATAAAAGGGTTGACACTTCTCGTTCAGGGTGTATTGCCCTAGTCGATCCCCGCTATGTCCGCTGAGCCGTTACGTGAGCGATTCCGCGTAAAGTAGTAAAGATGGCGTGCGTAAGTTCACGGTGTATTGCCCTGTAATCGATCCCCGCTACGCTTGCTTAGCCGTCCGTGAGCGATTCCCCGGGCCCCGTGATCGTAGTAAAGAAGTAGATACGGAGAGGCGGCGGCGTGCATAAGTTCACGGTGTAATTGCCCTGTAATCGATTGCCGCTATGCTCGCTGAGCCGTTCCGTGAGCGATTCACCGGCGCGGCCCCATATTTTAGTAAAGTAGTAGATACGGAGAACCGTGCATATAGTTCAGGGTGTATTGCTCTGTAATCGATCCCCGCGTTACCCGCTGTGATGTGTGCTATATCGAGCGAATCAATGAACAATCAATGGTTTGTACTGGTATGAATATTGCACGGGGATGAAACGACTATGGGATGAAGTGGTTTTGGGCCGAAACGACTATGGGATGAATGAATACCATTTCTCATTTTTTCAATTATGGATTTTAAACTCGAGATATGCATCCATTTCTAGCTAAATGTATGCAAAAAAACACCCTTAAATTTACACTTTTCCGGTGTTTAAGCATTATTTCCAAAACTAAGCCTTGTGTAAAAAGAAAAAATGCGATCCTTGACAACATTTTCTTGTTTACAAAAATCTGTATTAGAAAAAAGTACCGTGGCCAAATTGAATTTTGTTTTTTATTTATGTTGTCTAAAAAATGAGGATCACAAAATAGCTTTTTGGTTAGTTTCTCAAAATGCAGTTTATTTGGTATCACATTGATATCACCATTGGATTCCTTATCAAATTTCCTTTCTATAAATGTATACTTGTATGTACTTATAATCTAATATTCTCGAACTTAGAAACAAAAGTTGATCATCAAAATAAAAGGGTTGACACTTCCCGTTCAGGGTGTATTGCCCTAGTCGATCCCCGCTATGTCCGCTAAGCCGTTACGTGAGCGATTCCGCGTAAAGTAGTAAAGACGGCGTGCGTAAGTTCACGGTGTATTGCCCTGTAATTGACCCCCGCTACGCTTGCTTAGCCGTCCGTGAGCGATTCCCCGGGCCCCGTGATCGTAGTAAAGAATTCCGTAAAGAAGTAGATACGGAAAGGCGGCGGCGTGCATAAGTTCACGGTGTAATTGCCCTGTAATCGATTGCCGCTATGCTCGCTGAGCCGTTCCGTGAGCGATTCACCGGCGCGGCCCCATATTTTAGTAAAGTAAGTAGTAGATACGGAGACGTGCATATACATGTAGTTCAGGGTGTATTGCTCTGTAATCGATCCCCGCGTTACTCGCTGTGATGTGTGCTATATATCGAGCGAATCAATGGACTATCAATGGTTTGTACTGGTATGAATATTGCACGGGGATGAAACGACCATGGGATGAAGTGGTTTTGGGTCGAAACGACCATGGGATGAAATGGTAAAGGGTCGAAACCGTTCTGGGATGAAACGCGGTGGGATGAAACGACCTGAACATAGTAAATAGGTAACATTCAAACAATGAAAGCAGTACAACAAAGCTTAAAACCTCCAAGAAGCTCTAAATAAATATCTTTTGATCTGCATGCAAAATAATATTGCTGGAAAATGCAACTTACCCACTCCAGGGGATTTCCCTACGTTCAGCAAGTCCTTCAACATTTGTGACGCTTCCCCGGCACTAAGTGAGCCTGAACTACTCAGGGAACTGGCCATTTCGTCCTAAGATAATCTTAAGATACTTGGGATTAGTTATGATTACTTTTTGTATCATTAAATGTTAGAAATTTATGAAATTTCACCTGTTTTTCGGGTGTTGTTTTCGGCAATTTCCTCACGAAAAATACAGCATGACATTTGGTGACCTCTGTATGCGCATGAACGGTCAAAGGTTAATGAAGACATTTGGAAAATAAATCACTAATGCTACGTTTTAAAGATTCAAAAAAATATTATCGGCCTTTTTGAATTTAATTGAAATATTCACACCGGTTGGTATGTTTTTATATCTGTTCAAAAAAGTATATAAATGAATATTACAGTGTTACCCAAGATACAATGCGGTATAAAAATGGCGGCCTCCATGAACAAAAAATTAGTTCCTTCAAAATGCATGTATATGTTTAGGCTGTGCTTTTTTAGCCTTACTGCTGTCATAAAGTATTTCATCTGAAATCATGAACCCATTAGACCTACGACGGTGTGTGTACAAAAAGGTAGACTGATTCGTGCAATTAAAGTTGAATAAGCAAGCTTTTTAATTTTAATTATTTAGTTCAGGTCCTACTCAGTCTCAGTTCTAGCAGGTGGCCAAATTGTCACACCGAGTAAGTGGGCAAATATGGCCACCAAGACAAAATGCGTAATAAATTCACTATTTTTCATGTTTGAAACCCAAAATAATTGTTCCAATGGAGTAAAAATCTGCTGGGAAAGGTTAAGTTTGATCTGGGAGTTTGAAATTCTGATTGTTGAAAAAAATTGAAGAGATGAAAAACATTTGTGATTTGGGGTTTGACTTTGAGACTGAGTCTGAGAGGCTTGATATATATATTTTTGTTGTATATAAAGCGCAAATGTGAACAATAGCCCAACAGACATTAACAAGGTTAATGACCATAGTGATTAAAAATCAAACTGGTAACTCCCGAAAGAGAGCTCTGAAAGGCCAATCAATTGGTTCACTGCAACTCAGAAAATATGCATAAAACAAGACACAATGGGCAGAGGTTAAAAAATGCCAATGAAAGTGACATAATAATAAGATAAAAGCCCAAACATAGAGAACAACATAATCAAAATATAAATTATAGAAAAATAATAATATCTGGAGGTCTGAAGGGCATCAAGAGAACCTACACAACAAACTTGGGAACTAAATCTACCAGGAGCTGCCTGTTGTCACCTGTTGGGGCATGACCGTATCACCAGCCCAGCTGGCTACATGCTTTACAGGACCACCATCTCCCCAACCAAGCATTAACCTACACTTAACCCATGACCACCATGCTATTATATGTATCAGTCGGATGTTGAAAGGACTTGAATGAAGGGTGCCATGAAAGAGTGTGAAGGCTATGACAAGTTAAGAGTTTGAGAGAAGATGACCATGCACACGGCACTTGAAAGCCTGGATTCCAGCTGCTGAAATGTTACCAACAATATCATCTGGAAGACTATTCCATAAGGGAACAGCAGTGTGATGAAGCTTCTGTCTAAGCAGCGAGTTCTGGCTGTCGGCAGAGAAAGAGCATGGACTGGCATTGATACGCTCGAACGGGTAGCACGACGTTGGACATATGGTGCGGGAAGTAACCCTGCTAGATCTTGTGGGCAGTTGGTAGTATGCATCTTGTACAAGACCGTAGCCGCTGCTACCTGTCGCCTGTGAAGCAGGCTGTCAATTTTGAGCTGTGAACGAGCAGTAGCTTCATTAACTCCAATGATTCTAAGTGCCTTCTTTTGGATGTTGTCAAGCTGGCTTAGGATGGTGGGTGAAGCATTCGCCCAGCTTATAGTGAAGCATACTCCATAATGCTGCGGACTTGCGACTTGTAGACAGCAGATCTACCTTTAGCCTCCAGTTTATTTGCAACTTTGCGTAGAGCGCCAAGCTTTTGACCAGCTTTAGTTGCAACGCCTGAGATGTGCTTTGACCATGTAAGCTTGCTGTCAATGGTGACGCCCAGGATATCCAGTTCTTTTGTAGATTGTAGTTTGCACTCTCCAAAGTAGATGTCAAGTTCGGATGGGGATCTTTTCCTGGAGATTACCATGGTCTTGCATTTGGTAGGCTCAAAGGTCACTTTCCATTCGTCAGCCCATACTTTCATGTTGCTTAGATCTCTGTTGAGACTAGCAGCTACTGTGTTGGGATCGGTTGATGACTTAATGGGTGCAAAGAGTGTTGAGTCGTCGGCATATAGATATAGCTCGTTGTCGCAAACATCTAAGGTCATCAATAAAAACAGATATCTCCCAGCACTCTGGGTGGATCCACTAGCCTTAATGAGTACTTGTGGCCAATGAAATACAAGGGGTGTGTCAGAAACATCCATTCAGCATCAAGCAAAAGTTTTGTCTATTGTAAAAAAGTGTTTGTAGTAACTGATGGGCGGCGCAACGATAATCGATACCAAATTACCATGTGATTTTTGTAATAGCAAAGACTTTATGCCTTGGTAATATAGGTTATAGGGGGGGTTTGGTGTGAGGTGGGGTATAGGGAGGGTGTTTGTGATTGGGAAGGGGTTAGTGATGGGGGATGGTATTTGTTGTTGGGAGGGTGTTAGTAGTGATGGGGAGGGTGTTTGTAGTTGGGGAGCAAGCCTCGAATTAACTGGGCGCCCAGTAGTTTTTTACACCTGGTTGCCAAGTTTTAGCTCCTGATGTTTTCACATTTTGAACAGCAAAGTATAGGACCGGGAGCTACTATGGTCAGAAAAGTCACTAAGTAGCTCCTGGTCCACATATCCTTAAAGGGGCATTGAGAGATGCATCCAAGTAGAAAAATAAGCGGGCTCTGGGAGATTTTTACCCAACGGTTGCCAAGATTAAGCTCCCGGCGTTTTTCAGTTTTTGCACAGTAAAGTATAGGACCGGGAGCTACTTTCGAAAAAGTAGCTCCCGGTTCATGAATGCTTATTTTTCTCCTTGGATGCATCGATATACTAAATGAGCAAATAACGTAAAGATATTAATCATCAACATAGCCCAAATCCAAAATGTCATACAATTCCGCCTTCATTGTTCTTTATTCGTTGAGATTTGCCGCGAAAGTCTGTGAGTAAACGATAGCATAACTTCCGAATTCAGCACCTTAGTTTCGATATAGGCCACAAAAAAAAGAAGTCGATTTCATGAATATAAATGCTTACGAGATGGGCAGTTCCAAGCGTTACGGAATGACAATCACAAAGCATTTTCATGTTTGAAATCATAATATCTTGAAAAGTTTATTACTTTTTTCTCACCAAACTAATAATATATTTTAATAGTAACTACTAAACACTTTCAGATATGGTACAAAATATGACCATCAGATTTTTAATTAATGAAATATTGATTTTTATAATTGCCGTTACGGAATGACACAAAATGGACATGATTTTTCTAGTCATCTAGACATTGATAAAACTTTGTGATATTTAGAAATGTATCACGTTTTATTGACTTTTGGGTGATTCTGTATACCTTTACCTACATTTTTGTACAATATGACAACTTCCTGGTTAAAATTGGTTAAATATTTTTTGAAATATGACGTAAAGACCGACAAATGAGAGCGTTACGGAATGACCGTTACGGAATGACGTTTTGTCCACAATGCAAAATTCATAATAAAATACATAAGAAAAAACAAAATCATGTCAAACGTGTAAATTTATGAAAATTTAAGCGGTAAGTTAGCAACTTAAATCAACAAAACTTATATAAAAGCATAAAAAGGGGTCAGAGAAGGGTGCTACAAATGGGAATTTTTCTGAAGAAAAAAAAGCACAATTTTTTACCAAAAATCAGTTTTTTTCAAAAAAAATCATACTTAATGTAAACACTTCAAAAGAAGTAAGTTCCCCTTTAGGGTTTCCCTTATATTTTCAAAAATATACATTGGGTTGAAATGGGTTTTCTGTCAAATTGTTATGAGGTTCATACCAATACTTGACCAAAATTTCAAATCAACAGGTTCTGTCATGCTTGAATGAGCTTGTATTCAATGGCAGAATGTCCCATTTCAAAAGTTGTTAAAATAATGTTGGGGTGTGTGTGTAGTATGTGTATCCACCACGTTGGTGTATCAATTGACGACATCGATTTATCATAGTGTTGATGAGGCGCGCTACTCGATATGGAGGTCCAACTCTTGTTGTACCAGAATTTTAACCCAACAGGTGCTTCCATGCTCAAATTAGCATGCATTGAAATCGGGAATGTTTCTTTTGAAAATGAACAATATCTAATTGTGATGAAGGATGATCAGCCAGTGTGGCTTTCACTGCCTGATGCTAATGTGTTTATGATTAGTGTTCCCCATATTGTATATGTACATGTAACCATGTACCCATTAATCCAGCCAGGAAAGGGTGGTTGCGATTGGTCTCTTGCAGGAAGATGAAGGTATAGAGCGTTTGGTTTGGCCCACGAACTCCCCAGATCTCAACCCAATGAAATCTAGCATCTGTGAGATCAGTTCAAGCGGGCCGTGGATCGTAGGAGTGGATGATCACACTAATTTTGCTAACTTATGTCTTCTGGTACAACAAGAGTGCCATCCCACAGCATCGAGTGGCGCGTCTCATCATCACTACTATGAGACGTCGATGTTGGAAAGTCATATACAACAATGCGGTGGATACACCCGCTACTAAACATTATTTTAGCAACTTTTGAAATTAAACGTTATTTTAGCAACTTTTAAAATGGGACATTCCGTCATTCAATACGTCCTCACTCGAGCATGACAGAACCTGTTGATTTGAAATTTTGGTCAAGTATAGGTATGAGCCCATAATCATTTGACTGAAAACTCCATTTCATTCCAATGTATTGTCTTTGAAATATAAGGGAACCCCTAAAGGGGAACTTACTTCTTTTGAAGTGTTTATATCAATTAAAAAGAAAAATAGCTCATTTGAAAGAGCTTGAAAATATCTTTCATTTGATACTAAATATGTGATGGTAGTACTTTGGTAAATTTACAGCCTTTTTTCAATTATTTTTTAATGTCCTGTTTTGCTTGGAACTGACCAGCAGATGGTGAATTACGGTTGCTGTTCATTTAAAATGTATTGCAGAAACATATTCTTAGGCCATACATATTTTATTCCTCTCTAGGAGCTTCTAGGCTGATGCTAAAAATCAATAGGACACATTTGAAATGTATCCACAGTGTATGCACACATGGAATAATTGCATAACAACATAAAAGCCTATCACACAATATTAAGAATGTTTGGAATGTCAAAACATGTGTATTATCAATCCTGAGACTTGGTATGAATAATTTTGGACAGGCATAAAAACACAATTCTTGTTCAATTCTATTGTTAAGCAAAAAATGTTGAGCCCAAATATATTGATTTGTACTTGCTAACTAATTGTCTTTTTAGTGCAAAGCGAAAGTTCCACCACTTCAGCTGGTATAGATTAGAGAAAAACGCAAAAGAAATCATATTTTTTAAAGGGTATGAATAATTGTGGGCTTAACTGTATGCCATTTCGAAGCATCTCATACGGAAAACCCCAAAGTAAAACGTCCGTATTTATTAGGATTGCAAAAATCGGGGGGAAATTACATTTTTACGACCCGACTTCAAGCAAAATATCATCGGAAAGCTGAGAAAATTACACCCAAGATGGTTTTGTTTTCTTGTCAAATCTTGGACAGTATACATGCCCTCCAGAGGGCAGTCCTTTTTTCACCTGTTGACAAAATTGTTGATGTTAAGATTTGGTTGGATGCATCAAAATCTGGTCCACACTTACACATCATTTTCACACATTTACAGCGTCTTTTTCTGAAATATTTTTACTTCTTTGGACTTGAAACTGAAATCTTTTGATTTGGACATGGTTTAATGTTAACAAATGGTGAGTTATCACAGCTACGTTTCACACAGTGACAGATATGGTTTCAGAAATCGCCATTTCAACACACCCTCTATATTATACAAGCTCCCAAAATTCCAGCTTTGTAGTATAAGGATATAAGACCTAAATACCTTTCTTGTACAAATCAATGAAACATTTTTGCATAAATTACATGCATTTATTTGCTAGGGGTAAAAAAGAATCATGCACATTTTTGCTTCATTGTTGACTAAAATGGTCATCTTTTTAACTGTTCCTGCGATCAAGCTCAAATTTCAGATTATTGTGGAGCTCAGCAAGCTCTATGAAATCACTCACTCACTCACTCCTGCGACATCTGTCAGATGTTAACGATGGCTCTCAAGACACGCCTATCTTCCATGTAGGTCTTCATCTCAGCAGGTGTTTGTCCAGTGTCCTGACATAGGATATCCACATGGATGTCCAGCATTTCTTTTGCCATGAACTGGTTTCCATAGAACTAGATCTGATACCGCATCCCCCGGAACTTGTAACACATATCTAGCACAGTGTACGCGTGCCTCTTCTTGATTCTTTCATTTATTTGATTCTTTCACTTACTCTAGGAAGATCACCAGAGTTCTTTGTTGGTGATGTGTGACTTTCAACTTATATCAAGGGCTGATCTAAGAAGCCTGGTGTAACATCTACCCAAATTGTGACCCAACATGAGTAAATGAGGCGGAATGCGGCAGTAGCTATATATATACTTTGATTTAAGAGGACAAATGTGGGACAGGATCAAAATAAGTCAAATTCAAAACAAGTCTTATTTCTAATCTTTGATACATCTTGTATCTAACCAAAGACTCAAATTCATGAAAATAAACAGGATTTGAGGTATTTAATTTTCATTTACTCCATTGATATGTTTGTTAACAAAACCAAAACTTTAATTGCCCATAACTTGACAATGTGTATTTGATGTTTTGAGACAAAGTGATTTTCAATCGTCTGTAACTTCAGTTTGGAATATGATATGACATTGACTTTAGTACCAAAATGCCGCTTAACATATACATATTATCATGATATCCATAACTCAATATTCATATTTCCCTCATTTACTCGTGTTGGGTCACATATTATAAAACATCGAAAATAATTGATAACCATGGGAAGTTGGTAACATCACATTTAGTTGGCTCTTTAATATTCCTTCCAAACACATTTTAAATTCTTATATATTTTATCGAAAGTCTTGTGTGGTATGCTAAAACTGTAACTGGCAGACGACGCTGGACACGGGCGTATTCACGAAAATTCAGGTTAAAATATGCAAACGAGGTTACGTGATCAAGTGAATGGGACGAACGCTTAACAACGGTTTAAATTCAAAAAATGATACTGATACTGCGGATGGTTAGCCACCCACAGTGGTTTTAGGATGAAATAATTCCAACGTGTGATGAATTTTATGGGGTCATATAATCAAAATCCATTGTTACATTGAAACCAACGGAAATTCAAAATTAACGGCCGTTCGTGTCCACCGTCGTCTGGTAACTGGCCGTTAAGAACATAGCGCCCTCTTTTGGTAGACTTGGGAAATTCCCAATTCAATTAGGGTTTCAGTCAAATTTTGAGATGGAACTACTCATTTATGTGCAACCTACAGAACGTGGGATAAGGTGAATTTGTCTTTAGGGTTGTATTTGCCATCTTTTGGTAACAATTCTATCTTCTGCCCAGATGGACATTGGTCAACAAGAGTGATGTAGTTAAGTCAGTTCCAAATTGGTGAAACCTGTTTACAGCAGCGAATGAATTCCGCTCGCATGTTGCAATATGGCACGCAATGTCGCAGTTTCATTGTTTGCGTAGGATAGGAAATCAGGCTTATAAATACGTTTGGATTACTTTTGTGTGCGGATAGATCAAAAACAAATATTTCTCGCCAATTTGGAACCGATTGACAGAGCATTATCTCATCGTCTAGTGCAATCTATTAGCATTATTTTCTTTTACAAGTTAAACAAACTCTTAACTTTGCTATTTGTCTTCAGAGAAGCAGCAGTCCAACCTTTGATGGATTCAAAGCTCAACCAACTAAAAAGAGAAATGTTTCACACTCCTCCAACCGACCTTCTTCAGACCAAGGATGGAACCGATGCATGTCAGGATTTGATGAAGATGTAATCAATGATGAGCTCAAGAGTCACAGAGGGACCAGAAATAGGATCAGTGCAAAGACCGCAAAATGTGAGTACAAAATCCTTAGGAAGGTGTCCAAGTGAAAATGGGTGACGGGCTGGTCGTATGACGTGGGTGACGTCCCACCAGGAGGCCCGTAGGTGATTCTAGTCTTTGAAATATTAAAGATATGTCAAGTTTTGGAGCAACAGATCAGATCAGATTAGTCAGATCAACATTGGATCACGGTAAGCACTAAGCAGTTCCCGAGTCCCTAGAACATATAGTTCTGGGGAATTGATTGTTAGCGGTGGATGTTCCAATAACTTGCGCTTTTTGCCTCATCAATATATTTTGATATCAGAAGAAACCCCATATTTTTCTCATTATTTCTGTAAAATGTTAGGCACAAGATGAAGATATGTTCCATTAACCCTAACGCTACTACGTCTCACAGTCACCTCACAGCCAGCACCACGTGGCTTGCGCGCGCACAAGTTCTATCTCCTGTAGCACTAAACTACGGGTATATATGGTCTCCGATTTCTTAGCCTGTGAAGCCCTCCCCCCGTGGCTGAGTGTTAGTATATCTCGCCTGTCACGCGGCCGACCCGGGTTCAACTCCCGGCGCCGGCGGACATAATTTTTCCCATTTTTTATTTAACCCCCTCCCCCTGTTCTTCGTTCCATCCCCACTGCCACGTTCTAGGGTTAGGGTTAAGATGTAATACATGAAGGCCCAAATGCAGTGAATTACTGCCAAAGGTGGTTAACCACCCGGGCAGTTGTTTGTGTACTACTCACTGGGCAACTTTCATGTCACCATGAGCTTCTAAAATAAGAACCATCAGAGTTATGCAACTCAATCTTTGGAATACAACTATTTTGATGATGACCGTTCATGTAGAATAGAAAATGTCAAGTTGAAAATCGGGCCACCAACCGGAACACCTACCGTCAAGAGTGAAATGTATCTAAATAGCATAACATGGAAATGCCTAGGGTTGACTCATCATTCCTGTATATACTCACTCTGGTCTAAACACCATTGAGCACTGTTTGCCAAATCTACTATTATAAACTGCAAATAGCATTTAAATATCATTCTGTGCATTATTAGATGGCACATCTCCATTGTCACTTGAATTGAATAAATAATACAAGGCCTGATTTCCCTGTTCAATACTCTTTTTGCCATGATTTTACAGCAATTGTTATTATTGTTTTAAAATAATAATCTTTCTTATATTTGTCTTTTATACACATCCCAGTTGCTCCACAGGCTGTATCCGAGACTTATATTGAAGGTCAAAGGTCAGAAGAGGAAGAAGCAGTAGAAGAAGATCCTGGTGATGTGGACATAAATTGGAGTGATTCCAATGATTCTAATGGATCTGATGTAGAACCTCTAGTGTGTGATGAACCGTCACCTGATCCCAAACGAGAGAAAGCTAAACGCAAGTAAGTTCATTTATAGTATGCAGTAAGGCTGTGAATGCACAGGTAGTTTCGTACCCGGGCACCCGACCAGTTTTTCGGGCGGGTACCCGGGTACCCGAAAATATACAAAAAGTACAAATTTGTGCCCAAAATGATACATAATGGGATCAATAGAGGTCATTTGGGGGACAAATTTGTACTAAAAATAGATTAAAAAAAAGATTTTAATTTAATTTTTTACATTTCGGGTATCTGGGTACCTAATTTGGTACCCGGGTACCCGGAATAGCAAGCAGGTACCCGGGTATAATTCACAGCCTTAATATGTAGTCTAGACTTCTTGAAAGAATGACCCTCCCCCCTCCACGACCAGTTCATCACAGAATAACCTCCTAACACATACATTTGCATGTGATGACAGCTACAACAGAGTTTACATGGAGAAATTCCTTAGGAACTGGCTGTTAAGAGTGAGTCTCCCCTTTTAAGAAAATAACATCAAATATATTGGAATGATTCTAGTGATGCGATTCTTAATTTATCTGATGTAGAACCTCTATAGTTCAATCAGTTCCAATTGAGGAGACATATTTGGTTTTTATCTACCCGCGCATGCGCAAAAGTAATCCAAGTGTATAAGCGCGATTTTGGCATACGCAAGCGTCACGCATACAATGACATTGCGCGTTGCGCCCCATATTGCGCCATGCCAGCGATTTGCGCGCGCCGCTCTTCTGAATTTATTAGCTGCTGTAAACAGGTTTCGCCGATTTGGAACTGACTTAACTATAACGTGCGATGAACCATCACCTGATGCCAAAGGGGATAATGCGAAAAGCAGGCATGAGAATTTTCAGGCTATTTTGTTTTACAAATTTTTGCATTTCTTATTATTTTCAACCTGATTTTGGCCTTTTTAGTCTGATTTCGTGCACTTTTTCAGGCTGTTCAGGTTTTTTAATTATAATGCCTGTAAAAGCAAGTATGTTCATTATCGTCGCTTTTTTGTCAGAACCTCTAATTTCCATTTCGCCCTTCAGCATGTATAAAGTAATACTTCCTGTGTGTAACCTTTGGGCAGTCTGCTCTCAACATGTTCAAGGGCCAAAACACAATCAAAAACCATGTGTGTTCTTGCCTCTGAACATTTTTAAAGCATCACTTCCTATGCATAACTGTTAGGTAGGTTTACTTTATACATGCTGAAGGGCCAGAATAAAACCCATGCTTCATTCACCGGAATCATGGCGTATTACAGACCATTCAGTTTATTCTTTGAATTAACGCGGGATTCTTGAAAGTGATGTTAGCTCGCATGATTATGAAATGAGATTGTTAGCTCTTATACTTTTGGTGAACAAAGTTCAGTAGTCTGCCATGATTGCGGTAAATTATGTCATATGCAGGGCCTGCATTATAGGATGAAAGGCGGCAAGCCACATTTAACTTTTGAGTGAGCAAGGACTATCTCAACTTTCCTGCATTAACTAAATATGTCATATAACTGTTAGAAAGCAAAGAAAATAATAATTTGCCCAAGCTTCTCTAGAGGAAACCTTGCAACCCTGGGCACCTACTGTAGGCATTATCATGTTATAAATCTGTTTAGAATATAGCTTGGATATAGTGTCAAAATTATGTTAACAAAGACTTTGAATGGTTGTCTTTTTTAATTACTCTAAAGAGACAATGTCAGAAAAATCTAATTCAACATTCTGGTTGATATTTGTGACCTGTCACATCAAAATGGAGGCCCGAGTCATATCTTATTTATTGGTATGACTTGGAAGAGCACAGTTTAAGCTTTGAAATGATACCATGTTGAAGGTAATCGGACTTTGTAATCACAAAATATGATTTAAATAAGCATATTTTTGTCTATTATTTTCATTATATTTCACCAAATATACGGGGTGTCCCCCAAAAATGTGCACATGTTTACTCAACTCATTGGCCATGAAGTTCTAAAATTTTGTGTAACATTTTATACAGCTTGAAAGAATAAACGCTTGGCTTTCAGATGCCGTTTATTTCATCTAATTTGGTTTTGTCAATACTGAGATATGACCAATTAGCTAAAGCTACTTAAAATCGCCATTGTGCCACTTTACAGTTTGCAATGAATAGAAAGGTTTACTCCAGAGATACAAATCTTCAACCTGTTCGAGAGGTCTTAGCAAATGTTATGCAACCAAAACTTTTGTCTATTGTCATTGAATGGATTTAAAATAATAGAATTAGGGTCTGTATAGCTAACAGAACTGATTTTTTAAATTTTAAATCAGACCGAATGCCTCCCCTCCCCCAATGTCTCAAAATGGATTGATGCCCATTGGAAGAACAATTATGTATCTGTTGATATTGTAAGCGTTATTTCTGTTAAAATGGCACAACATCAATTTTAGGTAGCTTAGTTAATTGGTCATATCTTAAAGCCAAGCGTTTAGTGTTTCAAGATGTATAAAAATGTTACACCACGTTTAAAAACTTCATGGTCAATAAGTTGGGTAAACATGTGCACGGTTATTTTTGGGACACCCTGTATTGGCTTCTATCTCAAAACCGTGTTTGCCGACTACATGTTCTTTTTGATACGACTGGTCATTTAGTAAGATGCTCACCCAGACATATATTGTACCACACTGTACAGGCATCATCTTGGCAAGTTAACATCTTCAGTCTCTGTTACAAAGAAAGGAAAGTCACTCATCAAAGCAAGACATTGGCTGAGTAAAGACCAAGTGGTTGAGGTTGAGATTCAAGATACAGGGGATGAAAATGAAAGCATAGGAGGTGATAATAGGCAGGCTTCTACTTCCTGGTCAAAGGTTACACAGGAAGTATCTCAAGCAAGCACATCTAAAACGGTAAGTATAGCACAGAGATACTTTGTGTTAACTAAATTTCAGTTATAAGTGCACATCGGGGCCATATTCAACATTGTCCTTTGAGTATGCAAGTGCCTTAGAGTAACATTACATTGATATTATCATGGGATCTTGGGCTGATGTCATGCTCTAGTTTGTAGGTGACATTAGTATATAGTTAGCATCATAATGCTATAGACAAAATTCCACCAATGCTTGCGTATGTGTGTAAGAGCGTCGTGCGTAAACCCGGAAGTGCGTACCGGACGCTTTAAAAAAATTGGTCAATCATGAAATCGTTATGTGCTTGCATTTCAGATATCTTGACGCCAGCTCTGCGGACAACAACAAATCAAGCTTGCATGATATAGCCTGAATTTCGTCATTAGCAATATGACAGTGACTATAAAGAGAGGAAACCAAGGCTATTGTTTCACATGCTATTTGACAATACATATTATTGGCAGAAAGTCTACTTTTTAATACCGATATGTGTTAATTTGTGCACCAAACCTAGAAATGTGCCTCTATGGTGCAATGGTCCCTTCTAGTGTTACCCCTGGATTTGATTGAAATGAAACATATAGACCAGGGGTTCTCAACTATATTTACTGGAGGACCAAAGGGAGTTCAAAAATGTATGCTCGAGCACCAAATGAACACCAAATGTTTCTGATTAGCCGAGTGTTTGACACTCGGTTTCAAACTCGGTTTCCATGTGCCGGAGAAAAACAAAACTGGTTTTTCACCCGTCTGCCCGTGTGGTAGATTGCGCTGGTTTTGGTGATAGATTGTATCCCTCATCACGAAGTTGATGTTGCGGCATTTCAGTAACAAAAACGGTGAGATGAAAGAGATTTGGGGTAATATTTTCCCTTTTTACCGTCTGCTCGATACATTTGGAATTTGCCGGTCAACGCCTTTGTTGATAAAAAACCAAAATAGTCTTGTTCCACATGTTACTTCTCATGTGTGCACACGTGTAGGTAAACATAGTAAATCACGAGGCGGACAACCAACTAGAACAATGCTGTGAATGCGATCAATATTTCAGTGGTGATCAGAGGGCCAAACTAAACTGGTCTGCAGGCCGGTTTGGCCTGCGGGCCGCCTATTGAGAACCCCTGATATAGACCTACTATTGGCAATGTTACTATGTTTTGTGTGTTTTCAGGATGCTACCATTGATGACTATGAATCTCCAAATGAAGAACATCGGATTGCATCCCTATCATCATCACCATCTATTGCCTCACAACTATCTCAACAGGTAGGGCTATCTCAGCAGGGTAAAAGGGTTAAAAAGTATGAGGGGCATTCAATAAGTTCTACCTCCTCACTCATAACATCGCTAATAGGAATGTCAGCCTCATGACATTTGTCATATAATTATAGCTCTGAATCATAGTTACACATTTATGGAAAATGATCATTGATATCTGTTTCACTTTTGATATGATGCGGTCAAAGCCAGAGAGAGATTTTGGACAACGGAAACGGAAAATTACCTTAAAAATAAATACACGTTTTTTTGAGTGTTTTTAAATAAATTAAATGGTATCTGAATATATTTGCAGTATTATCATGTGTAAATAAGAATGTAAGCAATATTATTACCTGCAGGCTTGCAAATAGTGTAACATCAACACGAATGTATTGCTATGCCTTTGGCATACGGAATAATTATAATCAGTCAAATTTCCATTGTTACAAGTCAAGCTACAGTGATGTCTCGTATGTTAAATCTTTAATACAACCTTATGAATAGACAAGCAGGAAGTCAATGATAGAAAATTATCTCTTCAAGAGACCTACAATCCCTCCTTTAGCCCTGTATATTGAAGATCTCTTAGTTCTCATGAAAATCAAATTATGACTTTTACAGGGTTCTCCAGGGGAGGGGCAAACTTAATGGCTGTCTTGATCTGGTTCTGGCTAATCAGAGGCATATTTTTTCGAACAAATCAGTCACCTTTATTGTTTATAGTCTGTTAAAGAGATATCTGACATTTAGAACGGTTATAATTGACCGATAGATACGTTTTATCTTTTAACATAGGCTAAATTAATAATACTTCGGCTATATTTTGCTGTTTTTCATCAGTTTCCGTCACAATAAATAGAGGTTCGGTTTTCAATGCATCTCCAGAAGAGTACAACCATTTCTCAGATCAATTTACAATGAAGTGCAGCTGAGATTCCAAGCTACAATTGTGTAATATATCATAAAACTGGCTTATACATGTAATAACAAAGTTATGAGGTAGGAGGTAGAACTTATCGAATGACCCTCGTAAATGAAATACATACCCCTGGATGAACATTTTTAAATAAGGTTTGTTTTATTCTCTCGGTCAGGGTTTTGTTACATCAATTGTACTTATCCATTTTCAGCTCTGTTTTTGTAAAATGGACAAAATATGATGGGCTATTACTCCTAGAAAATGAAAAAAAACACCTTCTGAATTGGGAGAAATTTCAATTGGTAACACTGATTCCCCTCTATAGAACATTCTCTCTGTTCTACCACAGGGATAGGAATCACGGCCATCTAGTGCAGCAATCGCTGTATCACACTTATTTTTATATGCCGCTATATTAAGCATGCCACAGTCTTTCATGACTTTCATCACATACTACCTGTAGGTTTTTGGTTTGAACATTGGTTAAATTCCTTGTTGGACTATTATAGTTAGGGATTAAATCATGTTGCAGTGTGTGCATCACCAATCGACAACGGTGTTTGCGCTTCTGCATGCGTTTTTTTACGAGGGCAACGCCTGAGTGATATAAACATGCAGCATGTGCAGAACGCGAGTGATGCACATACACTGAAACATGATTTAATTTCAGAAAAACATATAACTGAAATGACCAAATTTAAGATAATACTCATGTCATGTTCCTTAAGTTTCAAAAGTCATTTGGCACAATCATTTCAAAAACAACACACACTATGGTTGCGCCATCGCGTAGCACATAACACACATTGGGTGTAGTGCCGCTCGGCGGTGTGCTGGTTGCCCATAGCAGCGTTGTTTAACTCAAATTGACAATGCTTTGCTAATGTACTTCAGGTATGAGGGAGTTGTTGAATGACCTGTAAAGTCAATGTTATTCTAACAGTGTAGATGACATCTACAACCACAGCCTTTCAGATGATGTTTGCATGAAAGTAAAGTAACAATGCACACATAGGAATTCAATACTAATTAGATTCATTTGGATTTTACTTCACAGACTACTGGATCAGGACAGATCTGTGAGTTGTCACCATCCCCAACAGAAGAAATGGTTGCTAAGGCGGCCATTGCCGGTACCAGTACAAAGATTACAGGAAGTCAATGGATAAAGAAGCTTATTTTACCAATAGATAGTCCTGATAAGGCTGCTGGAGATGGAATGGTGCCGGCACATACACCAAGTGCTGCAGGGGACTCGGCAAAAAAGAAAAGCAAGTTTGTCAAGTAAGTTAATAAACTGCTCACAAAAAGTATCGAAACACTTAGAAATGATCCAATATATAACGGCTCGAAAGGGTATGCATTAATCGAAGCAAATAACAAAGTGCATAATTTTGTTCTGCATATTTTGACACCTCGATCGTTGAGATGCGATGTTGCGGAACGGAGTTATTGTCATTTCAATGATCGTGGGTCCAGTTTCAAAAGTGACACTCATCCCTATTGAAAAGCACGAATCTGATCATTCTAAACAGTAATGCAAACCTCTTTCTATAGGATGATTGTCACTTTTGAAACTGGACCCACGACCATTGAAATGACAATAACTCTGCTCCGCAACATCGTATCTCATCGATCGAGGTGTCAAAATACGCAGAACAAAATTATGCACTTGGATATTTGCTTCGATTAATGCATACCTTTTCGAGCCGTTATATATTGGATCATTTCTAAGTGTTTCGATACTTTTTGTGAGCAGTTTAGTTAGCAGTTATTAGAAACATTTTTGTTATCCCTAAGATTTATTTATTAATTTTAAAATTTTAAACTTAAAAGTGTCAACTAGAAATCACACAGTTGAATTACATATCCCATGACAACCATACGTACGGTCCTACCTCAGTTTAGTTAGCAGTTATTAGAAACATTTTTGTTATCCCTAAGATTTATTTATTAATTAAAAAAAATTAAACTTAAAAGTGTCAACTAGAAATCACACAGTTGAATTACATATCCCATGACAACCATACGGTCCTACCTCTAAATACTTTCTAATTCTAAAGGATTAAACAATTTGCCAACCAATCTAAAAATAAGCTTATTACTCCAAAAAATTACAAGTCAGCTTCATTAGTTGACTTCCAGAAAATTCTACCAAGTTGACTAACTTTTCTTCAACTGTCACTGTTATTTTAATAACAGTTCTCCTTGTTTGGAGGTCAAATGTACATCTTAAGGCAAACATTGTCTGAATATGTACATTAGACCTCCAAATAAGGCCCAAAATAAATAGTTGTGTTGCCCTCACAAGCCTTAAATCGGGAAGGACGGCCGGCCGGATTTTGTTAAATTTTAAATTTTACCAAATCAACGATTTTATACCTATTATTTCAGTCAACATGTTTGAAGATACTAAGGAAAACGCTTACTGGATGTATTTTCAACCCAATGGTCAATATTTTGGTTTCTTGCCCATCTCTCTGCAATTTTCACAGATTGGAAGATCTTGAGAAAAAAAAATCTTGAAAAAAAAAATCTTGAAAAAAAACCCTTGAAAAAAAAGAAGAAACAATTCTTTAAAAAAATAAAATAATACCCAGCCCACATTCTCGGAACTTTGACCCGGCCGGATGAGGGCAACACAACTATTTTTTGGGGCCTAAAGAGACCTATTTAGCAATTTAATCTACTTATATAAAAATCCTGAGCACCAATATTATCAAATCACACTAAATGAAACTGTTGAATTCTGTGACATCAGCAAAATAGTATCAGAACAAATAGACGCCATACTTAAAATGCCTTAATAAGTATCCTTGGCACTTAATAATAAACAGGGTGAATCAAAATAAATTGAAACTGCCATTTGACCTTGGTGCGTGCATTGAACCATGGCATTTTTGTTGTCTGTATAAAGCGTTGTTAATCCCAGTTTATTCTCCAAACTAAAAAGTTTACAAAACGTGTCACAGTTTGCTTATTTTTCAGTCGATTACTTTCATTTTTTTTAGGATAAACTAGATTAACAACACTTTATATAGAAAAAACAAATCCATGGTTCAATGCACACATCAAGGTCATATGGCCGTTTTAAATCGTGCACAATTTTTTTGTTTGATTCACCCTGTAGTACTCTGTATTCCATAATACAACTTGAACACATGGCGATGAATGTTGTACCTTCAGAATCAGACTATAACCATTTTGTGTTCCTTTTCCTCAGATCTGGCCTAGCAGATAGGTTGCAGAAACTGATGAATAGGGAGAAATCTTCTATAGCATTCTGGAATCATAACCATTTTGTGTTCCTTTTCCTCAGATCTGGCCTAGCAGATAGGTTGCAGAAACTGATGAATAGGGAGAAATCTTCTATAGCATTCTGGAATCATAACCATTTTGTGTACCTTTTCCTCAGATCTGGCCTAGCAGATAGGTTGCAGAAACTGATGAATAGGGAGAAATCTTCTATAGCATTCTGGAATCATCAAATAGCTGATGGGAAAAAACAAACACAAGGTGAGTAACAATAATAAATGTTGCTATAGTTACGTCAGTTCCAATTTGGGAGAAGTAGACAATTGCATCCCTCCAAGTGCAAAAATAATCCTTATATTGTCATTGTATAGGGATATCTATTTGAATAAACTGTTTACAGTTCAATAATGTCAGATTTATTTTATGCTGCACTATGCCGCAAGGAATTGTACAGCCACATAGCTCAGTACAGACCAAAACAATGTAGAATTTACTACTATTTTCCACTGAAATGTACAATAAGATGATGTTTCTCTCTTTTCGAATTTATTACAGAAAGCAGCTCAACTCTGACCATAAGAATTCAGTCCATGGAATGTATTCAAGGTTTACACATCACACGATGTACCCAACTAACTCCAACTCATTCATCTGTTGAGCAGGCTGGTAGCACACAACAGGTGTTTGTCTTGTTTGATCTAAGTACAGTGGACCATCACAAGTTAACTGTTGGATCTTGTGTGCGGATATGTCCACCATGGTACGTGTTATGTATGTTTTGTTTGCTCTAAGTACAGTGGACCATCACAAGTTAACTGTTGGATCTTGTGTGCGGATATGTCCACCATGGTACGTGTTATGTATGTTTTGTTTGCTCTAAGTACAGTGGACCATCACAAGTTAACTGTTGGATCTTGTGTGCGGATATATCCACCATGGTACGTGTTATGTATGTTTTGTTTGCTCTAAGTACAGTGGACCATCACAAGTTAACTGTTGGATCTTGTGTGCGGATATATCCACCATGGTAGGTACGCGGGGAATGCAAATCCAATCCATGGAATGTGTTCAAGGTTTACACATCACACGGTGTACCCAACTAACTCCAACTCAGTCATCTGTTGAGCAGGCTGGTAGCACACAACAGGTGTTTGTCTTGTTTGCTTTAAGTACAGTGGATCATCACAAGTTAACTGTTGGATCTTGTGTGCGGATATATCCACCATGGTACGTGTTATGTATGTTTTGTTTGCTCTAAGTACAGTGGACCATCACAAGTTAACTGTTGGATCTTGTGTGCGGATATATCCACCATGGTACGTGTTATGTATGTTTTGTTTGCTCTAAGTACAGTGGACCATCACAAGTTAACTGTTGGATCTTGTGTGCGGATATATCCACCATGGTAGGTGTTATGTATGTTTTGTTTGATCTAAGTACAGTGGACCATCACAAGTTGACTGTTGGATCTTGTGTGCGGATATATCCACCATGGTAGGTGTTATGTATGTTTTGTTTGATCTAAGTACAGTGGACCATCACAAGTTAACTGTTGGATCTTGTGTGCGGATATACCCACCATGGTACGTGTTATGTATGTTTTGTTTGCTCTAAGTACAGTGGACCATCACAAGTTAACTGTTGGATCTTGTGTGCGGATATATCCACCATGGTAGGTGTTATGTATGTTTTGTTTGATCTAAGTACAGTGGACCATCACAAGTTAACTGTTGGATCTTGTGTGCAGATATATCCACCATGGTACGTGTTATGTATGTTTTGTTTGATCTAAGTACAGTGGACCATCACAAGTTAACTGTTGGATCTTGTGTGCGGATATATCCACCATGGTAGGTGTTATGTATGTTTTGTTTGATCTAAGTACAGTGGACCATCACAAGTTAACTGTTGGATCTTGTGTGCGGATATATCCACCATGGTACGTGTTATGTATGTTTTGTTTGATCTAAGTACAGTGGACCATCACAAGTTAACTGTTGGATCTTGTGTGCGGATATATCCACCATGGTAGGTGTTATGTATGTTTTGTTTGATCTAAGTACAGTGGACCATCACAAGTTAACTGTTGGATCTTGTGTGCGGATATATCCACCATGGTACGTGTTATGTATGTTTTGTTTGATCTAAGTACAGTGGACCATCACAAGTTAACTGTTGGATCTTGTGTACGGATATATCCACCATGGTACGTGTTATGTATGTTTTGTTGGCTCTAAGTACAGTGGACCATCACAAGTTAACTGTTGGATCTTGTGTGCGGATATATCCACCATGGTACGTGTTATGTATGTTTTGTTTGATCTAAGTACAGTGGACCATCACAAGTTAACTGTTGGATCTTGTGTGCGGATATATCCACCATGGTAGGTGTTATGTATGTTTTGTTTGATCTAAGTACAGTGGACCATCACAAGTTAACTGTTGGATCTTGTGTGCGGATATATCCACCATGGTACGTGTTATGTATGTTTTGTTTGATCTAAGTACAGTGGACCATCACAAGTTAACTGTTGGATCTTGTGTACGGATATATCCACCATGGTACGTGTTATGTATGTTTTGTTTGATCTAAGTACAGTGGACCATCACAAGTTAACTGTTGGATCTTGTGTACGGATATATCCACCATGGTACGTATGCGGGGAATAAAAATCCATCCATGGAATGTGTTCAAGGTTTACATATCACACGATGTATCCATCCAATTGACTCCAGGTCAAGCATCTGATGAGCACACAAAACAGGTGTTTGTTTTGTTTTCTCTGAGTGGAACGTTATACAAATATTTAATGCCTGAGCGTGTAATAGTAAAAACTATATCACAAGGTAAAATTTGGATTTTTCCATTGCACGAGGCGAAGCCGAGTGTAATGGAATAATCCAAATTGGACCGAGTGATATAGTTTTACTATTGCACAAACAAAAGGCATTCAATATTTGTTTTATATCATGATATCACATCATTCTTGTCCAGCCATAATGATAGTAAAAACTATCACATGGTTGAAATTAGGCCTATCATGATATAATACAAATTGACTGTTGGATCATGTGTGCGGATATATCCAACATGGTACATACTACGTATAAGGGGAAAATATTAGATTTAAAAATATTTACTAATTTTTGTATATTTCATTAATAGATAAGTTAACACAATTGATTCATAGATGGAAGACATTACCGTATGCTTGGGCTATAATGTTAACTTGATGCTGAGTTTTTGAATTAGCACGGAACATTTTGAACAGTATTCCACTAAAAAACTTAATTTATTATTATTTTTTTTTTCAGTGGAATGCTGTAGGTTTTGCCAGAATGGAATACGACTCATTTGGAGTTTGTTGTACAGGGTCACAATTATTCTTTGAATACGTTAGAATTATTTAATAGCTTCACAATCGTCTTCTTTTGTTCTTAACAAATCCATTACTTAAATTAAAACCCAATTTGGTTAATTGACGAGTGATAACTTTTATTGTTTTAGATTATAGGTCAATTAATGCGTACGTCTTGTTTTGAGAGAAATTAGAAAAATCAATACACGCGCGCTGGTGTTGATGCGAATAATTCCACGACCCCCACAGGGGGAGTGGCATTGTGAACAAATCAACACCAGCGCGCGTGCATTGATTTTTCTCATTTCTCGAGAAACAAGACATGCGCATGTATTGACCTAATTCATATACGACACTATACAATTCAAAATTACAATTAAGGCATGATTTTTATCTTTATAATGACAAATAAAACCATGTTAACAAGTTTGCTAACACCCGCAGTAAAAATCGGCAAACCCGCGATGCCTGAACAACCAATCAAAACAAAGCGCGCGGTTCGCGCATTGAATGGCGCACACGCGCAGTGCACTGGACACTTTCAATGCACTCCGCGTATTTGTAATTCCTGCTTTCTGATTGGTTAACCACCACATAGAGTGTATGCATTTATGATAACCCACCTGTTTCATGAAATAATTTTTGTAACAAAAGTCGTCACTTTTCATTTTAATTTCTTTATTCTTAGGCAAAAGTTAACTCTGCCAAACTATAACGAGCCAGTGATTCTGTGTACTTACCTCTGTCAGTCTATAAGCAGTGCTGATGATGCAATAGGTAGTCATGTAGATATGGCTACTACGTCTGCGGCTACCAGTAATTTACTTAAAAAGGTATGTTACTCTGGTCTATCTATTTCAGCCAGGGCTTGAAATTAGGAATTAAGAACGAGGAGCTACCTTTTACACCACAGGGCAATTTGTCACAATACCATGGGCTATTAAAGGGTAAAACCTCAGAAATATGTCATCCTGAAGATGAGTGTAAAGGAATTACCAGGGCAATTTTTAATGTAAAAGTTGCTACATTGGTGACACAATTTACATAAGAACCAGGGACATTTAGGGGTTTAGCAGGGGTAAATTTGATCCCTGCTCCTGTTTATAAGCCCTAATTTTAGGGGAGGAATTTACAAAATGATAATTGAAGACTGAGAATGAAATGAGATACCAAAATGATTTTAATTGACATCTAGCAGCATCTTTTGATAATAGTTGAAAAGGTACGCTATAGTTCAGTCAGTTCCAAATCGGCAAGCCTCCTTACAACATTGAATTAATATAGAAGAGCATGGATGCGTATAACTTATGACCATCACGATTTAAAATTTATTAACCTCATCATCGCCGTTGGGAAACTATGCATAAGCAAGTTTAGATACGGCAACCACCCAAATCTGTTATTCCTATTTGAAAAAGAACTCTGTCTTCGTTGACTGATTTCTCTGTAATTACTATGTCATCATGTATATCAAGTATGTCGGGTTTTTTTTTAATCGATTGCCACATTGTACATAATTGCTATTATTATATTATATTATTTTGTATTGTATTGTATAAATTTATTGTGTATCATAGAATAAAGAATTATAAAAAAATCTTAATAAAAAAGAAGAAAAAAAATGGATGCGCATAACGCTCGGATTGCTCAACAGGGTGCATTTTGCCACGTACGTATGCCAAATTTGAGCGAGGATGCTTGGATTATATTTTTGCGCATAGAGAGATACAAACTGCATATTTCTCGCCAATTTGGTACTGATTAAACTATAGTCAGAAATGGAGTGGTTGAAGAGAGGTTAGTGATAATCCTCTGTATTTTATGGAATACATAACTCATACAGAGGAAGATACATGGTCTGCATTAGAACAGAGTTGAATGTCACTTGTAAATTACAGAATAAGTGAAAACTCAATAATTGATTTCTGATATTTTTTTCAGCCATTTCAGCCACTGAGGTTATTTGAGGGCCTATCTAAGCCTTCAACTCACACCACATCAACTGGTTCACTGTTGGAATCCATAACATCATCAGAGGCTAAGACACCTGTATCTGACTCTATACTTGATTGCATAGCAGAGAGTGGGGCGTACTCTACATCAGGGATGTGTATCAGGGCTAGATTACAGAGGGTGTACTGTAAGAGGATTAACTCACCTCCTAGTATTGGTTTCAGGTGAGATTTGATTTCAATCCGATTTGTATCAAACTCTACTAAATTATATTGTATTGCAGAAAGCAGGATCATATTTGAAATCAGGGATGTGTAGAAGTGCAAGTTCTAATCAGTGTTTGCTTTATAATTCTTATTTCAGTCTTGTGTGTGTATTTAGGGAGACTGGAACTAATATATTGATGTACCAAATATATACAGCCTTTTATTTTCATTTTGGTTTCTTTGTGAAACTATTGTCTTTTTGGTGAGGAATGGTAAACTTTGCTTGGTTATTTAACATCTTTATAACCCAATCAGTAAACATGAATGGATATATGAATGATTTGAGGTAATTTAACCCTTCGGGCACTTTTTCAGATTTTTTTCTGCGCGGAGAAAAGTCACCGCGATCCCCTCAGGATTTGAACCACGGACCTTCAGCACCAGCAGTGAAGGATTCCCCACTACACCACAGGTGTCAAGGCTGCTTACTTGGCCGAGTATGGCGGAGTATACTTGGTCGCATTTATAGCCTTGGTCCATTTCATCCTAGAAAAACTTGCACGCCGGGTGAAACATATTGGCTCGTTGGATTCTGTTGAATTTGGCAGGGTTAGAGTTATTGTATGGCCTACATGCCATTGTATGGCCTACATGCCATCAAAATGTACAAAGTGTATTATATGAGCTACAGCTCAAGTACTCCCATATCATCATTCAATGTGTATTTATTCATTTATAGACCTCTAGGTAGACAACAAACACCAGGCCATACAATACAATGGATAATGTTATTTCAAGACAGGCATGGTGTGCTTTGTGAACTGCAGCTACCTATAGATGTATTAAATAGACCCAAATGGAAGGCCCATATCCAGCATGGGGAAGGCAAGATATACATAGTTGGTGGAGTGAAGGTGGTTCATAGGAATAATAGGGCCAGGTAAATATTATCAGAATAGTATCAATAATAGCTCAATAAATTCATGTGTCTTAGGTCAATAAATTCATGTGAGTTACAGCTATAAGAAGATTTTAACGTCGCATCTGCGATGAATTGCGCCAACTCCATATTTTTCCCACGATGCATTTGGATTTCCCCTTGTCGATACTCATATCGATACGATCGATATATCAGTGACCATGGTACCCTGATATACCTTTATCGTGGCATTCTGTGTCGCATGACATGCCTCGGAAAATTGATGGTTCCCCTGTCTTTTTGGTTTTCCAATAACTGTGAGTAAGTCATTTGCTAGTCGACCTCTTAACTTTTAGAAACAAGAAAAAGGAACACTGAAAACTTATTTATTCATTGGTGTGAACAAGAATCTAAGAGCTTGTACGATGATGGCGCTATGAAGCCATGATCTTGTCCATAAGTCTATGGGAACCGAGATTTGATCAGTTCCAAATTGGCGAAGCATCTTTACAGTAGCAAAAGAATACAGAAGGACCTGTGCCTGCAGCGCATGAAGATATCAATCACACTATGCATCATATGGGTGACCAAAACCGTATGTGTTGTCATAATCGTGCATACGCTTGGAGTACTTTTGTATACAGTGCAGAGATAAAAAAACAAATATTTCTCACCAATTTGGAATTGATTATACTATACCAATAGATTAGATAATCTACCAAACAAACCCCAGTCAGAACATGGAGTAATTGCTTTATACATATCCCCAGGCCTGGATAAAATGGGGAAAATGGGAATCATATTCCCTGGGAAATGTGTGTATTTGGAGTGAAATTTTGCTTTTCCAAATAAAGAAATAAACAAGAAATGTAGGGAAATCCAGTTTTTTTCTGGGAAAATTTGTTTGCTTCCTGGGAAATGAACATTTTTCCAGCCCTTCCTATCCCTTCCATCATCAATATAAGGCTGCCAAAGACACAACCCTTTTCAACATTAACTTGTTAGAATATTGAGATCATTTCACCAACCCTGTCTACCATGTCATATTATGTAAAGCCTGGATGATGAAGAGAGCGTCTCTACCAGCCAGACTCTCTCTATATACTATATCGAGGGTTTAGTGCAACAAAGGGGGTTATCTGCATTTTTGTCCAAAATAAGATTTTGATATCATAATGATCCGCACAAGATCAGGAACCTAATTATGAGAAAATAGTAAATTCACCCAATCAAAAAGGTTTGAATAGCATTTCTTTTAAGGTTGGTGTCAACCCTGTTTTGCGCCAAATTTATCAAGCACTGTAACTTTTAAATTATAAATGTGATATACATAAAAGTATACATTTTTTGTAATGAAATGAGTCAGAGAATCCATTTTTGGTATCAAATTTTACTAAAATTAGTGATTTCTACATTTTTTGCCAAAAAATCACCTTTTTGGCGTCAAAAATTTTCAGACAATCTAACAATATCAGTTTTTGATTAAAAATTCCAAAATTTCACCAAAATCATCTAAAGTCAATTATCTAGGAGCGATTTTTTTTTTTTGGCTTAAAATTTGTTTGTTTTGAAAATATTGACCAAAAAGTGCCAAAAAAATGTTTTTTATCTCAAAAATCTCATTTTTGGCACTTTTTGGTCAATATTTTCAAAACAAACAAATTTTAAGCCAAAAAAAAAAATTCGCTCCTAGATAATTGACTTTAGATGATTTTGGTGAAATTTTGGAATTTTTAATCAAAAACTGATATTGTTAGGTTGTCTGAAAAATTTTCACGCCAAAAAGGTGATTTTTTGGCAAAAATGTAAAAAACACTAATTTTAGTAAAATTTGATACCAAAAATGGATTCTCTGACTCATTTCATTACAAAAAATGTATACTTTTATGTACATCACATTTATAATTTAAAAGTTACAGTGCTTGATAATTTGGCGCCAAACAGGGTTGACACCAGCCTTAACTTGTCAAAACCAATAGGTGACAATAACGGGTACAAATCTTTAATTCACTTTTTCTCAAAATGACTAAAATGCAGATAGCCCTTTATTGCACTAAACCCTCGATATATTCTATATACTAATTGTAAATTCATATGCCCTATCCCAGGTCACCAGGGCTGTTCTCACTTATTGACTCTTTATCATCTCCAAGTGACAGCGCCACCAATCCACAATTCTCAAGTCAATCCCAATCAGACACAGAGGTAAGTTATTACCATGGTAACTATGTAAAAGAAAACATTGGAATCTTAGCCTCATTCTTGACCTTAATCAGCTATTTTAGTTCAAATCACAATATTAGGTCCATGAATTATATTTTTTTTATATGCAGGAATGATTTGTTATCACCCAATTTTATGCTTATTTTCATGTTATTCCACAAGTTTCCTCTTTTCACTTGGACATTGCCCAATATATCATGCAGATCCATTGGTTATGCCTGGGTCATACGATGTATAAGGCCACCATAGGCTACTCTGAATCAGACTATAGAAAGCCAGATTCAGTCTCTTTTGTTCCCGTCAAATTGTAACCCCTTAGGCGACAAATAAACACTGTTCTACAGGTCTGACCCATCCATTATTTTAAAAGGTGTGAAAAATGGTCACATGCAAACAAAATACTGATCCAAAAATGTTTACAGATTTTTAAACTGAAACATCAACCAACCCAAACTGAGAGGTCCGCTTGTCCGTAGAACGGCATGGCATATCTTAGAGCATGATACATGACATCACAATCTCACAAATGGTAGCCATTGTAGATTGGATTTTATTGCACTAAACCATCAATAAATAGTTGGTTGAGAGGTAGGTTTCCTAAAGAAATCATTGTTTTCCCTATCAGAATGATGACATCCACGGTTCCAGGCTGACAAGAGGATCCTTTCAGAATGTCTGTTACACTCTAGGTTTTCAACTTGGACAAGGTACAATGGAAGAGGACACAGCACCAGCTAAATATCAGATCTCATACCGGCCATCTCAAGCGTGTAGCATCAAGGATATTCTTCAGGTAATTATTGATGGGCTGACCTATTTGTTTTCAAAATCTTTTTTAGAAAAATATTTTGAAAATGTTGGGAAAATTTGTGAAAAAGTTCTATTTAAAAAAATGAACATTTGTGGAAACTTTTAAAAAATTCTAAAATTGTTAAAAATGTACACATAATTCCTGAAATATTAAAAATAAATAAAAAATGCCAGACCAACTTACAGATCCCACCTGAGAGGTCTGTTTGCCGTAGAACAGGATTTTTGTGTGTTGCCTTAAAAGTGTGTGGTGCGTACATTGATCGGGGCACTCACAGAGTGCATTAGACTCTTTCACTGCACTACATACTTTAGTTTCTTGCTTTCTGATTAATTCAACACTACTAAGAGTGTATGAATCATTCCTCATTCTTATGTTTTAATAAAAGAGACAGGTAAATAGGTTGGAACCTTCTTTCAATCTCAAAAGAAAGATCAGAGTTGTGTTCTATTCACTTAGGGTTCTGGTTCAAGATATGAATCATTCCTCATTCTTATGTTACCTTGTAGACGTCCTATATACACAATTTCTGTTGCAGAAAATCATAAATCTGACATTTCATATTTTTTGTTTACAAAATAGATTTTTTTATCCTTTCAGAAAACTGACACAAGCCAATCAAGACTTAGTTGTTATGCGACAGTGCTGCATACAAGCCCTGATACCAGTCCCGAGCTCCTCTCAGCCAACACCACCCATACTACCAATTCATCACTTAACACTGGATGGCATGTCTTGTTATCAGATGCTTCCTTGCAGGCATCATTACAAGATGGAATGTGTGATGGCAAAGATGAGGAGGATGTGTATAGTCTTGTGGATGCAGAGAAAGAGGATGACTGTGCAAGGTACAGACTAATTCAGATATGGTTGTTTTTGTTGTTGTTGAATCCATCATGCAGTATGTAAATTTCAAGTGCCCCAAAATTATTTTCTCCACTGTTTTAGGTCTTTAAGCAAAATAGGCTAAGAGATATGCATGGGCTATGGAGATGTATATTTTTGTTTCTTACAGAAATCGGTAAATACACATTGCAAATTGACTTGAAATTGGTGCTGTTAGAAATAATCATAACTTAATTGAATTTCACGTCTAGATAGAACTTTGTAGACTAATATTGGGTTCGATCATGATTTTAGGATCATGATTTTCAACACTACGCTAAATGAAGGGGTCGTGATGACCTCGAAAGCTGCGGAGCTCAAACACAATGGTTCGAAAAAGGTATTTAAATTATTCCTAGGTAGAACTTTGTTTGATATACTGGAATCTTATTAACCCTTTGAACCCTGAATTATTTGTAGGGGTCGAGACCCCCACCCTGAGTTATTTCAGGCCTGGTTATTTGCATACATTATTCTGAATTCTAGTTCATGGTATTGTAAATATCTGTCAAAGTAAATCCAGTTATTTTCTGAAACTCTTCTTTTTGTTTCATTTGAAACCGCAGAAATCATCTAAATGTATGTTCCTTTGTGTTGTTTTTATATCTGCAGAGATAGAGATTCTGACACTAAGTATATCTACATCCATATAAGGAATAGTTGTGTGATGTGTGGGCTTGATATGGCGGTTGATGGTCAGTTTGGGAGTCAAGTGTATTGTAAAGATATCTGTATGCAACAGCTAGGTGAGTGTGATAAGTTGAACATAATCATTAGGTATTATGTGACCTGCCATGCTATGTATAATGCAAGAATAGTATCTGGTTGTAAAGGTAAAAGGTTGTGTTGTTATCAGCGACCGTCCCTAAAATCGCAAAAACAAGGGTCAGCTTTTTTTGCTTTTTTTTCTTCAAATGTTTCTTTTAAATTTCCCCTTTTTTTAAATTTAAATTTGATCTTAAAGTGTCTAAATGTTACTATTTCTTGCTTGAATTGAATAAGTTTTTTTTGGTCAATGGAGTGTCATGCTCGAATCATACTAGTCAGTCGCAACACGTCGCTGCACCTAATAATTGCTATCTCGAAGTTTTTCAGTGCGACCAAAGGTCGCCATAGGTTGCATTAAGATACTAAATCGCTGGTAGTTGCACAGCTTTTCAGGTCTTTTTTTGGTCACGCAGACAACAACCTGGATAATGGCTGCTGATTGGATGCTAATTTTGAGACAAAATAACCTCCCCCATTGGTTGAAAAAATATGGTGTTCATTACATCATAAGCCACCGATCGTTCAAGTTGAAATGAAGTCAACTGGCCAAGACCGGTCATTTCCAGTGAAGCAATCTCTTGATCGATGTATCGGGAAGTCGCACCATGTCGCTGTATCAGAGAAAGTTTTTTGAATATGACATAAAACTCGTCATAAGAGCGACCCGAATCGCGAAGCGACCTATACATTATACTGACAACCACTGTATCGAGAGATGCACTGTAGACACAAGCTGTTCTTTTGAGCATGATTTTGGCACATTCAGATTGTGACTTCCTTATATTCTCAGGCAAGTGGCTGAGAGATCTGAAACAAAGGATTGTCACAAATTTAGTATCATTGATAAGATGAACACTGTTCCATTGATATGCAGCACAATATGAACACAAAATAAACACAACAAATATGTGATTGAAAAAAAAAATCAGAACTTTTTTGAAGGGTTTGTTTATATCTAAGATGACCGTTTTCAATTTAACTACAGATACGGGATGCACCTTGTATGCGGACATGTACAGTGCAATATTAAAGCTAGATAACAACTGTCAGGGGTGTGATAGGATCAATAGTTGTCATCAGCCAGAGGATGGTACCATCATGCCTAGTCTTTCAAGGGTTACCATGCCTACATTACCAACATTGACAGATTCCAGTACCATGTATTCTCTTGTCATGGTAGATGGTAAGTTTGCAGGACTCATTTTTATTTTTTAGAAACCCAACTTAATACTTTCCACGCGGCAGGCGTCTGCAGACGACATTCCAAAATTTCACAAAATGTTTCAAAAATGTCAAAATTATTGAATTTCATTTCCATATTTGAAATCACCATGAGAAATGAATTGAAATAAGTACTGACATGCCTAGTATTGATTCAGTTATCCTTTGGATAGACCTTGAAAAGTGTTAAGATCCATTAATACTCCTGTTGTTAGGCATTGTACAACGTAGATGTGGTTAACAAATACAACATGGTTCATTTCGGTAAAGTAGTGCAAGCTTACGGGTCCCTTGGTGTTGGATAACTGGTGACTACCTCCCCCTACTCTGTTTCATACATATCTATTGTTTAAGCGAAATTAAAAATTGAAGAAAAATAAGCTTACGTTGCTCCCGCGCCATGTAGTAGGCTTACAGGCTACACAGTACACATAACGAGCAAGACTCACTTCCCCTGGCAGAAGAACAATATCATTGATACTGGTTTCCTATTCTTCACAACAATTGTGGCAAACCTTCAGTGATGTTTGTATTGTTACATGCTTGGTAGATGCATTTATCCATAAGAATTATCCAAACAGCCTCTGTTAGTTCGCGAATTTCTTAGAAAGATGTTTAGCAGACGCCGCCGCCATGTTTGTTGTTGTCAACCTCTCCATTATCTTGTTCACTTGTCATAATATTCCACTTGTTTGTTATTACATTGGTTCACTAGGTAACATAAACGGAGTGGATGAGACGACTGCTTATAGCTGGCCTGTATGTGCTATGTGTGGTAATGACAAACTACATGGAGATACAAGGTTAGTGGGGCTTGGTATATTGTTTAATAATCCAACGATAACATAGAACATCAGCCAAAATCAGGCATGAGAATTGTCAGGTTTTTTTATTCAAATTTCTGCACTTTAAAAATGTCAAACCATTTTTGGACGTTTTAGCCCCACATTTTTCAGGGATTTTCAAGATTTTTCATTTAATATAATATAATAATAATCAGTATTTATATAGCGCCTTTTCCAAAGCGTTCAAAGCCCTGTAATTTCGCTGCTGGTGAATCATCAGAATCAGATCGCATCATCTAGGGTGCAGCCAATTCAGGCACAAACCACTATCCGCACTTAGATTGTAACATCCACCATTTTTCAATGCAGCTCCCCAAATACCATTGGGTCAAGGAAGTTTTTGATAACCGAAACAACTGATCAATGATTTTGAAAGCAGGAGGAAACCGGAGTACCCGAAGAAAACCTGCGAAATCGTGATAAACCAAATGCACAGCGAGGGAACAATCCGCTGCGCCAACACGCTCCCCATTTATGTTCATTCTCATGTCTGCGAAATGCCTAACTGAATATGTGACCCATCACATTGAACCAGACCAGTTTCAATAAGTTAGGTGTCATTTTAAAGCTTAACATTAGATTTGTAACATGAAATTAAAATATCAATTTTCCTTTTTGGTGACAACTTGTCTGTTTTGATGTTATCAGTGGCGTAGCAACTGGGGGGGGGGGGGCTTTGAGGCAAATGCCCCCCCCCCCCCCCCGACCGAACCCCCTTTCCTTTGTGCCCCTGCCCCCAGCCCTACTTTATGCCCCACCCCAGTCTCCGGATGTAGTGTGTATAGGCATTATCGCGCACTTGACAGAGGAAGTCAATATGTGACCCATTGCATCCTGTGGCGTAGCAAGGTGTTTTTTCAGGGGGGCAAGATCAGACATTTTCATGAAAGGGTGCCCAAATATTTTGTTTCAGTCAGCTAAGAAAACTTGAGAGGGGAGTGTGTGGGGGTGTGTGTGTGGGGGGGGGGGGGGGGTAAGGGCATGTTGTACACCAAATGCCCCCTTTCAATGGCATGCATCTAGAGAACTAGTCTTAAGTTATGATTTTTACACTTGATCCAATATCGTCGCTATTCTTTCAAAACCGTGTATGTTTTTCGGGCCCTTCAGCATGTATAAAGTAAAACTACCCAACGGTTATGCATAGGAAGAGTTGCTTTATACATGTTCCAGGGCAAGAGAACTTACAAGGTTTTGATAGATGTGACTTTGTCACCTAAAACTGTTTAGAGCAGACCACCTAAAGGTCATACATAGGAAGTATTACTTTATACATGCTGAAGGGCTGGTTGGAGATACAAGGTTTTGAAAGAATAGGGACGATATATAAGTTCACAACCTTTTAATTAAAATGTTGTCTACAATTGATGTTTATGGTTTTGTAATTACAGTATCAGTGAGCTGAGATGTAGTTCATGTAATGTACCTATAACCAATCCAGTCATTAAGATGCATTTGGAAGTGTTTCTAGAATGTGATGCTTCATATAACAACAACACTGTGGTCAAGGTTAAGGTGAGTTAGCAGATTTTTAAGAATATATTACTTATTTTTCATCATACCTTATCATCCCAAACAAATTTGATCATAATTGAATCAAGATTGGAATGTTATTAATTGTTGATCAATAATCAATACTTATTTTTTACCTTTCAGTTGCTACAATCCACCATTGAGTCTATCCTACCTCCTGTGGGTGAAGAAGATGAAGGGTATGACATACAATGCATCATGGGTAAAACTCTTGAACCAATCAGATGCTTCCTTTCAAATATATCAGTGCTACCTTCTGAGGAGAGATGTATAGAACTTGACGAAATCAGCACACCGCAATTTACCCCAGGACCTTCCTGGCTTTGCCATAGATCTTGAAGAAATCAGCACACCGCAATTTACCCCAGGACCTTCCTGGCTTTGCCATAGATCTTGAAGAAATCAGCACACCGCAATTTACCCCAGGACCTTCCTGGCTTTGCCATAGATCTTGAAGAAATCAGCACACCGCAATTTACCCCAGGACCTTCCTGGCTTTGTCATAGAACTTGATGAAAACAGCACACCGCAATTGACCCAGGATTTTCTTGGCTTTGCCCATAGCAAACTAGTTGTCATCAGTAGATTGTGGATATCAATCAGGTGTACACTCTGGGCTAAAAAGTACTAATTTATATTTGGTTTAATTTGTATTTTATAATGTAAAGCGTTGCATCATAAGGCCAGACTTACTTGGATATAAAGAGCAACATAGCTGATCGAAATAAGGCAATTTACACAAACACACACCTTCTATTAGCATCTAAACGATGCTGATATGTGACCCAACATGGGTAAACATGGTAAATGAGGCGGAATGCAGCAGTAGCTAATTAGATTTAAGTGCACAAATAAATAAGGGACAAGGTCAAAATAAGTCAAATTTAGAACAAATCTTATTTCTGATCTTTGAGACATCTTGTATCTAACCATGAACTCAAAATGAAAATATAGAGTTTAACTACAATTTGAGGTACTTAATTTTCATTTCCTCCATTGATTTGTTCGATGTTTTGAGACAAAGTGATTTTCAATCATCTGTAACTTTGGTTTGGAATGTGATATGGCATTGACTTTGGTACCAAAATGTCCCTTAACATATGCATATTATCATGATATCAATAACTCAATATTCATATTTCCCTCATTTTGCCTCATTTACTCGCGCTGGGTCACATATCGTTGCGATTGGTCCATTGTGCTTCCTCTAACGTTTGGAATAAGTTCAAATCAATAACCGATCGGCCGATATTTATGACTATACTATAGGTATCAATTGTTTAATGTGTTGTTTTTTAAATAAAAAAGGGCTCAATCACAAATGAGCTTATATCGTACAAGAATTTTGCCAAAATTGCATATTTGACAGGCAATGAAAATCACTACGACACACATAACGTATTCTTCTTGACTCCATTAATAGGTTAATTTCAACAATTTATTGATCAAAGTTAACATCTGATATAAACAAATCAAGTAATTGATATTACATGTTGTAACAAATTGTACATGTGAAAAACCAATGAATATATTGATAATACAACTTTAATCAAAACAAATCATATAATCTGATGCAATTGTCTTCTTCAATAACATGTTAAAAACCGATCTGTTTTCTTTTAAACTCTTGTGTAGCATTTGTATGACAGAAATAAATTCAAGATTGTCAAATCCTCTTTTTTATGAATGGATGGAGATTCACTAAAATTGTTGTCTGTATTTTTATTTTTTAAACTGAACTGTAGTCTCTCAAATAGCACCCCTAGACTGGGTCTACATGTCCCTCTATCTTCGCATTGAACACCATCACAGGGACCGTGTGTAAATAGGATTAGTAAGGATCCAGTCTACCCTCCACCTCATGTGTCATTTTCAAAAAGGAGGATAATAATTTAGAATAATTATGTAATACCCTTCATATTGTATCCATTAGTCTTCCCTCTAATAGCACACACCCCTATACTGGGTCCAAACGTCCCTCTCAGGGGCCATGTGTAAATAGTGAAGATGGTAAGGATTCAAGTCTACCCTCCCTTCATGTGTAATTTCCAAAAAGAAGGATGATAATTTGGAATAATTATACAATTGTACTCTTCCTTAGACTTTTTGTTTTTTATCTTTTATTGTTTGTTACTATCATTTTACATGGTTTCATCATGTTTACATTTCATAATATCGATACATGTATAACACATTTTCATATGCTTTTCAGCATGTTTACATTGCATATCAATTTACTTTCCAGCATTTTTATATGCTTTTCGGCATGTTTACATTCGTAATTTTCACATTTCATGTCAAATACATACTTTTCACATTTCATTGTTCATGCCTACAAATACATATGCTTTTCACATTTTCATATGCTTTTCAGCATGTTTTCCTTGCATATCATGTATAAGCACAATTTCATATGCTTTTCAAGCATGTTTACATTGCATATCATTACATGTTAACACATTTTCATATGCTTTTCAGCCTTTTTACATTTTCATGTTTACATGTTTACATTCATGTTCACATCACATTTCACATGTTTACATTACATATCAGCATTTTTACATTTTCATGTTTACATTCATGTTTACATTCATGTTCACATCATTTTTCACATTTCACATGTTTACTGTCATATGCTTTTCAGCATGATTACATTGCATGTCATGTATAGAACATTTTCATATGCTTTTCAGCATGTTTGTATATGCTTTTCATTCACATAATTTTCATAGTTTCAATCGCATGTATAACACATTTTCATATGCTTTTCAGGTTTACATTGCATATCATTACATAACACATATGCATTTCGGCATGTTTACATTCATGTTCACATAATTTTTACATTTCATGTTTACATTTCATGTTTACATTTCATATCAATTACACGTATAACACATTTTCATATGCTTTTCATCATGTTTACATTTTTGGCTTTTCAGCATGTTCATTTCAACATTACACGGTATATCATGTTTACAATACATAGCATCATGTTTAGATTGTTGTAAATCTTCTTTCATTTTTTTGATCAATTCTTCCAGAGTTTTCTAATTTTAAGTTCTAAATATAAGACACTTCGTAAATCAGGATGTTTTCCATATCTGTACTTACTAATAGTTGATTTGGCAACACTAATACACGTATTGACGATATTAGTGTTCTTGTTATTTTCATCATGATAGCCAAACAATACATCTTTTTGCAATATCTTTATGTCTAGATTATAGGCCTACTGTTGCAAAAGTATTCTTTCAGTCTCTTTCCATATTATTTTGATTTTCTTGTACAACTATAAAAGAAATGTTCAATGTAATCTATTTCGTTACAAGTTTCACAGATATCATTTTCTTCCTTCTTTATTTTCTTAAGAAATACTTTTGTTGGATAAATGTTGCTAATGATTTTCCAGTTCAATGTTTTTAGTCGTGGCTCTTTGATGTCTTGAACAAGTGTTTTCCAAATAATGGACCAATCGAAATTCATATTATCGAGCTTCTTTTCCCAGAAATTTTGACATCTTGGTTTCAATGATATCTGTGATTGCATTGCTATTCTGTACAGTTTTGTTGTACATTTAGATAATTTAACAAAGGCTTCTCCATAATTAAAATTTACGTCATAGATATTGTTTAAAGAATCTGTAGATGTTTTCCACGTATGTGGCATTGCTTGTCTTAAAGCTATGTATTTCAACACAAAACTACCATCATTTTTAAAATGCAATTTCAGCTCCTCCATTGACTTAAATGCCCTATTTTGGTTATACAGATCTGAGACTTATATTATACCCTACTTTGCCCATTCCTTAAAATATAATGTTTTACCTCTACTAGTTATAGATGAGGTGACCGTTGTTTACATCAGTAGTGTTTACATATTGATTAGCGCCTGGTCTAAAGACATGCTAGGGGTACTAGTCCATGACTACTGCATACATCATACTATATGAAAGCAAAACACACATCACTGAGCGCCAATTTTAAAAGCACACTGCCGGGCAACCAGATTTAGTACCTGGTCTCTCATTGTGCTTAGGGATGAGGCCATGACTACTGCACTATTACACCGTAAGCATTGTAAGTAATGATCAATCAAGTGTGAATTAAAGCACCGTTCCCTGTAGGTGCGCACGCAAACCGCCGGGCACTACGTCACCGGTCACACCATCTATACATTCATTATTCCAAATAACCTGATTTTCCCACGATTCTACTTGATCTATGTTCTGGGAACATTTTGTTAAAAACCAAGCCTTAATCAAATTACTATAGAACATGGGTAACTTATATCTTATATATCTTCCTTAGACCTTATGATACTGATTGGCCTAGCAGAATTTGGGAAACTGTTTTTTCGTTATTGTATCGAACATATATAATTTAGAATGTGTTTAATAGGTATAACTATTGTTGATATCGTAAATGCAACTGATTTCCACCTATTAAGGGGGGGGGGGGGGGGGGGGGGGGGGACTCAAAAGGAAGTCACTTTTTTTTAGAATAATTTTGTGAGTGCTGTAATTATTGAACTATTACTCAAATGTATTTAAAAGTATACATTTTTGGAAAGGAAATGGATCAGAGAATCCAAATTGGCATCAATTTTGACCACAAATTTTGATTTTGTTTTGAGAAAATCACAAAAAATCACTTTTAGTGACGAGTCACTAAAACCGCCTCATCAGCAACAGGTCGCTGGACGGTATCACGCAGGAGTTCAATGCATAAATCGATAATATCAATACATGAAACAGAGATGCGGACATCGTAACTGTTTAGTCATAGCTTTGATCAATATGGCGACGTCCATACATGCGACAGGTTTTCTTTCTAAAGCCCATTTTGTCTGTACGCGGTACTTTTAACCTACAGAAGTGGTCTGTATAATAATAATGCTACATATCTGAGTGCTAAAGTTCCATGGCACGGGTTTCCTTTAATTCCATAATAAGGTAAAGTTGGCTCTTTATTCCACAGTGTTTAATAATAAGCTTAAGTTGGCTTTTCATTCCATAGTGTTTAATAATAAGCTTAAGTTGGCTCTTCATTCCACAGTGTTTAATAATAAGCTAAAGTTGGCTCTTCATTCCATATTGTTTACTAATAAGCTAAAGTTGGCTCTTCATTCCACAGTGTTTAATAATAAGCTAAAGTTGGCTCTTCATTCCATATTGTTTACTAATAAGCTAAAGTTGGCTCTTCATTCCACAGTGTTTAATAATAAGCTTAAGTTGGCTCTTCATTCCACAGTGTTTAATAATAAGCTTAAGTTGGCTCTTCATTCCATAGTGTTTAATAATAAGCTAAAGTTGGCTTTTCATTCCATAGTGTTTAATAATAAGCTTAAGTTGGCTCTTCATTCCACAGTGTTTAATAATAAGCTGAAGTTGGCTCTTCATTCCACAGTGTTTAATAATAAGTTAAAGTTGGCTCTTCATTCCACAGTGTTTAATAATAAGTTAAAGTTGGCTCTTCATTCCACATTGTTTAATAATAAGCTAAAGTTGGCTCTTCATTCCACAGTGTTTAATAATAAGCTTAAGTTGGCTCTTCATTCCACAGTGTTTAATAATAAGCTAAAGTTGGCTCTTCATTCCACAGTGTTTAATAATATGCTTAAGTTGGCTCTTCATTCCACAGTGTTTAATAATAAGCTGAAGTTGGCTCTTCATTCCACAGTGTTTAATAATAAGCTAAAGTTGGCTCTTCATTCCACAGTGTTTAATAATAAGCTGAAGTTGGCTATTCATTCCACAGTGTTTAATAATAAGTTAAAGTTGGCTCTTCATTCCACATTGTTTAATAATAAGCTAAAGTTGGCTTTTCATTCCATAGTGTTTAATAATAAGCTGAAGTTGGCTCTTCATTCCACAGTGTTTAATTATAAGCTAAAGTTGGCTCTTCATTCCACAGTGTTTAATAATAAGCTAAAGTTGGCTCTTCATTCCACAGTGTTTAATAATAAGCTAAAGTTGGCTCTTCATTCTACAGTGTTTAATAATAAGCTAAAGTTGGCTCTTCATTCCACAGTGTTTAATAATAAGCTAAAGTTGGCTCTTCATTCCATAGTGTTTAATAATAAGCTAAAGTTGGCTCTTCATTCTACAGTGTTTAATAATAAGCTAAAGTTGGCTCTTCATTCCACAGTGTTTAATAATAAGCTAAAGTTGGCTCTTCATTCCATAGTGTTTAATAATAAGCTAAATTTGGCTCTTCATACCACAGTGTTTAATAATAAGCTAAAGTTGGCTCTTCATTCCACATTGTTTAATAATAAGCTAACTTTGGCTCTTCATTCCACAGTGTTTAACAATAAGCTGAAGTTGGCTCTTCATTCCACAGTGTTTAATAATAAGCTTAAGTTGGCTCTTCATTCCACAGTGTTTAATAATAAGCTAAAGTTGGCTCTTCATTCCACAGTGTTTAATAATAAGCTAAAGTTGGCTTTTCATTCCATAGTGTTTAATAATAACCTAAAGTTGGCTCTTCATTCCACAGTGTTTAATAATAAGCTTAAGTTGGCTCTTCATTCCACAGTGTTTAATAATAAGCTAAAGTTGGCTCTTCATACCACAGTGTTTAATAATAAGCTAAAGTTGGCTCTTCATTCCAGAGTGTTTAATAATAAGCTAAAGTTGGCTCTTCATTCCACAGTGTTTAATAATAAGCTAAAGTTGGCTTTTCATTCCATAGTGTTTAATAATAAGCTAAAGTTGGCTCTTCATTCCACATTGTTTAATAATAAGCTAACTTTGGCTCTTCATTCCACAGTGTTTAACAATAAGCTGAAGTTGGCTCTTCATTCCACAGTGTTTAATAATAAGCTTAAGTTGGCTCTTCATTCCACAGTGTTTAATAATAAGCTAAAGTTGGCTCTTCATTCCACAGTGTTTAATAATAAGCTAAAGTTGGCTTTTCATTCCATAGTGTTTAATAATAACCTAAAGTTGGCTCTTCATTCCACAGTGTTTAATAATAAGCTTAAGTTGGCTCTTCATTCCACAGTGTTTAATAATAAGCTAAAGTTGGCTCTTCATACCACAGTGTTTAATAATAAGCTAAAGTTGGCTCTTCATTCCAGAGTGTTTAATAATAAGCTAAAGTTGGCTCTTCATTCCACAGTGTTTAATAATAAGCTAAAGTTGGCTTTTCATTCCATAGTGTTTAATAATAAGCTAAAGTTGGCTCTTCATTCCACAGTGTTTAATAATAAGCTTAAGTTGGCTCTTCATTCCACAGTGTTTAATAATAAGCTGAAGTTGGCTCTTCATTCCACAGTGTTTAATAATAAGCTAAAGTTGGCTCTTTATTCCACAGTGTTTAATAATAAGCTGAAGTTGGCTCTTCATTCCACAGTGTTTAACAATAAGCTGAAGTTGGCTCTTCATTCCATAGTGTTTAATAATAAGCTAAAGTTGACTTATCATTCCACAGTGTTTAATAATAAGCTAAAGTTGACTCTTCATTCCACAGTGTTTAATAATAAGCTAAAGTTGGCTCTTCATTCCACAGTGTTTAATAATAAGCTAAAGTTGGCTCTTCATTCCACAGTGTTTAATAATAAGCTAAAGTTGGCTCTTCATTCCACAGTGTTTAATAATAAGCTAAAGTTGGCTCTTCATTCCACTGTGTTTAATAATAAGCTAAAGTTGGCTCTTCATTCCACAGTGTTTAATTATAAGCTAAAGTTGGCTCTTCATTCCAGTGTTTAATTAAAAGCTAAAGTTGGCTCTTCATTCCACAGTGTTTAATTATAAGCTAAAGTTGGCTCTTCATTTCATAGTGTTTAATAATAAGCTAAAGTTGGCTCTTTATTCCACAGTGTTGAATAATAAGCTAAAGTTGGCTCTTCATTTCACAGTGTTTAATTATAAGCTAAAGTTGGCTCTTCATTCCATAGTGTTTAATAATAAGCTAAAGTTGGCTCTTTATTCCACAGTGTTTAATTATAAGCTAAAGTTGGCGCTTCATTCCACAGTGTTTAATTATAAGCTAAAGTTGGCTCTTCATTCCATAGTGTTTAATAATAAGCTAAAGTTGGCTCTTCATTCCATAGTGTTTAATAATAAGCTAAAGTTGGCTCTTTATTCCACAGTGTTTAATAATAAGCTAAAGTTGGCTCTTTATTCCACAGTGTTTAATAATAAGCTTAAGTTGGCTCTTCATTCCATAGTGTTTAATTATAAGCTAAAGTTGGCTCTTCATTTCACAGTGTTTACTAATAAGCTAAAGTTGGCTCTTCATTCCACAGTGTTTAATAATAAGCTAAAGTTGGTTCTTCATTCCATAGTGTTTAATAATAAGCTAAAGTTGGTTCTTCATTCCAATGTGTTTTAATAATAAGCTAAAGTTGGCTCTTTATTCCACAGTGTTTAATTATAAGCTAAAGTTGGCTCTTCAAATCACAGTGTTTAATTATAAGCTAAAGTTGGCTCTTCATTCCATAGTGTTTAATAATAAGCTAAAGTTGCCTCTTCATTGCACAGTGTTTAATAATAAGCTAAAGTTGGCTCTTCATTTCAGTGTTTAATAATAAGTTAAAGTTGGCTTTTCATTCCATAGTGTTTAATAATAAGCTGAAGTTGGTTCTTCATTCCACAGTGTTTCATAATAAGCTGAAGTTGGTTCTTCATTCCACAGTGTTTAATAATAAGCTCAAGTTGGCTTTTCATGATATCCAAGTTTACCGAGTTGTTTATACCCTTTTTGAACACCTGCACAATATGACAGAAGTATCCTCTTTGGAGATATTCCAGCTTTAATAGCAAGAGACACTACATTACTGGATCCGCGTAGTATGATATTCGTTATTACAGTTAGGATGAAAATACTTGTGTTTACTTTGACTTGGTACAAAACTCCTTACTGATAATTCGTTACAGACCTTCAAAAAACAGGTAAGTGGATTTGTTGTCCCGTCAATCTGAAAATGGCCTATAGATTCTGATACCCATCATGCCTGTAGCTTCATACAGGCAGTTGAATGCATCCCCATAGCGGTTTAGTGTGTATGCAGCCTTCAAAAGATCCTCAATGACCTTGAGAATATCTCGTTTTTCCATTACAGGACTTGTCAAAACCCGTACAAGATGCAAGAAGTATCCTCTTTGGAGACAACCCGCTTTAATAGCAAGGGACGCTGCATTATTTGGTCCACGTATTATGATATTAGTAATTACTTTACAAAAATACATGTGCTCATCTGTATCATCATTTGGTACCAGCTGCACAAGTTTTTTTAGTAATTTAGCATCCAATATTTGTTTAATGTGATCTGACTCAGATGTATCGGTTAGATACATTAATAAGAAACAAATTTTTGTTCCTATTCCCATCTCTTTATTGTTATCTGGTTGGGGAAGGTACATTCCTACATTCATTTTTATTGGTATAGTAGGCCTATGATCCAGTAAATACTTGAATAATGGCAAGATGTCAGCATCATCAAATATTGCTTGTCTATGATGTTCATCAGAATAAATACAATGCGCCAAGATAGTCAGGATTGCACTTAACTGTTTTGGCACAAGTTCTTCATGTTTCTTACAGAGATCCAATAGGCTATCAAAATATTCAGCTAAAAACACCTCATGTTTACAATCAATCCACTTTCGAACTATCATTTTCTCAAGGGCAAAACATGCATTGCCTCTGTGTTCAATATCCTCTATATTGAGAAGGTCACATATCGAAGGCAATATTTTCTTAAATAATTCAAGATTTACGGGTGGTTTTAGAGGATCATCACATAAATCTCCCAAGATATCTAAGCTGGTATACATTCTGCTTGTATTTCCTATTGTACCATCGGATGCAGTTGAGTCAGGTGAGGGTATAATTTTAGATGACGTTTGTTTCAATATTTTAATTAGTGGGTCTATTAAGTGACTGGTTTGTTTTTTCATTTTATAACGAGGATAATTATCATATCTGGCGAATATAGCGCGCACTACATCTAAGACATAATCCTGTGTTTGTTGTTCTACATACAACATATCATAGGAAGTGGGTGGGAGAGTGAGCCACTTAGGAAGGACTGGAAGGATATCCCTTTTTGTTTTTCCCCAAATTTCATTATCGTACCTTATAGCCGCGGCCAGAGTGTGAAGATTCCAAAGCAGACATTCCGGCTGAATATCGTACCTCGTACCGTAGTTGTTGCTTGACATTTCATGGATAATTGCATCAATGTCCTCGACACTAATTATTTTATAATAGTGCATGTTTCCGGCTAAACTGATAGTTTCTTGTTCTAGTCTGATGAACATAATATATTCTATAAATTCTTGGAGAAGTGACGGATTGTTATTGGCATAATTTGTTTCCAGCCAGTCTTTAATATTTTGTTGTTCATTTTTCAAATCCATTACAAAGTTCTTTATTATCTTTGAAATTTTCGTAGTAACACAATAGTTGTGCTCCTCTAAAAACATTCTAATTGCTATCACATTTTCGATACATACAGCAGCATAGCTCGTTGCATCAACACTATCAGTATCAACACTTGGTATTGCTATGGCAATACCGGGAGTTATTATATCTGTTTGACTATGTGCTATATGCATGAAATTTACTTTTCTAACAACACGTTTAACGCTTTCAGGAAGACAGCCACCTATTTGGTAATTAATTAATGCGGAAATTGGACTTCCTGATGATCCTTCGCATGAAGTACAATTATGGTGGATATGAACACATTTTTTTTCTGGGTCCAATGTATGTACAAGATTTTTTACGTATGATGTTTGACCAAATGAAACCTGCGTAGGAGCACCATGGGGGTGTCCAACGCTTATTAAAGTCAATCTGTTGCCAGACTTTTTGTCACAACTGGATTCCACTATTTGGATCAATATCGATTTATCCCTGTGATATTTACGCAAATTTGTGAGTGACTGGATATGCGTGTTTTTAATTTGTTTCAGCTCTGAATCTAGGTCTGCCCTGATATCAATTTGCAGTTGTTTAATTTGTTCACCAATAGCTACATGAAGAACAACGTAATCCATATGGTCCTTATCTACATCTTTACCTACCTTTCCCATAGGTGACATAACAATTTCTGTAACTTTACATGTTACTACAATTTCACGCTTGCTAGTAGTATCGTCACTGGATGCATGATAATTCATGCCATGATGAAAAAATATGACTGACACATCGTCCTTATTCACTAACTCACCCTCCCCGTTAAGAAGATTGTGGCATGCTGTCATAACTGTACAACAACCATTGGTAGTTGAAGATTCAACCACAAAACCTGTGCCAACAGTGGCCTCTTTACGTACACTTATTAAAACTACTGAGTCTGCTATTTTCTTCCATTCAGTTTCTCCTATTGCTTTGATAACAGTGGCATGTTCGTGATCTGTCCCTTGACATACGTCCAACGTTTTTTCTAATGATAAATAGTTATAGTGGTGTTTACGATCAGTATATAGCTTTGGACAATCATCTCTGAATGGATTCTGTGGTAACTCACTGGATTCATCCAAGTCTTCCATTGCTTGATCCACAATGTTCTCTGTTGTAATAAAAACAGAAATAGAAAGATGTAATATTTTATTAGTGGATAAATTTCAATACAAATGTGAATTTTAGCCAACAGAAAGGAAGCCAAATAGTTAGGGTATTAGCTAGATAGTGTTGTCTTGCTTGGAAATGTCTAACCATAAACACAATCTCTTTGTGCCACTGCAATGGTACAAACAACTATCATATGCATAAATCCAGGGGGGGGGGGGGGGGGGTATATCACCCAATATTTAACCTGGATGGGATGGCCTATGTAATCATCCCCCAATGTTATGCATGATAAAATATTCACTGTAAGAGAAATGTATAATTTAGAACAAATTAAGCTAATTTCAGGCAATTTTTACAATAAAATAACATCCAATAAAACTACATTCATGCATGGTGTGGACCAGATAGGGACCCTACTTTTTGACATGTGTGTGCGGCACCGACTTCCGTAAATTACAGTAAAAACATGGATCAAGAGTGAATGAAATCGACATTTTTTAACAGTACTCATCATATATTTGACATGAACTTTTAAGTTAAAATAACTGCAGCACATAGTGGTTGTAATTACACCAGTGGCGTAGCTCGGGGGGGGGGGGGGGGGCAGGGGCCCCCCTGATGGAAAAAAACCCTTTTGTGCCCCCGCCCCCCCCCCCCCCCACCCCCTCAAAAAAAAATTAAAATTAAAAAGGGGAAAGAAAAAAGAACAGGGGAAAAAATGACCGAGATTGCGTGCAGTGGTTATGTGTGGGTATACCCGCCCCCCTCCCCCACTTACGTGAAAATCAAGAGTTGGTGACTGGAAATTCTTTTGGGGCAACCTTTTACGATAATTTCAGAAATCTTGCCCCCCTGAAAAAAATCCTAGCTACGCCACTGAATTACACCCCCATGATACAGAGAGCCTCACATACAATGTAGAGCTGAGACAATGTCTTCCTCCATACACATGTTATCCATTTCACCAAGGCACCAGCACAATAGCAGAAAGGCAAGTTAGCGGAACCACGCAATTTCGAACTGCGCACTTTGGGTACTTAGACACCGAGTTAAACTCCCACGGAATTTGGACCGTTGGTTTCAAGAGTGATCTTGAGGTGAAATCAAAGTCATCAATTGAGACTAAGGTCTTGAAACACTCCTTATAATAGGACCTGTCTTGCAAACTTATTGGAACCAGTCTATGACATCTACAAGTAGAGCATTTCACATCGGTATTTTACTCATTCGTCGATATCGAAAAATGATATGCGGCAAAGTAGTGTCTACATTGATATGCCAAACAGCTGTCTCAACCAGCGAAATTACTTTTTTTTATACAGCGTCTCCCAAAATACTGAGTTCAAAAGTTTGCGAGCTTATAACTAAAAATACTGCAAGTCACGACTTGTGAATCCCCCTGGCTGGGAGATCAACTAAAGTAGGTCAAATGTCACATAGGGGTCATGTTCCCCTGGTGTTCATATTTCTTTAATCCAAGGTAATCAGGTAACTTTAACGATTTGACCTTTCGATGATCTTTGACCTCGGATGACCTCTAATTATTTTTTGATATGTTCCCCAGGTGTGTATTGCACGATTTAACCCCTTGTTGACCTTTAATCTTGGATGACCTCTCATGACCGAGCAACTTTTACGATTTGACCCCTGGATGACCTTTGACCTCAGATGACCTATGCAAATTAGACCCAAAAACAAGCAGCCACATCTTTTGACCATGGCCTACCTATCGGTGAAGGTTTGAAGTCAATCCGTCCATCCGTTTAAAAGATACAGCATTCGGAAAAAAGGCTAACCAAAAGGCACCCCCCCCCCCCCCACCCCGACATACGCACGCACAGACACACCTCACATGATGACAAAATCCCCTTCTGGTTTTACAAACCAGGGGGATAAAAATGATTAAGATTTTGAGGTGTATTATTCAATCAAAGAATAGAGTCAATATTAAAGGCATATTCCTAGAATGTTGACCAAGTTTCAGGTTTGCGGACCATTAAATTGAGTAATACCCCTTTAATGTGAGACAAAATTACTTTAGATCAGTTCTCAACACTACAGAGCATCATATTTTGGACAAATAATGAGAACAAATGTGAGCAATTGAAGGAATTCCATGAAAATGTCTTCTACATGTAGGTGAATTTCATTAAAAAACATAAATCCGGTAATGCCCCTTTAATTTGACAACTTTTCCTACAGATTAATATTGTACACTCACCAGATTTGGCATCAGCACAATATTTTGGTCTAGAAACAACTGTCACATTTTGATGTGTATTTCAGGCCCTGTTCCTCAAGAAAATGGTTTAGGTCGAGCCTCAACTAGGTTGTACATAAACCATATGACTATGTAAGTAAACTTAAAAGACAATAGATAATCATGAAAGGAAAGGTGGTAATATGTGTATCGCTAATGAATGAGTACAAATTACAGTACGTAACAGTTAACATACCTGTTCTTTGTAGACTTTGAAAATGAGATTCCCAAACATGTCCTATTCTAAGCGGTTCACTAGAAGAAGATGAATTGTAAGAAATCCGAATAAGAGGTTCTTCACTGTCCTCTCCTTGCGGGGAACTGGTGACAACTATTATGTTTCGTTGTAGATGATGAGCAGTGGCAATAATAACAATGTGGTCAGCCCATTCACCATTTATAGCCATGGCGCTACAATATTCTTCCCAGTCAGGTCTAAATTCTCTTAAGTCAATTGTACCATTCTGAACCTGGCATATGATAAAACAAGATATTTAAAAAAAAATGGTCAACGTCGGAGAATGAAATTAACAGAGGACAAAGGAAATATGAAAAAGAAGATTCAGACAGTGTATGATATATTTCCACAAAACACTTTAATTACACCATATGTAATTTCCCCAGAACTATATATGTTCTAAGGAATCCCCTGCCGAAGCCTGCTTACCGTGGTTCGATGTTTGATCTGACTATTTTGCATCTTCCCCAGAGATGTGGGCATTCCAAAACTGTATTTCAATATTTCAGAGACTAGAAACACAGGTCTCCCAACGTGACGTCACCCCATGTCACGCGCCAGCCCGTCACCCATATTTCGCTTGGATACCTCGCAAAAGCATCCAAACTACTTCTGCTATTTTATCGCAGTGGGGAGGGTGGCTGGGAGATCAAACATCGAACCACGGTAAGCAGGCTTCAGCAGGGGAGTCCATAGAACATAGTTCTGGGGAAGACTCCCCTGCCGACCTGCTTGCCGAATGGTTCGATGTTTGATCTGACTAATTTGCATCAACCCAGTTTAGCACAGAACACTGGAGGAGGCGCGAAAAAAGCCAAACACCGCGTAGGCCTATATTATTTATTTAATTTGATCGGGGATCAGATCGGAAAGGCCCACATCATCATGATGTCAGGACCAAAAATCGAACCAAGGTAAGCTTAGCTTCAGTCTAGCGTTTTTACAAAACCCAAGAAGCCTAGCTCAAACCTAAAATAAATAACTGATAGACCAACTCACCTAATTTCTTGGATTTTTGCCCGCAACAGGTCCGGCTAGAACCGTGCGGGCGAACTGTCCCCTGAGCGAGTTTCCGCCTATAGCCCTGTAGTAGGCAGCGGAAAACGCCGTGGAAAACGCCGTGGCGGACTCCAGGAAACAGCCTCACATATTTCCCTCACGAACAACCCCCGGTGGTAGGCTCATGAGGTAGCAATACTACGAGTAGTCGAGTGCGGCGACGCACGATCATCATTGATAATTGCATTGGAGTCTTTGACTACCTGAACCAGCCAGCACGCTATTGTACTTTTCGCCGCGGGCTTATGTGGCTCAGAGTGTGTCAAAAAGAGCCGATCATTGTTTTTACCACGTACTCCGGACGTCCTATCTGAGTGATACCTTAGACAGCGAACGGGGCACCATAACCTATCATCGTGTACGGAGGAACCCGAACTGAGAGAAGGAAGGTAAAGGGTGGAATACAAGTGTGTGTTAGTTTTGTTCTTAGCCAGAAAACTTGGAACGAAAGAAAGTGTCACACCTGCGCGAGAAAGAGACATTGAAGAATACGACAATGAAGTTCAGAAGACCTTTGCACAGAGGCAAGGGCTACGAGAATTAACCGTTTTCAGAGTGATATATTTGAGGGTCGCCTTCGCCATAGGCTCGAATGGCGGACCCTTGATATAATCGAGAACAGTGTTAAGCTCCCAGGCAGGTACGATCTTCCTGATCGACTCGTGGCCTCTCGCTGAACATCCCCTTCAGTAGAAGACCGATCTCTCCGCCGTCATTGACAGTGGATCCGTCTTCAAAACCTACGTGGACTGACATAATTGCGGACTTATAGTTCCTGACAGTAGCTGCCTTGGAGTCCGGAATCAAACTTCTCGGTTAGAAATAGCGACACGCTATTCACATCTGCTCGAGTGGGAGAGATATCTCTCTCGGTACACCACTCATAGAAGGGAGCCAAACGCTTAGAGTATGTTGTAAGCGTAGATCGGCGTCGACCTGAGGCGACCAAGCCTGCAGTTCTTCGAGAAAACCTTTCTCTTGGCAACGATGCCGGATAATGGCCATACAGTCAACTTTAGGTGCTCGTTCGGTAGGAAGTTTCCTTGTACTCCCTGCCTGAGCAAGTCCTGAAGTGGAGGTAGCAACATGGGGCGACCCACAAGAAGATCTACCATCGGTCGAAACCAAACGTGTTTCGGCCAGAAAGGGGCTATTAGCAGGACGTAACAGTCCTCTCTTGCCACCTTTTCTACCACTTTTGTTTGGAAGCAGCGAGATTGGAGGGAAGGCACAAGCCGTCAGTCCCTTCCAATCCACTGATAGAGCGTCTACGGCGTACCTCTCGGGTCGCGAGTCCGAGAGCAATACACCGGTAGCTGTTTGTTCTGGTACGAAGCAAACATGTCGATCGATGGGTAACAAGATCGTACAAAGATTGTCTGTGCTATCTGAGGTGCTCGCGACATTTCCGTAGGGCCGGACGTTTGTCCCCTGGAAAGATCGTCTGCAAGGTTGTTCGTGACATCCGCGATGTGAATCGCCCTCAGTGAGATCTGGTGAGCTCGACACCACGTGATCAGTCTCATGGTGTGGCAACAGAGGGTGGGAGATCTTGTCCCGCCCTCCCTGTTCAGGTAAGCTACCACTGTCGAGTTGTACGTCTGGAAAAGGACACTGTGTCCCTGTAGATCGGATTCGAACCATAGGAGAGTTTTTTCCACCGCCCAAAGTTCGAGCAGGTTAATGTGTACCTGAGCCTCTATACTCGACCACAGGCCAGAGGCCCTGTTGTCGAGCCAGTGCCCCCCCCCCCCCCATCCCAACAAGGACGCGTCTGTCGTCGGCGAGGATGGAAAAACCATCCCCACTGTTAGGTTGGCAGGTTGGTACCACCAGTGGAGTTCCTCCTTGATCAGGTCTAAGATAGGAACCATCCTGGACACTGAGTGAACACTTGGCTTGTAGTGCGCCAGCAGGTTAATCTGAATTACCCTCATAGGGAACCGGCAATACGGAATCAGATCTACCATGCTGGCCATAAGACCCGAAACTTTGAGCCAGGCCACCACTGGCGCCACACTCGCCTCCGCTAGGGTGCGAGCGCAAGCAGCCATGTTGTTCACTTGAGCCAGGGAAAGCATAGCCCGACCATTCACTAGGTCTAGCCGTGCCCCGAGGTATATCGGAAACTGAGTCGGAACGAGACTGGACTTCTTGTAGTTCACTACAAAGCCCAGACGCGTAATCACCTGGATGCATGACTAGCTGTATGTGGTGCACTGTCTCTTCTCGAGACTTCGCATACACTAGCCAATCGTCCAGATACTGACATACATGTATGTTGACACCCGGCGTCTCAAGTAGGCTCCCACCTCTCTCACTACCCGGATAAACACCCTGGGTGCAGTGGAGAGGCCGAAGGGCAGACATGTGAACATGAACGCCTGATCCTGTACTTGAAAACGCAGCCATTTCTGGTCTGCGGGCGCAATTGGAACGTAAAGGTAGGCATCCTTGAGGTACAAGGACGCTGCCCATTAATCTTTTATCGGGCAGCGGAGGACGGAGGCCAATGTCTCCATCCTGAAACGCTGAGGTTTGATAAACCAATTCAGCGGTTTCAGGTTGAGAATCGGTCTCCAGTCGCCTGTCTTCTTTGTGCTAGGAAAAACGTAGACCAATAACCCCCATAAAATGGGGGGAAGACTGGGACAATAGCCCTCTTGTCCCTCAGGGACGCCACTTCGTTCACGATGAGTGTTCGAAGGGCTCTGTCGGCAGGCAAATGTGTTTGCCTGCGATGCGAGTGCGGTGGCGGGGTGAGAGTGAACTTGATCTTGTAACCCCACGTGACCGTCTCCAGTAGTAGCCAGTTGGTCGGCGAAATGGTGTGCCATTCCGCGCTGAACTGTAGCAAGCGCCCGCACACCGGTGAATATGAGTCCAGCGGTGACACCACCGTCTGCAGAGGAGCTAAGAGCTCCCCGGACGGGTGGATGACAGGCGCCGCACCCTCAGGAGGAAGACTTCTTATCAGAGGTCTTCGGGCATTTACTGCCCTTGGACGCTGGCTTCGAAGGCTTCCCCCGACCACCACGGCGTCTCTTCCCAGCGGAAGGAGCCGCGGCGGCTGAGGGCATGCTACTGAAGGAACCGCACTTGAAGAACCTGAAGTGGAAGGTTTCATCGAAGATTTCCGTTTGTTGGATTTCTTCGACTTCCTCTTCCTCTTCTGGGACTTCAATGCCGCCTCCGTATCCACGAGTGACTTCTCATCAACCACCACTCTCGCTCGCTGTTCGACCAGCTTGCAAGGTCGGTTACCGAAGAGAAATCCCTGCGTGGAGAGTTCGACCTTATTGAGCGAATCCGCGAACTTCTGCCCATAGGTCGAACTCAGGAGGGAATCTGACGCAGTACCATATCATGTCTCCAGTTGTACCTGCCTGATCTCAGTGAATACTGGCAACAGTTAAAAATGTGGATCATGGTGCAGTTGTTGTATCCACAAAGAGGACACAGCCCCAGAGAATGTTTGCTCCAGTTTTTCAGGTTTGCAGGCGATGGTAGAGTGTCTTGCACTGCATTGAGGTAGAACTTCAGCAATTCCGGAGACCATGTGTATAATAGGGAGCTCCATCTGGTGTCCATCTGCATTGCAGTATCCCATCCCAACCATCTGCCTTGCTGTGCCATGCTGTAGAGTTTGACAAGCATCTGCTCTTCAGTAACTTCCTTGACCAGAGTAGTAAGGGCCTTTCGGTGTTCTTTCTTGTCCATCTCTACTAGTCTCTTATCTCCCTTGGTATAACCCACTCCATGCTTCATTCCCTGGTGATGTCCTCTACATAATTCTTTGAAGAACAGATGTCGTTCTCTAACTTCCAACTCTTTTGCTCCATTCCAATTCTTCTTGTTGCCCAATCTCTCTAGCATGTGTCCATACATGAACTGTGATTCGCTGTCAACAGAGTACTTCAGGAGATGGTACTTAATCAGCTGCATACACTTGAGGTGTGTTGTCAGCGCCTTCAGTTGAAGTCCTTTGTTGTCTCTACTTCTATAAAGAATCGAAGGATTAGCACACCTTGCTAATCCTGACCATTTTTCAGGAATCTATTGGCTGTGCTCTGTAGGTTTTCAGCAAAGGTGATAGGAAAACAATAGATTATGAATTCCCATGATATTCTGCTAACCACTTGATTCTCATATATCCACAGTTTCCCTATGTTGTTAACTTTGTCACGATCTGTCTTCTCCATCAGATTATTGAACTTTCTCAGTAGTGACTTCAGCTCTAACCTCGGAATCGCTAAGGTCCTGGAAGATCTCTTGACCAAGGAATCTCATCGATGCTTAGTGGATGAAGGGAATCTCTTTCCCAGCGATTTTGAGCCTTGGGTCATATGGCAAGTATGGTCTGGTGGTCTTCCCTTGGGCATTCACCAACTGTGTCTTCTTCATAGCTAGACTTTTACACTTTTTTGGTTTGGCTCTCATTGTTCTGGTCCACGTGAGGAATGACTCTGTTAGACGTAGTAGTTCTTCACAGCCAGGAACATTTTTAGCAATGAGGGTGAGGTCATCTGCATATGCTTTCTGGACTTGCTTTATTTCTGTATTCTTCAGCTGGTATCCCAGGTGTTCTTTGGTCTTTAGTAGGTCTAGAAGTAGGTTAAACACTATCAGAAATAATACTACTGACAGCGGGCAACCTTGGAAAAGTCCAAATTGGTACATAAACCACTCTGAGGTCCACTGCTTGGTTTTGATTCTGACAAATAGCTCATCATAGTAGTTGTAGATCAAATCCCGCATATTGACTGGAACATGATACCATTCTAGGGCAAATTGAATCAGGTTATGAGCAACTGATCCATATGCATTCGCCAGATCCAACCATGCTACCACTATATCTCTTGCATTTCTCTTGGCATCTAGTAGTGTTTCCATCAGAATTTGGGTATGCTCAACACATCCTGCTACTCCTGGTAGGAATCCTTTCTGTATAGATTAGTCAATATATCCATTCCCAACCATATAGGTAAGCAGTCTGTTGGCTAGAACTTGAAAGAACATCTTGCCACTGACGTTGGTCAAGGTGATGTTTCTAAACAGCTCCGGTTTGGTTCTGTCCTCCTCTTTCGGGATCAGCACTGCCTCTCCAACTCTCCAAGCTAACGGGATTTTCTTCTTTTTCCATATTCTTCTGAAGATAGGATGCAGATGTGCTAGGACTTGAGGGCACTTCTTGTAAACCAAATATGGAACAGCATTAGTGCCAGGTGAAGATTTATTTCTTTTGTAGCGCACAACATCTTCGAGTTCTGCCCGTGATGGAGGTTTGCAGTTGAGATTCTGCTTAGGGGGTTTTGGTTTTGTCAGACTGTTGAACATTTTGGAGATTTAGTTGGTGTTTTTTCCTCGAAAATTGTGATCCCAGTCAAAAACCCTAAACCGGGGTTAGGGTTATGGTAACATTTTTTTGTGTGTGTTCTATTAACCCTAACCCCACTGAGTGCTAAAAAATGCTAATCCAAAGCCCCTCTCCAAACGCATGCGCCGTCGGTTTTTGATGACGTAGTCAACCGAGTCTATAGTGAGCGCAGTATACTGCGCGAATGTGTAGCTGAGGGCCGTGACTTAGTGGTTGGGACGTGGGGCTTGAGAACGGAGGGTCCCCGTATCGAATCCCGGCAGGTTCCTGGAGATTTAGTTGGTGTTATTTCCTTGAAAATTGTGATCCCGGTCAAAAACCCTAAACCGGGGTTAGGGTTAGTGCGCAACTTTTATTAAATTTACGACAAAATTGGCGGAGCAGTTTTGTTTTTAAATCCAAAAATGTTTGGCCTAAAAATTATATTTCCATAGGATTGTGTAGTAGTAGTCAAAAATGGCTAAAAACATGTGTTTTGAAATGGCGCTAGCTCAAAAACTAAGTTGGTGACCCCCATTTTTTATTCAAGATTCTTTTTATAATCGTACAAACTTTTTTCACAGTGAATATAAAAAATAAATTAGCGGACAAATTCTATCGTGGTGCACCCTTAACAGATTCTTTCTATATTAACATAATTTACAGGAAACAGATACATACAATATGACAAAAATACAGATAAGGAGGAGGATCACCGAAAGGAACAGCAGCACGGAAAAATCCCATAATGCATTGCAATCATAGGTGATTGAGTCAATGGCGGTAACATCATTTTCCTCTTGGACACCGTAGTGAGTCACATCAAAGTTGTCCGGCGGACAACCAAATATCTTACAAGAAGTTAACACATGATATAAATATAGGAGGAGTGAGCAGGTTCAAAAGACGTACAATTTTAGTTCATTCACCTCTGATTTCTTGGCAAAAATTTGATAATCAAGGTTCAGAAAAGTGCTAAAAATAAACTTTACATCTGGAATTTTGCATAAAAAACTCCTGGGGAATAAAGTTAAAGGTCTAACTAATCCCTATCTTGGGACCAAAGTTCAAAAGTTGACTTGGAACTCATTTGTTAGGAATAATTTGGCTTGACCCAGATATCTCAATATTAACATTGGCGACTTCCGACGGGTTTTCCCATACCGCCACACATATATGGATAAACGAAAACTGTGGCGGACACCAACATTTCCAGGTTTTTGTCCTTAATTCGAACACTGATCAGAGCATAATGAGTGAGTCATTAATTCATCTGAGTCATTTTCCACCGTAGTGATCACAGTGATTTACAGTTTCACCATAGCTCCTATTCATTCCTGTTTGGCACGCGCCAACTAAATCAGCTAAATGCAAACCACATTGAAATGCATTGATTTTCCTTGATTTAAGAAAATTAATTTAAATCTAGAATAAAAGAATAATACCTGAATAGAAGGATTGCATCTAAGAAATCTCACAACAGATTGTCTAATCTCTTCAGGGCTTTGAGACGGTAGGTTAAGAAGTTCCAGTTGGTCAGACACAGCGTGGAAGAAACAATTGCCATCAGCTGGAGTTATGCCATGGAAAGCCAACTGTAGTTTTCTGCAATTTTCCTTCAAACGCTTCATCACTTGGTCTTCGGACATCTGATGCTCAATCCAAAGCTTCTGAATTCTCTCCATGATATCCGCTAACTGGACAGGATGAATATGATCTTTATCTAGTTGGAAAAAATAAAGATGAGAATGTACAAAAGCGGGAACAAGCAAATTATCTCTAATAAATTTAAATCTATAATACTCATATAAGAGGAGATCCAGTACATAACCACCATGTGGTTTCCATCATGGAAACACATTTTAAGGTATGTCGGTATTTTCTGTAAATGCTTGTGTGACCATTTGGAAAGCTGTGCTCTTTTCGGCGTATTTTGTACCATATTCAACCGTTAGGCATAGGCGTACATCTGGGGGGGGGGGGGGGGGGGGGGTATTCATCTCCGCAATATTTCACCGCCAAACTAACAAGGAAATGGTATGCATCTTAACGCGCATCAACGGTCTGACGCTTTACTTTTTCTGCGTAACGACAGCCATGCCACCCTGGTAATAAATTCCTCCCGATCGCCCAAATTTAATGCTTAAATGCATAGATTGGGGGGGGGGCTTGAAGGGATTATTTGGTTCACATTCTTCACTTGGAATTGGCCAATATGGCTGTCCCAGAAGGCTCAAATGTTAGCATCCATCAAAAATCAAAAGAGTATGGTATGAGCAACATATGGGCCAAATGTGGTGCTTTTAGAAGAATGTGAACCAAACCTCCCATGTGATGCCCTTAGCCCCCTGACTAGCAGAACTTTTACATGTCTTTTAGTCAAAATTTTATATCACTTACTGTTTGTGTTAATCATAACTAAGAATCGAATTTAATTGGTCTAACTTGGGTCTTAAGGTTAAGTCAAAAATACAATGCATTGAAGAAAATGAGACATGGCCGTTTAAGGTGAAGAAGTCCATGCAAAGGTCAATATTAATGTGTAACTCCTATTATTATACTTTTGTATGTTAATCATTTAAGAGGGCTATATTAAAGAGATTTTCAAATAAAATGTAAAATTGAAGTCCTTTAACTTAATGCACTTATCAATTGCATTCTCAGCCCCGGGGGACCCGGGGATTAGGGCCGGGACGTACTAATTGCCCATGTGACGTCCCGGGTACAATCGTGTACGGTCCCCGCAGGGCCGGGCACCATTTTTTGTACGTCCCCACTACAGTCCCCCCCCCCCCCCCCCCCCTTGGCCGGGACAAAGTGTACAGTCCCGGCCACCCATTTTCCAGGACAAAGTATTCACCGGCTACAGTCCCAAGGTCGCTTATTTCTTTCTGCAACCATAACGGAATGCATTTATAATGTGTTCCCTATGTGTTATTAGGCTTTTTACCACGATATACAGCATGTATATATCGGGGTTATCCCACCCTGCTCATCACTAGCCTCGTATCTGCGGGCACTGTTTATGCATTCGTTTGTGTGTAATTTTAAAATGCTAACTACTTTTTCGGGACAAAGTGTACAGTCCCGGCCACCCATTTTCCAGGACAAAGTATTTCCCGGCTACTCCCAAGGTCGCTTATTTCTTTCTGCAACCATAACGGAATGCATTTATAATGTGTTCCCTATGTGTTATTAGGCTTTTTACCACGATATACAGCATGTATATATCGGGGTTATCCCACCCTGCTCATCACTAGCCTCGTATCTGCGGGCATTGTTTATGCATTCGTTTGTGTGTAATTTTAAAATGCTAACTACTTTTTCGTTAGCGTATGGTTATCACTCAAAATTCGCGCGAATATTGTGAACCTTATTTAATCTGAGATGTAGGCAAAGTTTTTTTGAAATTCGATTTTGATATTAGCGTAATGAGACAATTTAGTCATGAAATACGTCACATCGTGGATGAATGTGGTGATATTATACTCGCACGAGGCTGTAGCGATGTGTGATTGCCCAGGGTAATTGGTGCCTTGGTAAACAATTTCCACAGAGCTTGTCTTATTTTAATTCAAGATTCGTTCAAATACACTACCATTAGAGTACAAAGTGAGTAAATGGACCCCTGATAATAATGGCACCTGTCAATTATGTAATAATGGTATTGAGGATACAAAGCACTTTCTTTTCACTTGCATGTCACTTAATGCTATAAGAACTAATTAATATAATAATCTAGAAAAGGCTCTAATTGACTTAAATGGTATTGATGTATGGGTGCTATTTATCTCTAGCGATCTTGATGTAAAATATAAATTAATGCTAGGTAGTACATACACCACATTTTGTAATATAAGCAATGTTAACGACTTTTATCATGTATTTGACAAATTTTGTAAGTCCTTCTCCAAGCGTGCATGGAAGGCACGATTAGAGACGAAATGCGCAAACAATGACGACTGAATTTAATATATTTGTTCATGTATACATGTATAGTGCCATTTTCCACGTGTGCCTGACATAATTTCAGATCAATTTTGTATGATTGACTTTGTGTCTGTATATAATATGTATCTATCTCATGGTAAAACTTTGTAATTTGTGTATATAATTGTGTATTAATCTTGTGATTTTCTGTATATGAACGCACCGTCGGGTAGACGGGTGCCGCTGTTTTAAAAGCGTATGTTCAAATAAATAAATAAATACCTTCTGAACCTTCAGATAATAGGAGTAGTATTAGTAGCGGCCTTGGGTAAACCCCCGTGAATAAGCGTCTATTGTGATTTCAAGTTGTATACCACCGCAAGCATGATGTCACCGATTGTTTGGGAAGGTGTGGTCTAAGGTCTTAGACCATACAAAAATAAAATGTTGTTTCCGGTTTCCTGACCGACCCACTCAAAACCTGCCGACCCAATCAAATTTTATCCCAAATTCCGGGCCCAAATTCAACAAAATGAAATTTATTTCCTAACGACCGACCCACTGTTTTTTCAAGTATTTACGGAAACAAGAAAATAACTAAACTATTTTGTCACATTTAATATAATACTCTCTAAGTCCTCTATCAAAATAAAAACAAAGTTGACATGAATATTTTTTCTCGCTACCCCGGCTCCATACATGAGACGGCGAAAACACAACATAAATTCCTTTTGTCTAGAATCGAAGCCGCAGCTGATCGCTTTACGGCTCCTAAACCAATGAAATGCGATACATCAAATGTCAAACCATGTGCGCTGAATATTCATCAACATTACTGCCTCATTATGCATTATTCATGAAGTACATGTACGCACTTTTGTATTACGTTGTACTGTCGCTATGCACAATGCACGTGTACATGAATCTGAGGCATGCGCGATGTCATGAAAAACTATTACGTCACCAGATTGACATGGGTTCAATCTTTACGAGAAGGAATATACCATTGTAAAATGGGGGGAATCAAACAATTACACGGCAATAACTTTGAAAGTTTACGAATATATAGTAGAGTCATTATCTTGGATTCCGTGACCATTTTCTTCCTACCTTAGTTTCTTGGTGAATTTGTCAACTAGAACCATTTTAAGCGAAAATGAGCTCCCATGCACCTCTCAAAAGTGACGGGAATGTTCTTTTACAGCGCAAATTCCAAAATGGCCGCCATACAGGTGCCCAAAAATTCAAATATCTTTAATTAAGCTAAAAAGCACACCAAATTGTTCGGCTGAGCACAAGGATTCCGAAAAAGTATAGTTTGCCCTACTTCCGATGTTTGGTTAACGAGTTATCGGGTAAAACATAAACAGGTCGTTGACCTTTGCATATGGGGTCAAAATTTAAACTTGCTCCGATTTTGAAAAACAATATCTCAAATTGTTCGTCTGATTGCAAGGATTCCAGAAATGATAGTTTATACCACATAGAGTGTCTGTTGTACCTCATAAAGGGGTCAAAAGGTCAGATTCTATATAGGTCAATGTACCTTGACCTTTTGACCTACACAAAATATTCCTGGTGGTAAAAAAAAAAAACTATTTCTGGAATCCTTGTGATCATACGAACAATATGAGATACTGTTTTTCAAAAAAGAAACTAAGGTAGGAAGAAAATGGTCACGGAATCCAAGATAATGACTCTACTAATATGAAAGCAATAATGGCTGTAAATTACCAGCAATTGATCAGTAAAACACGTTATAATCACTGTAGGGTAGGTCCACTCAAATCTTCTCCGTATTAAACTAAATATTATTTTTCTTACGTAATGTTGATGTGCCCACTGCAAATTGCAACCGGGTGGCAGAGTCGCAGAGTCTACATTAATTCATCGTGATCACGCGACATGTTGTGTTATTTATTTATTTATTTATTTGAACATACGCTTTTAAAACAGCGGCACCCGTCTACCCGACGTTACTCCCTATTATATAATACCACGTGGTTAGTAAAAACTTGAATTACCTACTGCAATACTACAGAGGGAGTGACAATTCACAGATAACAGCAACAACATTGTTCGACGAAATCGGATGACATTTTTTGTGTGTGAGAAACTGCTACGCTACTACAACGATAAATAGAGAAATACAACTAAGAAATTATGCATTTGTATGGCGTTTTTGAACAAGACAACACATTTTAGAGGAATAATTGACCAGTCACAACTGAATGCATTTTCGTAGGTAGTTTGTAAGCTTTCTTGATATTTCCTGGCGACTACATGTAGTTGGCAATTGTTTAGGTCGCTATTAGAATGGCGATTGCGTGTGGAAATATTATCGCATAGGCAAATATTTGGGCGCATTTGCGACCGATTTGGTCGCTATTTACAGGGTTGGCGCCAAGGGACTGAAACGAAAATTGCCACCGACAAGAATGTAAATTAAAATGCTTTTATTTTAGTTTTTTACGGTACATGAAGTGATTTTGACAACACATCTTGGAAGCATCGATCGGCTTTTCTCAAATCAAATCTGACATCAGCGTATTTTCTACTATTCGCATTGATACAATCGCCATATTTTTAATTTAATCCTTGCCATCCATTTCAGATTTACTCACATCAACTGTAAGAACATATTAATTTCACTACTGGATGGGGATATTTGAATGATTTGTGTGGTTAAAAAAAAGAAAAATGTCATTTATCTCTGGTATTTTGTAGTCCGTCGAGAAGTCCCACTCGCCCAGGGAGGTATCTTCAGTGTTGATACTGATGGAGCCAAAAGATCGGGTATAGAGCGCCACCAGCGAGAACCGACATGCCAGAGTCGCCTTCGGCTCGGGCCTGTCGGTTCTCGCTGGTGGCGCTAGGCGAGGGGCCTTCTAGACGGACTACTGTCTCTCTATCTCAAGGGAACAACAACAGTTACTGCCCTAGTGTGTTTTACATACCTGTATGCACACTGACTTTCATGAACTTGCCTTATTTTGCTTATTAGCAAGCTGGAGGAAGTTCAAGATTTTAAATATCTTGGTGCCTGGATGGAGAGTACGGTAAAAGACATTAAGCAACGCAAAGCAGCAGCATGGAGAGCGTGCGGCAAAATGAACAAAATATGGAAGTCAACTCTATCTCGGAAGTTCAAACTTCGCCTGTTTGCCTCAACGGTGGAGTCAGTTCTGCTATATGGATGCGAAGCTTGGACCATTACCCCCAAGCTACAGAAAGAGCTAGATGGCTGCTACACCAGAATGCTGCGAGTAGTACTCAATGTCAACTGGAAACAACATATACCAAACACCCAACTGTATGGTGACCTCCCCAAAATAAGCCAGAAGATCCGGAAGAGAAGAACAAGGTTTGCTGGCCACTGTTACAGAAGTGAGGAGCCAGTATCCAAACTGGTGCACTGGATCCCCAAACATGGCAAAAGAAAGCCGGGACGACCTGCCCTGACATTTATCGATCTACTCAAGCAAGATACTGGACTGGAGACGAGTGACATAAAGACAGCAATGAACGACAGAAGAGTGTGGAGAAACATCGTAGATCGGGGACACGACCCGAATTAAGCAAGCAAGTAAGCAAGCAAATACTGGAGATCCGTAAAGCCTATCTTGATGGACTTGGTGGAGGGAAGGGGGTTGGTGCGTTCTTTTGCTGATTGAATTTTCAAGGTCATTGGAGGTCATTCAAGGTCATCTGGGTCAAATATGCTTAAAACTTTTGTGACGCGTTGTAACACGATATCTAGAGATCCGTATAAAGGCCTATCTTGATGGGACTTGATGTCAGGAAAGGGGGTGGTGTGTTCTTTTGCTGATTAGATTGTCAAGGTCATTGGAGGTCATCGGGGTCAAATATGGGGTCAAATAAGATCCGTAAGGGCTATCTTGATGGGATTTGGTGGAGGGAAGGGGGTGGTGTGTTCTTTTTGCTGATTAAATTTTCAAGGTCATCGGAGGTCATTCAAGGTCATCGGGGGTCAAATATGGGGTCAAATAGATCAGTAAGGCCTATATTGATGAGATTTGGTGGAGGGAAGGGGAGTGGTGTGTTCTTTTTGCTGAATACATTTTCAAGGTCATCAGAGGTTATTCAAGGTCATCAGGGGTCAAATAAGATCCGTAAGGCCTATCTTGATGGGATTTGGTGGACGGAAGAGGGATGGTGTGTTCTTTTTGCTGATTAATTTTCTAAGGTCATCTGGGGTCAAATAAGATCCGTAAGGCCTATCTTGATGTGATTTGGTTGAGGGAAGGGGGTTGGTGTGTTCTTTTTGCTAATTTAATTTGTCTAGGTCATCAGAGGTCATTCGAGGTCAAATAAGATCCGTAAGGCCTCTCTTGACGGGATTTGGTGGAAGGAAGCTGGATGGTGTTTTGTTTTTTTGCTGATTAATTTTACGAGGTCATTCAAGGTCATCTGGGGTCAAATAAGATCCGTAAGGCCTATCTTGATTGAATTTGGTGGAGAAAAGGGGGTGTGGTGTGTTCTTTTTATAAAGCGGAAACAATTCGTTTGTGTTCCGCAATTTTTTTAGTACTAGGTAACATTTGAGCATCCCTTAAGGTATTACATCCCTTGCATTAACTACAATGCATACCTCTGTGACAACTATCACATACTGTGCCTAGTAGGCCCTAGCCTTTACAATGGGATGACATAATGACCTCCACTACTGTTCAAAGCCATCTCTTGCTTTCATTTGCATAGACACGATACTTTGTTGATACATTTGAATATTTTTGGTAAATACACTTATTGGCTATAATATTACTCCTGTTTTATGCTTTCATAATATATCGTGGTTCTGCATCATTGATGCCCTCGTTTGTCAATCGCATCGCATCTTATAGCTTATTTTTAGCAAGCGCCCGGAGTGTACATTTGTGTACCTTAGCGTGCCTCCCCGCTACACGCCCTGGCTAGCGGGGGCACAGCTTGTACGTCCGCGTACAATCCCCCCGCATAGCCGGGCATCTTTTTTTGTACACTCGTGTACGGTCCCCGCATGGTCCCCGCCATGCCCCGGGTCTTTTTTATGTATTTCTTTGTTTCCTCATCCTGTGCTATTTAAGCAAATTAATTAATAACTAATTACAAGGGAACGGATGGTCCAATTTTCATCTTTCTTTCTTAATAATTATGGGTCATTCCATGTCAAATCAACCAGTTTCTGAAAAGTTTCATGGTGACCCTCTCAGATTTTGATGAAACTTCATCAGATTAATGGACTATGGCAAAAATTAACACATACAAAAAGTAAAATCATACTCCATTTTCGCGTTCGCGATTCGCGAAAAGTCATATTTGTAATATTTTCCGACTTTGGAAGCCTTTTTTTCAGTCTTCGTACAATGTAGAAAGCTGAAAATTTGTACTCTAACTTACTTTCTGCCATATTTCAAGAATCTGATCTCAAATCAACTATATCTTCTTATATGCTATAGTCACCCAAAGTAACCACTTTATTTATCCAGCTGGAAGTGTTTTTCAGGATTTTTTTTGGGTCATGCTGTGTGCCAACATGAGAGTGTCACATGAACCCATGAATCCCATATTGCATGTGCTATAGGGTCACATGTCCAAAGCCATACAAGCTCATCAATGTATTTATAAACAAATGGCATGGCTCCAAATCCAAAGTTGGGTTCAGGTGAAAAATGGCAGAAAGACCCCCACCTTTAGTCAATGGTTGACCCCGTAACCAATTGAGACATTTTTTAAAACTTATACCATTTAAGATTGTTTCTATGGATAATTTTTCATTTGATATTTTAATTGAGCTCCACAACAGTCTAATGCACAGTAGTGCGGTCACTGATCTGTAAAGATCGTTGGACTCTGTAGTAGACAAGGGGCAGTCTCTACGTTATTTCCATTGGTCAAGGGGCAGTCCTTTGCAGGTTCTATTAGAACCAAATTTATATATAGTAGGAAAGGGCAACCTACGTGTTCAGGGGAAGCGGCAATCCATCTGAACGGCTCTTTTCAGAGCCACCAATTCTTTCACAAGTAGGAAAGGGCACCTACTCTCAAATCATCGGGCAAGGGGCAGCCCAAATGATGATAACAAGAGAAGTGGCAATCTCTATGTTTTGTTCAATATTATAATAATTTGGTCCTGAAGAAGTCAGAGCTAATCCTGACGAAAGCTTGGCAGATTAAAACTCGTCCGACGGCGAACCCGTTAAGTAGTTAGGTAAGTGGGGGTTCTGGACCATTTACCTTGTATACCACGGCACCAGTAATTACTACCAATACCCTCGCTTTGCTCTCTCTCAGCTTGGATTTTTTTCTTCTTCTTGTATACCAGGTACCCAGTAATTTATAACTATAAATCCAAGCTGAGAGAGAGCAAAGCGAGGGTATTGGTAGTAATTACTGGTGCCGTGGTATACAAGGTAAATGGTCCTGAACTAACTACTGCAAATACAACAAAGGGAATTTTGAGATTTCTTTTTTGGTATGATTTTTGTAGTTTTAAAATTGGTTAAGGGATTTAAAACTAAATGTATTACATTTTATGTAAATAAATATTAAATAGGTAAATAAATTTAATTTGAACTTTTTTATTTACCTTGTATAGAAACAAAATGTTACTAGATGACTTCAATACTTTTCATAATATTACAACACCAATTGTATTACCGTTTAAGGAAGAAAATGGTATTTTGTATGTAGTATATAAATCGAAGGACTGGGCGGTATCATATATAAGAGGCGGAATAAGTTCATTTTATACAAAGTCTGTGTTAAAATTGAAAAAGAAATTTGGGGTTGAATTATTACGCGCTTTAAAATTAGAGCCTGAAAAGACCCCGGCACCAGTAATTACTACCAATACCCTCGCTTCGCTCTCTCTCAGCTTGGATTTATAGTTATAAATTACTGTGTACCAGGGTATACAGAAAAAATCCATAACCCCCACTTGCCTAACTACTACAAATACAACGAGGAGCAGTGGCGTAGCCAGGTTTTTCTCAGTGGGGGGGCAAAGGGGGGGCCGGGAGTTTTGGTGGGGGGGCAACAACCAAATTGAGGATTGAATTTCCTTGTGTTGTGAATAGGTTAGTCCCAAATTATTTCAACTGACATTTCCCACAGGGGGGGCAACAGGGGGGGCAGAGAACCCCACAGGGGGGGCAGCTGCCCCCCCTTGCCCCCCCTTGGCTACGCCACTGACGAGGAGAATCTTTTTGTATGATTTTTGTATTAATTTATTTATTTAAAAAAAATTAAAATCCTCAAATATATATGGATTTGCAAACAGCACTAGTAAACTTTAAAAAGTTTTATGGGATACCAGAGAATACAAACATTAATCTAGACTTCAAGTTTGAGGATAATGACTTGTTCGTAAAGTACAAAGAGAATTGGATACAACTAAATTATAAAAAAAGTCCCGAAAAGTTTAAAATGAAGTCAAGTTTGGGGATTAAGTTTTCAAACAAGTTTATGGCAGAACTTATACCAACGCCACTAATTGATTATCCAACGGGTGTATATCCTGAACTTAAAAACGACCCATCGTGCCAGTGGGTTAGCGCAAAAGCAAAGAAATGCAATAATGGCCGAAGACCAAAGAATTTATATTGTTGGAATCATAACACTCAAATACAAAACGGGGCAGAAATACCAAAACCGCTAGTTAAAGAAGAAATAACAATAACAGAATAAATGCCAAAAACTGAAGCAGTGGTATTAATAGTTAATGATAATTAAAAAAAAAAAATTGAAGATTTAAATTTACTTAGTATAATAATGACCACAACTAACACAACTGAAACAACTTATACAAACGAAAGTACAGAAACTATGTTATCGGATGAAGCGTTTGACCAACTTCTTAAAACACAATACCCAGAAACGACGAAATGGAGAGAATTAGTAATTGGCAAAATTTATAAAGTGGTATCGAAAAGATCATTGACACAGAAAAGAGAGAATCAACGATCATAACCCTTGCCGATGGAACTCACGTATGGGCATGTTCAACACTAGAAAAGCGTTTAGAAGAAGATAAACATAGAGAATTTCCTTGTTACATTCGATCCAATGGTGAAATTCAAAGCCAAAAAAATAAAGCCTATAAGTATTTCGGCTTTGATCTTGTATGGTATGTTAATAAATAATTAGTTAACACAAATTTTTAACAAGTTGCAAAACAAAATACGAAATGCTAATTGTTATAAATTGCGCCAACAAACAGGTTATAATTCCGTCGCAAAATGCTTTAAATTCATCTGATGTAGAGCTTATAATATGCTCAGATTTACACCTTTTTTTTTCTTCTTTTTTAAAAAAGAAATTAATTTTGATAGTCGCTACCAGGCGAGCAACAAATAATGCTTAGAGCCAAGCTGGGTTTATTAGAATATGTTGAAGGGGTTGATGGATTTACGTTTAAGGGGCTCCAAGTTTCATAAGAGTATTCACAGCTTCTTTCTTGCCCATTTCCATCCCTTTTTTTTCGGCATCTGCACGAATTTGCTCTCTAACTTCATCATTTATTTCTTTGACTTCTGTACGAACTCTCTCGCGTATCTGATTTTTATGACCGCGATAATTCTCTCGCTCAGCCAGAATTAATTGGAATTCTTCATCGCTGATTTTATTATCTTTTAGGGCATTTGATACTAGGCCATTAATGCTGGACATCTTAGACATGGCTACATTCTTAATGCGTTCATGTTTTTCAACTTTCTTAAGTATGATTTTACAAATTGCGGATGCTCCGACAGATACGGCACCCATTCCAATAGATACAATTCCTAAAGGCAAAGCGATGGGAGCTCCAATCCCAGTGCCAAGCGCGGTCATACCAGCGGTGCCTGCACCAACGGCAATAACGCCAGATGTGGTGCTAGCATAGAAAAAACTATTGTATATTGATTTATATCTGCGTCTCAATCTACTTCGTGTTATATTTTCTGATTCGAGAAAACTTTTTATTTCCGAAATTTGTCTAAGTCTAAAAGTTATTCCATTATCATTAAGCTGTTGTTGTGCAAGCTCATCTTCTAAATTTGGGTACAATGGCGGGGCTGTTGGTTTTTTACTAGGCATGATATATTATTATGAATATATTTTTTTTAATTAATACTTCATCGTCTGTAAAATTTTCAACATGATGATCTACGAAATGTTGAACTATTTCCCCTTTGTTGAGATTTCTGTCGTAGAGACTCACGATGCCTAATTCCTTCATTCCCATTCTGATATAATGTACAGAATCGAAGTTTAAATTATGTTGTCTTATTTGTTTACCATTTATCCACACATTAAGCTTATTTGCAACACATTGAATGGTAACATGATTAAGCTTTGTGGTGTCTACAATATGAATTATAGCATTTTCATTGCTTAACACATTATCAGTAATTGTATATTTAAAGCTATCTGCTGTCCACATCATTGTTAGATACGTAACAGACTGGGTAGTAGGGTTATAAAATGTTAAAATGGAAGTATTATTTTCCACTGGTGGTGATTCTCCAGGCCGTGCTGAAAAGAGTAGAGTCCACGGAGTTGATAAATTTGGTGTACATTCAATATGAAGTTTAGAGTTTAATTGCATAATACCCAAGTCTTTACTGGGGTTTGGTAGCAAATCTATATCATAAGTTGCTGTAATAGTTTGTGGACGGTTATTAATGTACGTTTCACCGCTACCTGCATTGTCGTGTTTAATTTCAACCAGAAGTCCCCTTTCCAAATTGATATTTTTTCTCGCTCTAACAGAGAAGTATACTTTACTATCATCTTCAGGTAGTACAATATATCTCGCTAAAACATATGGTCTGGTATCATGTTCATGTTGTTCGATTCTGTCCACGTACTGTTTATTTACAGCGTCTGTTTCATCTACAGGGTTTCCAACCTCTTTGATTGCGTTGCAGTCCATTATAAGATTTCCTGTCATTGTATCACCAGCTTTGCTTAATTTTTCTGTATTAAGGCGTGATCTTAAGTCTAAAACAAAGTTAATAATTTTGTGCTGTTCCATATCAAGGTCTTGCGATCTGGAGGTTAAGGAGGTTTGCATGGTTGTATAGTTGGGTCCATAAATGCTCATTGTTATATATATATTATTATATACTTTTTATTTCAAGATTTAAATCGATTGGTAGTAAATTATTGTCTAGCTTGTGTGTCACTCCGTTTCCCCATTCTACTTTAAAATCAAAATCAAGCTCATTTATATCCCCTGAGTTCAGTGAAATATAATCGGGATTATCAAAATTAAATGTGGAATGTTGTCCAAAGGGCTCTGGTGATATTGGAATGATTTCTAACAGTTGAGATCCTCTTAGATTTTGATTTAGATTATGGTAATTACCCGTTGTCGATAATTGCTTTAAATATATAAGTATTCTTTTAGGTGCAAGTTCTACCGGACGATCCCCTACGTAATCCTCATTAATCCAGCTAGATCCATCGATACCTAACGCATATCTAACTGGGTCCGGCAACCAAAGTTCAATGTTTGGAGGTAAAGTTATATCCACGAGACCACTTTCAGGATTAACTGTTATACTTAAGTTTTCAATTCCATCCATAATAATTTTAGTAAGATGATTAAAATTGTAAAACCCTGGCTCAATCGGTAGTTCCTGTGATTCCTGTTCATTTCTTCCCCATCTAACCGCTGTTTTTTCATAGATATTATACCATCCAGACCACACTGTAATCCTTTTAATTGCAATTTTCATATCTCCACTTTGGTTGCAGAGGGGTATATTAAAAGTAAATGGTTTGCCTTTACTCGCGTTAGTAATTCTCACAATCATTATAATTAATATATATTATAAATATATAAAATTGATTCTGCTAATTTAAAAGACGTGCCTTTACAGATGTTATTTATTGTAATTTTCATATTTTATATTATATATTTATAATAATGGCAAAAAATAATGCAACGAGTCAAACCGACCATAGTGTTCCAAAAATGTTTAAATTAAACTCTAAAGCATCTTATAGCTCTGGTAGTGTTTATGAACCAACGCATCAATTTAGCTTAGTAAATCAACACATTCAAGTAAATCCGCATAACAGCTTTTTAGTGAAGTTTAAAAATATCTGGAATCGGTACAAGTTGCCCAAAGTGACGGATGAAGCTGTTTACAACGACTGGATTAACAACCCAATGCAATTTTGGCAAAATCAATTAAATTTTGCAATTTGGTGTGCAACTACAGGATGCGGTGTGTCAAAAGAACACTTACAATATAAAGACCCCATGGTCAAAAGCATATTTAGATTTCATACATATTACCAAATTAGACGCATTCTTATTGTTTTAGGATGTCCACTGCCGAGTGAGAATGATTTTGACCCTTATGACAATCCAATCAAAAGAGATGTGTTAGAAAAAATGGTTAAAGATTTTAATTGGGATGATAGAATACCATCTACTCAAAGGCTCGATTTATCTTATGGTCTTGGGTCTGTACGATACAATTCTCTACATGGGTTAAGAGGAGAACAAACAAAAATACTAGAACGTGGAGGCGACTACGACCCAGCTAACAAGTGGACAGTTCATATTCCACCTTCAGGCAAATTTGCAGTGAATGACCGACACACTTATAAAATTGAATATATCGAGCAATACTTTAAACCCACAGTTATTGATTCGCGGCATAAGGCAGTAAATCCGCAAGCTGGTTCAGAACTTGATGCAATTGGATCGTTTATACTCGATAAAAGCAATGGGTTCACAAAAGAGGGTATTTTGCGAATTAATGAATCGATAAGAACATATGTATACACAATCGTTGGGGCACAAGTAAAAAACAAAAACATCAATTATATTAGCGGCAAGAGAGAGCTTGAAGCCCAATCTCAGTTTTATACAAATGTAGATGCCAAAATTAAAGGCATAGAAAACATTGAAGAGTCAATAGATCAATACCAAGACATACTTCAACATGCAAGAAGCAAATTAGATTTTGTTGTTGGACTAAACTTGTACATGATACCAAGTGACATGGATCTTTACATAGGCACAATAAACGGATATAACAACTTGCTTACAACAGCAACGACAAGTGATTTTTATATTGGGGTAAATGACGCTGTAAACAGCATTAAAAAAATACCACGGTTTCAGCTACTGAATTTGATGCAACTCCAGTAATACGGCCCAATTTGAGCGATCAACCTGTAACCCCTACGTTAGTTCCTTTGCCAGACATTCCTTCAGAATTTGACTTAGCCCCAGCTCCCGAAGATAATTTGCGTGATAGCTCTGATTTTGATGCTCCAGATGATCCTGAAGAAGATCCAACAACATTAACACATGAAGAATTTAAAATAGGCTTAACTGTAGGGGGTATAATTATAGGAACTTTAGCTTTGGAGTATTGGAAATAACTCGCTTACTTTGAGGATATAAGTTTACTAGCAAATTCATACAAAAGGTACCCAACGGCAATAAATAGCACCCACAAGTTTTCTGCAAGCACACCAACTACAGAAGCCGCTGATTTCATCAAAAGGCTAATAACTGCCCCAATTAGGCCAGGCAGTGCAGCCAATGCTTTATCTCCCAATTTTATAAGCAAATTTACTAACTTTTGCAGTTGTGTTTTGATCCATTCGCGAGAGCCTGGAGTTGGTTTAGGATCGGGTTTTGGATCGGGTTTTGGGTCAGGTTTTGGGTCGGGTTTTGGATTTGGTGTTACTGATTTTACTGCTGATGTTATGGATTCTACTAATGTGGTAATAGCCAAGCCTATTGCCGTTAATATAACCGTAATTGTGACTCCCTGTTCGCGAAATAGTATGCGGATTTTATCACCAAGCGCCAGTTCTTTACTTAGCATTTTTTCGTATGTGTGTTTTATTGCTTCAATTTGAGTCTTAATTTCCGGTACAAAGCCTGTTATAATATTTTTTTGAAATTCGATTTTGGAATCTAACTCTGCAATGCGTTCTTTTCTTGTGGCTTTTTGTTCTTCAGTTATATCAACAATAGAATCAGCTACTTCTTGCTCTCGTTGCCCATCATATTCATTAATTTTAATCATCGCTGCTTCAATTTGCCCCTTAACAGAATTTAACTGTTGGTTAAATCGTCCCACATCACGAACTAATTGCGCATCAAAATTGTTTTGTTGTTGTGTTGATTCATTTTGTGGGTTGTAATCATTTAAAGTTTTTAGAAAAATATCTGTGTTTTCTTGAGTGGAATCTATGACTTGTTGTAAATTTGATGAAGTAACGGATTCAGGTAAACCGGATAATGCCTCATCTACGGCGACTCTTACTGATGGCGAAACATTCCTGGGAGTTTGATTTTGTCTGTAATTACTCAATAGTAGTCCATTTCTCATAAAATTAGTGCCACCTTGCCCCATGGAAGAAGTCGCCCATAATCATTTGCTATAGTACTTGCTGACTTAAATATTTTTTTATCTCTTACTGTAGTTAGTTCTACCTCAAGACCTTGCCATTTTGCATATATAGCACCATCACTTCCTACTCTTAATTCCGCAGATGGTACAAGAGCATCGCTTGTTGCTATTATATAATTGCGAGGAGGGCTAGTAAATACTCTATTAAAAGCAGCACCGGCTATTTTATTTTTTTGCATATTAAGAGCATTAATAGCATTAATTTGTGTGTTGTCTACGGACATACCATCATTACTTCTTAAGTTTGCCAATCTTTGTTCTAAGGCATCAAAACTATTTCTTTCGGTTTGATATATTTCATCTGTGAATGATGTTTCTTGAGTGTCTCCTGTTGTATCTTCGTCTCTACCTCCTCTCGCAAAATCATCTAAGTTAACGTCATCCATAATTAATTTTTATTTATATATATATTAGATATATATAATAAATAATAAAATGAGTATGGAGACGTATGGTAATAAACTTAATCCTATGAGAAAGTTACGTAAAGCGAAGGGAATTAAAGGCGAGCGCATGACAGTATACAACACACACAATCCAGACACAATTGATCCAAACGGCATTCTAACAGTACGATTTCCAGATTTAGGCCATCATTATGTAATTATACCCGGGACAGCAAAACTATCGTTTAAAATAGCCCTCAATGCACCTGCAGATGCAAACCGCACAATCATCAATAACTTAGGTCGCGCAATCGTAAGCAAAATTGAAGTTAAGCTAGAAGGTCAAAGCGTTTACACCCTTAATGACAGTGATATTTTTCACTGTTATCAAGATCTATGGATGACGCAACAAGAGCGTGAAAACGCAGTATATCAAGGAATTCAATCCGAGGCCCTGCGAAAGATTAGAATTAATGCCGGCGATAAGGGTGCCAATGCCTCTGATGTTGCCCTGGGAGATGCCTACAGCAATTTGTTTAGCATTCCGCTTGATTTTGAGTTGCTCGAGGCTAATATGCCATTTCATCAATACGACCTTAAGGACAGACTATCTTACGAGCTAACTTTCAATAATTATGGCAACGTGATTGTGTCCAGTGATAATACTGCAACTTATACAATTACTGGGATTAGTATGGAATTTGAAGTGCTAAACTCTAAAGCCTTAGCAATGGACATTAAGCAAAAGCAAAAAGGCCGCCATATTGTGCTTTATGATCGTGTTATAAGACATACTAAACTACCCCTAAACAAAAGCGAATCAACTTGGAACATTACTCTAGCACCTCAAGCATTCTCAATGAAAGGAATTCTAATTATATTCAAGGAGCCGCAAACCGCATTCGAAGGAGACAGTGAAGATTTCTACAACCCCAAAATTACTAAAGTTTCAACTACAATCGATGGTAAGCCCAATCAGATCTATTCTAGCGGTATGCGGGCTAATCAACAGTTCCACGAGATCAGGAAGCATTTCTCAGACGGCAAGAACCGCGATACTATAAATGTTGCAAAAGAATTTGATTTGGCTGATGTAACAGCGGCAGAATACTTTACTAATAAATATGCTCTTTGGCTTGATTTCCGTAGTAACGATGATTTGACATTACACGGTAGCGGCAGGAAAATTGAGGGTGCTAGCCAATCTATACAAATTGAAATTGAGAAGACAGCCCAGACAGCAGGAGCTCTAAACGCCTACATTTATTACATCGCTGATGCCCAACTTAACTTTGAGAATGGCCGTCTTGTGAATGTTGCCTACTAGTTGGGGGTTGCAACCCCACACCCCCGCGTTAAATGAGTTAGTGTTGTTGGGGGTATTGTTGGGAAGAAAAAAAAATTCTACAACCCCAAAATTACTAAAGTTTCAACTACAATCGATGGTAAGCCCAATCAGATCTATTCTAGCGGTATGCGGGCTCATCAACAGTTCCACGAGATCAGGAAGCATTTCTCAGACGGCAAGAACCGCGATACTATAAATGTTGCAAAAGAATTTGATTTGGCTGATGTAACAGCGGCAGAATACTTTACTAATAAATATGCTCTTTGGCTTGATTTCCGTAGTAACGATGATTTGACATTACACGGTAGCGGCAGGAAAATTGAGGGTGCTAGCCAATCTATACAAATTGAAATTGAGAAGACAGCCCAGACAGCAGGAGCTCTAAACGCCTACATTTATTACATCGCTGATGCCCAACTTAACTTTGAGAATGGCCGTCTTGTGAATGTTGCCTACTAGTTGGGGGTTGCAACCCCACACCCCCGCGTTAAATGAGTTAGTGTTGTTGGGGGTATTGTTGGGAAAAATAAAATAAAATAAAGATATAATATAATGAGTTTAGTGAAGACACCGCATTCAGCGATTATTTGTGGAGCAACAGCTTGTGGAAAGACTGAGTTTTTATTGAATTTGCTAGAGACCGAGAGAGGTCCTAATGTTTATGCTGGTATATGGAACAAAATGGCCTATTCGCCGAGATATAGATGGATTTTTATATTTTGTCCAACTCTTGAGATAAATCGCACATATCATGCACATAAATGGCTATTTACGGATGACAGAGTAATGTTGATTAATCCTAAAAAGGAGGGTGGTTTGAATCTTGCCCTAAAAAAATATTATTATTTGAATGCGCGACAAGAAGATGGGGAGAGTCTATTTATAATTGATGATTGCAGCGCACTGAAAGACCTCAAAACTAAGAATCAAATGCTGTCAGAAATTGCATTTAGTGGGCGTCATGCTGGTTGCTCTATGTGGATTCTTACCCAAAAATATAACTCTATTCTTACCGACTTCCGCGAGCAAATTAAGTGGCTATGTTTGTTCTATTGTAAAGATCGTGACAGTTTTGCTGATGCTTTGCGCGAAAATGATGTTATTCCGTCAAAAGACGAACGAGATAGAATGCGAGACTTACTTGCACAACATAAACACTCAAAGTTAATATTAGTTACTGAACAACCAACTTCTTATAATTTCTTAAAATAGATGCATAATAACAATTTCAACATGGTTAATATTAAATTATTTTGTTTTAAAAAAATAATTTCTTAAATATAAAATGGACGACGCTAGTATTGATGCATTAATGGATAGTATTCAAAAACTTGAAAACGAAGGTGAACCTTCAAAAAATCTACCTCCTGTAATTCCACAACTTGATCTATCACCGATGCGAGAACGCTTAATTGGGGTTGTTGCGGGAGGAAATAGCAAAGAATATTTAGGCAAAAACATTACAGTAGCTGAGATTGAGAGCATGGAAGAAAAAGCACTGTTAAAATTATACTCGCGATATGATGCATACATCGGCAATGTAATGGCAAAGTCAGTAAAATCAGCATTATGCTCAGCTTATGCAAATGCAGTGGGATTGCTGGCTCGTACACTTTCAAATAACAAACTAGTACTACGAGATGGTGAAGAATTAACAGAAAAGCTAATAAACAATCCAGTAATTAATATTGCTTTGAGTACATACAGTTGCACGCTTTACCATAAGTATGGACATTACTTAGCACCGCTTACAGCAACTCTGCTTACTTGTGGATACATTCACAGAGGGGATTGCACCCCCACAACTCCTGAACAATCAGAAGATAATGAAAAAGTTAAATCGTCAGAATCTCAAAAAGAGAAATAAATTTATAGGTAATTGTGGATAATTGAGGGTAATATTATGGGTAATTGTGGGTAATTGTGGATAATTGTGTGTAATATTATGGGTAATTAAGGATAATTTCTAAATAAAAAAATTATAATTTAATATTATAAAATGTCAGAGCAAAAAGACGATGTTAGTGTATCTGAACCTAAAACTGAGGCGCCGATCAAACCAAAGGTTGTACCACCTCCAGCGCCAATTCCAGTACCTGTAACAGCCCCAGCAGTCAAAATCAAAAATCCCAAGAGACAAGAGGCAGGGCGAAGAAATGCCGCGAAACAAAAAGAACTAAAAGCGCAAATGCAAAAGCAAATACAAGAGTCAGCAAAAATAATAGCTAATTATAACGATAAACCATCACAGCCTATTTCCATTCCTGAACTGCCTAGAAAACATACACAAATTAGCACTGATAACTTGTATTGGCAAGTTCCTGCAGCACTTACTATTTTAATTGTAGGGGGAATTTTAGTATTTCTTCAACGAGGTAATAAAATACAAACAAACACATTTTCTTCCTCCGCTCCAGTCGCTAAAACAACTGATTCAGCTCCATCAGATAATGTTTTTGATTGGTAAGGCAGGGGCTTATCGCCTCCGCACCTCCACTTGTAAAAATTGCATTATGTAGTTGGGATTGTAAAAATTATAAAGAGCATTGTAGTTAATTATTTTTATTTTTTTTGTGTGTGCATAATATATAAATGGACACTACAACAAATACACTAGTTAATTCAGCATACAATACACGAACTGTTTCCTCACAGAAAAGGCATTTGGCACTAAACCAACTAATCTAGGCAAATTTAATATTGAAAATATGGCCAAATTTACTCTCAATCTTTATCTTGCAGCTTTAACAAAAACTTGGGTCCAAAAACAAGGATGGCTTCCTGAAAATATTATACCAAGCTCAAGCGTTACACCGGGAAATTAAAATAAAAAAAATAAAAAAATAGATTAAATATATATAATGGCGATGTTAATAGGTGGTGCTGTTGTAAATGCATTAGCTTTCACAGGAAGTAATTTCTTGTTTAGTTTAATTAATGGCGATGCTGAGAGGAAAAGACATGACTTAGCTTTAGAAGAATTACAAAAAGGTAGAGACATATGGAATCAGAAAAGACTAGACAACATTGATTATGCAAACAGACGATTACGTGAAGAAGCAAACTCTGAAAAAACATTCACTCAGATATCCAAAGCCGCTAAAGAATATTATCTCGTTACGGGGCAACATTTAACGCTACAAGATACAGGCCCAGAGCCTATGTTAGAAGATTATTTAGACGAAAATCAAGTCTCAAATATACAGACTGGTGAAATATTTATTATTAGCACAGGTCTAGTTCTCACTGGTTATTTAGCATACAAGTATTTATAAGTGTGGTTATAATTATGTATTACAGTTAACACAATTAAGCCTATCTACTGTTAAATCAACAGATGATGAGCTGGCTTAGCAAATAGTGTGGTATTTACATTAGCCACACGTTATTATCACACACCTCGAGTTCACACAGAGGACATGTGTTTACATACAATAGTCATAGGGACAGTGTACTTGCAGTGTTAGAAACATCCAATTTGACTGATTGAAATTTGAATCACCTAACCAAACACACTAAACAGAAACCAAAATGCGTCTTAGTAAACTTAGATTGAATCAACAGGCTATATACACTGCGCATGACCAAAAAGACACCGCCGGTGTCCCTTTATCTTAGATTGAATCAACAAGCTATATATACACTGCGCATGACCAAAAAGACACCGCCGGTGTCCCTTTATCTTAGATTGAATCAACAGGCTATATACACTGCGCATGACCAAAAAGACACAGCCGGTGTCCCTTTATCTTAGATTCTATTCGTTTTGTATTTTTGTTAGGTTTAATTGCACAATTCTCAGATTGTTATCTATGTATGGGCTCGTGCATTATCAATTCGGTCTATGCTTCAATCTTTATCTAGCGGACTTTGACACATTGTACACCAATAAATTAAATTATTTTCTGCGGTCTTATTTAATTCAAGGGTACATGTATAGTGTTAATTGCAATAAATTATTTTGTATGCACTTAATATATCATGGCTTCAAAAACAGAAGTAAACCCCCGTACCTCCACTAAGCTATCTAACATTTATTATAGCCCAAAAGGATATTGGCGTGGAATTGCTGCCATCAAAAAGTTGTCATCCACCGCGAGTGTGTCAGAAGAAATTGCAAACAATTGGCTAAAAAAGCAAGCAATTTGGCAAATATATCTTCCTGCTCCAAAATATATTCCAGTACGATACTTATACCAACCTGGTGAGTTAGAAGGTGGTGAACAAAGGAGAGCAACTGATCCAATTTGGTCGTTAAGCATAAATCGAATAGGTAATACCATCGTAAAACCTGGAGACCCAATTTTGTATTATTTAGACCCAAAAATAAACCCTCACACACCAAAACGCGGTTTTGTACGTCAAGAATTATTAGTAGTACCGCCTGATACTCAATTACCACCTGGTGGTATTCTGTAATGCCCATATGCTAAAGTGCTAATTCCATCATTTGCAATCCATCGCTTTGTGTCTAAAGGTGAAAGTGATATTTTATTAACATGTATGCCGTATATTTGATGCTTTTCACTCCGTAGCATATTCATGCCATGCCTAATAACTTTTTGATCTTTAAGTACATTTTTATATTGTTCATGCGTGATGTGCTTTTTAACCACGTATTTTTTTACGCCTTTTGCTTTGCGGATATTACCATCTGATGTAACTATTGAATACATTTTAGGTCTTAAGCCAACATATTCCTCAACCGCTGCTCCACCGCATTCATCTTTCATTTTGCCAAGAACTTTTTTATTTTTTTCACTGTAAAGAGGGTGTTCTTTAGGATAATTACTAGTATCGTAAAAATCTGCATGTTGCGCCATATCACGATAAACATCCTCAGTTTCAATATGTAAAAGTAAACTATCTGTGTCGGTGTAAAGCAATTTGCAAGCGCTTCCATACTGTTTTTTAAGATGGTTGTAATAAAAGTCATACATCAGCAATTTACTTAAATCCAAAATACACATTCCTACATATGCGGGCCGATTAAGACATAGCTTACTTTTATACATATGCAATGCAGCTAATTCATTGCTAAATATTTTCTCTCTTGCAAATGTTGGCTTCGCAATTAGCTTTCTTATTTTATTATGCTCATCAGCACGAACCAAATGAACATCAACACGCTTTCTCAAATTCTCCATTGTTTTGCCAAACACTGCATTATTCATTAGCTTATACAAGTCCTTCTCGAAATCACTAGTTGCTTGTTTTCGAAGTTCTGTGTTCATTTGAATATATGGCTCCATCCAATGTGAATCTGCATGTTGCGCTATATGGCTCCATCCAATGTGAATCTGCATGTTGCGCCATAAGTTTGTCTGTATTAAGACTAGTTTTCCCAATCAAGTTATTTTGATAATCTGATAACCATTCTTTATCTATTTTCATGCGCTCTGGTGCTAAAGGATAATCATTATGCTCATCGTGCAGCTCTTTTAAATATTCAAGATCAACTTCTAAAATATAACCATTCTTTGAAAATCACAGTTTGATAAATCTGTAACCCACTCAAACCCTCCTGTTGGTAAATCTTGACTCATTGCCCAACCGTACAAGTTATTCGCATCGTCATATATAATGTAGCTTGTTGGTTTAGTTGGATCATAATCTGGAACTTTATCATTGTTTGCTTTAGCATATCTCTGACTTACCATAGAAACACCACCTCGCATACCTTTTTCAATAAATAAATACATGTCATAGTCTGTTAATAACTCAAGTTTAACTTTTGTCTTTTTAAGCAACGCATCCCACGATAACCCCGGACCTGTATAATAGTGAGCCGGATCTAGTTTATAGTGTTTTAAGCATGTATTTCTAAATTTCTCAAATACATCCGCAAGCAGCATTGTATCAGTTTTTAAATACAAGTCATGATAGTCTCCCATGTTCTTACAATCGAATGTATCCCAAACTTTTTGTGCATAAATATAGTCTTCTTGACTAATTCCACAATCCGTTAAACTGCTGTAAAAATCATCAATAGGAGGTAGTTGTTTATCTTCAAAACGCTCCCAATCATCCATGTACTCGTAAGGATAAACTCCTTTTCTGAGCAATAATTTACTTTTTTCTTGATCTGGCTCATTTAAATTTGTTATTTTAAATACTTCAGCAGGATTTGCCTTAACCAAATTATCTAATGAAGCTAGTAAAAATTGTGCGCTGTCAATAAATCGTAATTGTCGTAAAGAAAATGAAATATATTTTTCCATGTTATTCGGAATACACTTAATAACACCTTCAGTTTCGCTAATAGCTTGCATAATTAGATGAGAATCATAACCTCGTAAATTATGAAATACTACAGGGATAAAGAACTCTCTATTCGAAGGTTTAATTCGCAGTTTTAAATTACAATCTGAGTGGGCGGCCCCTCTAAATTCCCCTGTAATATGACAATGATCACGTACTTTATATCTTTGAGAAAACTTTTTACAGCAAATTGCACATTCTTTCGCCTCAAAATAGCTATTATTTATTTCGTAATTTACATCTTCAAACTTACCTTCAGGACGACAGCGCTTATGGACAGCCTTTTGATTATAACACACTTTCTTATTTTCATTATCAAAACCACCCTCTTCACATATCCAACATTGTTTAGTGTTATACTCCCTCCACTCTTTAGAAGTTAAAGTATCCATCTTTTTTGGGAATTTTAGCGATTTAATAATATCATTTTCACATTTTTCAACCTGTTCAAAAAACTTACTCATCGCGTCAGGTCCTCGGTAAACTATAGGCTTCTCAGATACTCCATCAGATCTAACAGCTACAATCGAAAATCCGCACACATTGTGAACAGATGTTTTTTGCGTGTTTTTTCTTTCTGCAGGCGCTGGAGCTTCTATTTTCGTAACTATATATTACCCATGGTACTTTAAGCTGTTTGCGATAGTTTTCAAACTTTAGAATTGATTTGTTTTTCGTTGGCATTTCTATTTTAGTAGACTTTTCTCCGATCCCTCGACATTCAGGTTTATGCTCCTCCAGTAAATCTGCTCTAGTATATCCGCGATGACATCTATCACAAAAATACTTCTTTTCTTTATGCAAAGTCTGATCATATAAAAGACCATTTAAATTTTTAATCCAAGTATAATGCAAATTTGCTTTTGTGTCTTCACCCCACTCAAATTCCTCCTCATTATCTTTTAATTTTTCAGTTAATAACATCAAACAAATGCGAGGTATTTCTGAAGGCTGACTACTAATATAATAATTTACAGTACATCCTTTTTCCCATCCATACACGTTAATTGCTAAGTTATTTTGTTTTTCTACTTTTTAATCTGAGTTATTGGAGTAGGAAATTCTATACCTGTAAAATTTAACCCATCATTAGTTGGATAACTTGAAGTTCTATTTGAGTGATCATTTGTTGGAAATAACGCTGATCGTAATGCCCACCTCAAACAATTATCATCTTGGTTTTGTACATTAATAATAACTTTCTTGTTTGCTAATGTTTTTGGTAAAGGAATATAAGAGCCGCCCCTTAAAGGTGAGTATTCCGCAAAATTTAAAAACAATCTTTCAATTCTATCCACAACCCACCCAGATCCAAAGCTAACGTAATTTTCGATACTTGCTATTATTTTAGCATGTGCTTGAGCAAGATCGATGTTTACTAAATTCAGCTTAATATTGTCTTCATCTATATCAACTTTTTTTAAAACGGGTATTTGCGCACTATAAAAACTTGGACGTGCGTACGTTGAGATATTTGTTTGTGGATTGTCTTTTCTCATTAATATTTGCAAAACTAAATTAAATTTTACTCCATTTAACTCTGCTGCTTCTCTCGCTATCCGTGTTGCTGTTATTGACTTAACTTCTTCTAAAAATGCGACAGGATCATTTCTATTTTCTAAAACTACCATTTCATAACTTTTAAGAAATTTACCAAAAGTATTGGTTAACTTCAAATACATAGCAGTATTAGACGGTTCTAAAGGTGCAGGAAGATCTTCTAAAATTGGTGAATTAAACATAGGATCAATAGGGTTTACATCTGCTAATTCGTTTAAAATTTCATTTTCTATTGATTCCCTGTTATATACCATATTTGTAAGAGGCCCATCACTAATTGGTTTTGATTTTTCTTTTTTCTTTTTTGGTTGAATTTTTATCTTTTCAGGCTCTAATTTTAAAGCGCGTAATAATTCAACCCCAAATTTCTTTTTCAATTTTAACACAGACTTTGTATAAAATGAACTTATTCCGCCTCTTATAAATGATACCGCCCAGTCCTCGATTTATATACTACATACAAAATACCATTTTCTTCCTTAAACGGTAATACAATTGGTGTTGTAATATTATGAAAAGTATTGAAGTCATCTAGTAACATTTTGTTTCTATACAAGGTAAATAAAAAAGTTCAAATTAAATTTATTTACCTATTTAATATTTATTTACATAAAATGTAATACATTTAGTTTTAAATCCCTTAACCAATTTTAAAACTACAAAAATCATACCAAAAAAGAAATCTCAAAATTCCATTTGTTGTATTTGCAGTAGTTAGTTCTGGACCATTTACCTTGTATACCACGGCACCAGTAATTACTACCAATACCCTCGCTTTGCTCTCTCTCAGCTTGGATTTATAGTTATAAATTACTGGGTACCTGGTATACAAGAAGAAGAAAAAAATCCAAGCTGAGAGAGAGCAAAGCGAGGGTATTGGTAGTAATTACTGAGGCCGTGGTATACAAGGTAAATGGTCCAGAACCCCCACTTACCTAACTACTCGTTAAACTTTTAACTTACATATATAATAGTTCGGTTTTTAAAATAATAAATATTTGGGGTCACTAGGGGTCAAAATGTAAATTTTCACTTCTATTACTTAAAATGCTTCTCCTCATACAGTTTACATGCTACAATCACCAGATTTGGTCAGTAGAACCAGGGATACTATTAATTTTGGGATAGGAAAGTCGTATACTAACACACGTAGCGAAAACGGTGCCGTTTGCATAAATTACATAAATTATGGTAATCATCGGAATGTGTCGGTGACCGGCGTTGAACGAGTTTAACCAGGTTTAACGTAATGTTTGGTCAGCATAGGTTTGAGGGCGTTGTGGATTTACACAGACGACGGTGGCCACGCGAAACCTAAATGTTGAATACGTAATGAATAAGGTGAATAACACGTAATAGCGAATGTTAATCTTATCATTTTGACAAATTCATCATAATTAGAAGAATTGTCATCGTTAACCGGGCGATGACTGTTTAATTCAAAATAGTGCGCTCCCGTTGACATATTGGGTCATCTGAGAGACGTGTGGCCAGCGTCGTGTCGTCTGCTACAATCACGTCTGATCACTATGCTGACCAAATTTTAATTTAAAAGTGGACCCGATCGGCAAGCTCACTGGCATACCCCTGGTAGAACCCCCAACCTGACCTACATATAGGGTATTCTCAATTTGGGGTCAAAGGTCACACAAGGGTCAATAGGGGTCATTGAACCGATTTGGACCGGATTTGTTGCATCTTGTTTGGTTTGATGAGCCAAGAAAATAAGTCAACCATATTGATCAGGTCAAAGGTCAAGAAGGGGTCACTAGAGGTCAAAATGTTAATTTTCACTTCTATTACTTAAAATGCTTCTCCTCCTACAGTTTACATGCTATAATCACCAGATTTAGTCAGTATGACCCCCTTCCTGACTCACATATAGGGTCCTCAAAGTTTGGGATCAAAGGTCACACAGGCGTCATACGGGGTCAAAACGTGATTTTCACTTAAAACGCCGTTGTAATTTAGTGAAATGACCTAGGATCGTTAGAATTGGTCAACATATTCCTTTTGACCGCACGCATGTACAATAGTTCGGTTTTTAAAATAAATAAAAATATTTGGGGTCACTAGGGGTCAAAATGTTAATTTTCACTTCTATTACTTAAAATGCTTCCCCTCATACAGTTTACATGCTACAATCACCAGATTTGGTCAGTAGGACCCTCTACCTGACTTATTTATAGGGTCTTCATAGTTTGGGGTCAAAGGTCACACAGGGGTCATAAGGGGTCAACACGTGATTTTCACTTAAAACGCCGTTTCAATTTAGTGAAATGACCTAGGATCGTCAAAATTGGTCAACATATTTCTTATGACCGTACGCATATATCATAGTTCGGTTTTTAAAAATAATAACTATTTGAAGTCACTAGGGGTCAAAATATTAAATTTCACTTCTATTACTTAAAATGCTTCTCCTCATACAGTTTACATGCTATAATCCCCAGATTTGGTCAGTAGGGTCCCCCCTACCTGACTTACATATAGGGTCTTACGACCAGGGGTCGTAAGGGGTCATTGAACTTTACAGAGGTAAAAGTTAAGACATGCTCCGATTTAGACCGGGTTTGTTGCATCTTGTTTGGTTTGATGAGCCAAGAAAATAAGTCAATCATATTGACCAGGTCAAAGGTCAAGAAGGGGTCACTAGGGGTCAAAATGCTAATCACTTATATTACTTAAAAATGTTTACATGCTATAAGCACCAGATTTGGTCAGTAGGACCCCCTACATGACTTACATATAGGGTCTTCACAGTTCGGGGTCAAAGGTCACACAGGGGTCATAAGGGGTCAAAACGTGATTTCCCCTTAAAAACGCCCTTGCAATTTAGTGAAATGACATAGGATCGTCAAAATTAGTCAACATATTCCCTATAACCGTACGCATATAAAATAGTTAGGTTTTTAAAATCAAAAAATATTTGGGGTCACTAGGGGTCAAAATGTTAATTTTCACTTCTATAACTTAAACTGCTTCTTCTCCTACAGTGTACATGCTACAATTACCAGGCTCGATCAGTACAACCGCCTACCTGACATTCATATAGGGTCTTCACAGTTTGGGGTCAAAGGTCACACAGGGGTCACTAGGGGTTAAAACGTGATTTTCACATAAAACGCCTTTGCATTTTATTGAAATGACCTAGGATCGTCAAAATCAATCAACATATGCCTTTTGACCGTATGCATATATAATAATTGGGCTTTCAATTAAATCATGACCTTGGGGTCAAACGGTCAGGAACAAGACAAAAATCAAGGTCCCCTGGTCTTAGACCGTAATCATATCTAGTCTTCTTTCTTCTGTCGTCATGGGACATATAGCTCCGTAACCATTGAGTTGATTTGGACCATATTTAGTCATAAGTATCCTTATGTGCACCACTACTCAGGTTGTAAAGCATAAGGGGTCATAGGTCAAACAAGGGTAACTAGGGGTCAAAACGTGACAACGCCGTTGTAATTTAGTGAAATGACCTAGGATCGTTACAATTCGTCAACATCTTCCTTTTGACCGTACGCATATATAATAGTTCGGTTTTTAAAATCAAAAAATATTTGGGGTCACTAGGGGTCAAAATGTAAATTTTCAATCCTCGCACTTAAAATGCTATTTTTTCGAGAGGAAATGACCCATGATTATCAGAATTGGTCAAAGATTCCTTGTATCCATGTAAACATGGTCTTAAGTGATTACAGGTGACATCTAATATGGGGTCACTAGATGTCATTGACCTAAACAGGGGGAAAATGTAAGACATGCTCCGATTTTGACCGGTCATGTTTCATTTTGTAGGCATTGATGAGACAAGAAAAAGAGTCAACCATTATATTGGGGTCAAAGGTCAGCAAGGGGTCACTATAGGTCAAAATGTCAATTTTCACTCCAGTCACTCAAAATGCTATTTTTTCGAGAGGAAATGACCCTTGATTATCAGAATTGGTCAAAAGATTCCTTGTATCCATGTTCACAAAAAGGGTCTTGAGCGATTGAAAGTGACATGTCATATGGGGTCACTAGAGGTCATTGACTTAAACAGGGGTAAAATGTAAAACATGCTCCGATTTTGACCGGGTTTGTTTTATCTTGTAGGCATTGATAAGACGAGAATAAAATTCAATAATTTTATTGGAGTCAAAGGTCACTATAGGTCAAAATGTCAATTTTCACTCCAGTCCCTCAAAATGCTATTTTTTTCTCAAGAAAATGGCCTATGATTGTCAGATTTGGTCAAAAGATTCCTTGTATCCATGTTCATATAGGTTGTTAAGCGACTAAACTTGACATGTCATATGGGGTCACTAGAGGTCATTAACCTAAACAAAGGTAAAATGTGAGACATGCTCCGATTTTGACCCCGGTCATGTTTCATTTTATAGGCATTGATGAGACGAGAAAAAAAGTCAAACATTATCTTGGGGTCAAAGGTCAACAAGGGGTCACTATAGGTCAAAATGTCAATTTCACTCCAGTCACTCAAAATGCTACTTGTCCGAGAGAAAATGCTTGATGATTGGCAAAATTGGTCTCAAGGTTCCATTCAAATAAGAGCATACTGTCATCAGCAGGTCAAAGATCAACATGCCCTTGACTAATATCCGTGATCTATGATCACAATTTATTATAAATATTTTAAACAGGTTCGCCGTCGGGGTAGAAAACCTAGAAATTCAAAACTAAGCGATCTCGTTTCCCAGTCTCCTGCCACAAGTATTACCCGTCTCCTGCCACAAGTATATGCCTATTATTTCTATGTATTTTCCCTCTACAGGGAGGACGGCACTTGATTTACACTTGTATAGGCCCGAGCTACTCCGGGTAATACTTGTGGCAGGAGACTGGGAAACGAGATCGCTTAGGTTTGAATTTCAGATGCTTTACCATGCGAGGTCTTGTTGCCCAATGGACAAGGCAGTTGACAAGCAATCAACAGATCCTGGGTTCGATTCCCGGGCGAGATCGTTTTTCCCATTATTGTCTCTTTTCTACCCCGACGGCGAACCTGTTTAAAATATTAATAATTTGTTTAATACCCGTCGTATATGCCTATTATTTCTATGTATTTTCCCTCTACAGGGAGGACGGCACTTGATTTACACTTGTATAGGCCCGAGCTACTCCGGGTAATACTTGTGGCAGGATACTGGGAAACGAGATTTACCATTTGCCGTTTGCAATTTAGTGAAATGACCTAGGATCGTCAGAATTTGTCAACATAGTCCTTTTGACCGTACGCATATATGATAGTTCGGATTTTAAAATAAAAAAGTATTTGGGGTCACTAGGGGTCAAAATGTAAATTTTCAATACTCGAAATAAAAATGCTATTTTTTCGAGAGGAAATGACCCATGATTATCAGAATTGGTCAACAGATTCCTTGTATCCATGTTCACATAGGGTCTTAAGCGATTAAAAGTGACATGTCATATGGGGTCACTAGAGGTCATTGACCTAAACAGGGGTAAAATGTAAAACATGCTCCAATTTTGACCGTTCATGTTTTATTTTGTAGGCATTGATGAGACAACAAAAAAAGGTCAATCATTATCTTGGGGTCAAAGGTCAACAAGGGGTCACTATAGGTTAAAATGTCAATTTTTACTCCAGTCACTCAAAATGCTATAGATTTTTTCAAGAGGAAATGACCCATGATAATCAGAATGAGAAAAAACCTCTAAACACAGGAGTTAAATTATTTTCACTTTAAAAGAGTGGAAAATCACTCTATAGAGAGTGATTTATCCAATTCTCATGTCACTCACTCACCGAGTGATGAAATTTAAACAAGAATAAAGTAATTATTCACTCCGATTCATAGATTGATATTATCTGTCCATCGCAAAATTGCATTTATCGGAAATAAACACCTCTAATATAATATTCTGCTAACATTACAAACAACCATCACTACGAGGTAATGGTCAAAGAATAAAAGCTAGTCGAGCAACTTACGTAAAAACCTGGCGCAGGGGTAGCTTTGATCACTAACAAGCTCGGACATGAGACGCTCGGCCTTTTACCGAAGTCTACATGTAGAAGGTGCTAAGCATACCGCCGACCATTGCACTGCCGGTCGGTGATGATGCGCTCCTGCCATGTCAAGCAAAGCTTCATGGGTTTTTCAGGACGCTTAGTCAGTATGTAAGGCATCATCGTTGGGCTCATTTTTATAGTCCCCGCGTACTATGCAGACCAAGGAGGGTCAGTTTGGATTGCTGTCCAGCCATTCTGCCCAGTTTGTAATACGGGGCCATAAGGGGAGGCCGGTGGTGTCATCTCCTGTCCCTTGAAGGTTTTTACTTTGACCTGGGCTTGCCTTGGTCAGGGGTTTCCCTTCTTGGAGGCGAACAACAACAACAACAAAAAAACTTACGTAAAAACCACACACTTACGTAAAGCTAGTCCAGCATTGCTGGACTAGGCTAAAGCTATATAGTCAAGATAGGCACCGTCTGGACTAACTTAAGCGACGAGCCCAATCTAGTCCAGCTTAGGACGGACTAACATCAAGCTAGTCGAGCCACTAAAGCTAGTCCAGCATATGCTGGACTAGTCTAAAGCTAGACAAGATAGGCACCATCTGGACTAACTTAAGCGACTAGCCTAAACTAGTCCAGCTTAGAACGGACTAACATCAAGCTAGTCAAGCCGCTAAAGATAGTCCAGCAATGCTGGACTAGTCTAAATTTTAAAGCTAGTCAAGATAGGCACCGTCTGGACTAACTTAAGCGACGAGCTTAAACTAGTCAAGTTTAGGACGGACAAACATCAAGCTAGTAGGCTAAAGCTAGTCAATACGGACACCATCTGGACTAGCTTTAAGTTTAAAATTCGTAAGGTTGACAAAAGTCTGTTAAAACACGGACCATTAAATAACCTTTAAAAAGAGACCAAAATTATGTTTTTCCCTCATACAGAGGTGAATTGATTCAACTTTAAACTTGGTTTAAAGGCACGCAATATTTTTCCATAGACTTTATGTGTACCGCTCTCCTCTGCTCCCCCAACCCCTCATCCGCCTCACCAGTTGCCCATTCAATCAACCATAGTACGATAGGTATTCTAGGTAAGGCTTGGGATTGTTGGTAGTGATGGGAGGCTAGGCCACAGTTGCGCAGGTAGTAGGATTGGTATTCTAGATAAGGCTTGGGATGGTTGGTAGGGATGGGAGGCTAGGGCACAGTTGTGAATGTAGTGGGATTGGTATTCTAGGTAAGGCTTTGGATGGTTGGTAGGGATGGGAGGCTAAGGCACAGTTGGGAAGGTAGTAATGGATTAGTATTCTAGGTAAGGCTTGAGATGGTTGGTAGGGATGGGAGGCAAGGCACAGTTGTGAAGGTAGTAGGATTGGTATTCTAGGTAAGGCTTGGGATGGTTGGTAGGGATGGGAGGCTAGGGCACAGTTGTAAATGTAGTGGGATTGGTATTCTAGGTAAGGCTTTGGATGGTTGGTAGGGATGGGAGGCTAAGGCACAGTTGGGAAGGTAGTAATGGATTAGTATTCTAGGTAAGGCTTGGGATTGTTGGTAGGGATGGGAGGCTAGGGCACAGTTGGGAAGGTTATACGATAGGTATTCTAGGTAAGGCTTGGGATGGTTGGTAGGGATGGGAGGCTAGGCACAGTTGTGAAGGTAGTAGGATTGGTATTCTAGGTAAGGCTTGGGATGGTTGGTAGGGATGGGAGGCTAGGGCACAGTTGTGAATGTAGTGGGATTGGTATTCTAGGTAAGGCTTTGGATGGTTGGTAGGGATGGGAGGCTAAGGCACAGTTGGGAAGGTAGTAATGGATTAGTATTCTAGGTAAGGCTTGGGATGGTTGGTAGGGATGGGAGGCTAGGGCACAGTTGTGAATGTAGTGGGATTGGTATTCTAGGTAAGGCTTTGGATGGTTGGTAGGGATGGGAGGCTAAGGCACAGTTGGGAAGGTAGTAATATTGGTATTCTTGTTAAGGCTTGGGATGATTGGTAGGGATGGGAGGCTAAGGCACAGTTGGGAAGGTAGTAGGATTGGTATTCTAGGTAAGGCTTGGGATGGTTGGTACAGATGGGAGGCTAAGGCACAGTTGTGAAGGTAGTAGGATTGGTATTCAAGGCAAGGCTTGGGATGGTTGGTAGGGATGGGAGGCTAAGGCACAGTTGTGAAGGTAGTAGGATTGGTATTCTAGGTAAGGCTTGGGATGGTTGGTAGGGATGGGAGGCTAAGGCACAATTGTGAAGGTAGTAGGATTGGTATTCTAGGTAAGGCTTGGGATGGTTGGTAGGGATGGGAGGCTAAGGCACAGTTTAGCAGGTAGTAGGATCGGTATTCTAGGTAAGGCTTGGGATGGTTGGTTGAGATGGGGGACTAGGCAGAGTTGTGAAGGTAGTAGGATTGGTATTCACAACTGTGCCTTAGCCTCCCATCTGTACCAACCATCCCAATTCTAGGTAAGGCTTGGGATGGTTGGTAGGGATGGGAGGTTAAGGCACAGTTGAGCAGGTAGTAGGATCGGTATTCTAGGTAAGGCTTGGGATGGTTGGTAGGGATGGGAGGTTAAGACACAGTTGCGAAGGTAGTACGATAGGTATTCTAGGTAAGGCTTGGGATGGTTGGTAGGGATGGGAGGCTAAGGCACAGTTGGGAAGATAGTAGGATTGGTATTCTAGATAAGGCTTGGGATGGTTGGTAGGGATGGGCGGCTAGGGCACAGTTGTGAAGGTGGTAGGATTGGTATTCTAGGTAAGGCTTGGGATGGTTGGTACAGATGGGAGGCTAGGGCGCAGTTGTGAAGGTAGTAGGATTGGTATTGAAGGCCTGGTTTGGGATGGTTGGTAGGGATGGGAGGCTAAGGCACAGTTGGGCAGGTAGTAGGATTGGTATTCTAGGCAAGGCTTGGGATGGTTGGTAGGGATGGGCGGCTAGGGCACAGTTGTGAAGGTGGTAGGATTGGTATTCTAGGTAAGGCTTGGGATGGTTGGTAGGGATGGGAGGCTAGGGCACAGTTGGGAAGATAGTAGGATTGGTATTCTAGGTAAGGCTTGTGATGGTTGGTAGGGATGGGAGGCTAAGGCACAGTTGAGAAGGTAGTAGGATCGGTATTCTATGTAAGGCTTGAGATGGTTGGTAGGGATGGGAGGCTAAGGCACAATTGTGAATGTAGTAGGATTGGTATTCTAGGTAAGGCTTGGGATGGTTGGTAGGGATGGGCGGCTAAGGCACAGTTGGGAAGGTAGTAGGATTGGTATTCTAGGTAAGGCTTGGGATGGTTGGTAGAGATGGGATGCTAGGCAGAGTTGTGAAGGTAGTAGGATTGGTATTCTAGGTAAGAATATAACCATAAGATGGTTGGTAGGGATGGGAGGCTAAGGCTAAGTTGGGAAGGTAGTAGGGTTGGTATTCTAGGTACGGCTTGGGATGGTTGGTAGGGATGGGAGGCTAAGGCACAGTTGTGAAGGTAGTAGGATGGTATTCTAGGTCAGGCTTGGGATGGTTGGTAGGGATTGGAGGCTAGGGCTCAGTTGTGAAGGTAGTAGGATTGGTATTCTAGGTAAGGCTTGGAATGGTAGGTAGGGATGGGAGGGTAGGGCACAGTTGGGAAGGTAGTAATGTAGGATTGGTATTCTAGGTAAGGCTTGGGATGGTTGGTAGGGATGGGAGGCTAGGGCACAATTGGGAAGGTAGTATGATTGGTATTCTAGGTCAGGCATGTGATGGTTGGTAGGGATGGGAGGCTAGGGCACAGTTGTGAAGGTAGTAGGATGGTATTCTAGGTAAGGCTTAGGATGGTAGGTAGGGATGGGAGGTTAGGGCACAATTGGGAAGGTAGTAATGTAGGATTGGTATTATAGGTAAGGCTTGGGATGGTTGGTAGGGATGGGAGGCTAAGGCACAGTTGTGAAGGTAGTAGGATGGTATTCTAGGTAAGGCTTGGGATGGTTGGTAGGGATGATAGGCTAAGGCACAATTGGGAAGGTAGTAATGTAGGATTGGTATTCTAGGTCAGGCTTAGGATGGTAGGTAGGGATGGGAGGCTAGGGCACAGTTGTGAATGTAGTGGGATTGGTATTCTCGGTAAGGCTTGGGATGGTTGGTAGGGATGGGAGGCTAAGGCACAGTTGGGAAGGTAGTAATATTGGTATTCTTGTTAAGGCTTGGGATGGTTGGTAGGGATGGGAGGCTAAGGCACAGTTGGGAAGGTAGTAGGATTGGTATTCTAGGTAAGGCTTGGGATGGTTGGTACAGATGGGAGGCTAAGGCACAGTTGTGAAGGTAGTAGGATTGGTATTCAAGGCAAGGCTTGGGATGGTTGGTAGGGATGGGAGGCTAAGGCACAGTTGTGAAGGTAGTAGGATTAGTATTCTAGGTAAGGCTTGGAATGGTTGGTAGGGATAGGAGGCTAAGGCACATCTGTGAAGGTAGTAGGATTGGTATTCTAGGTAATGCTTGGGATGGTTGGTAGGGATGGGAGGCTAAGGCACAGTTGGGAAGGTAGTAATATTGGTATTCTAGTTAAGGCTTGGGATGGTTGGTAGGGATGGGAGGCTAAGGCACAGTTGGGAAGGTAGTAATATTGGTATTCTTGTTAAGGCTTGGGATGGTTGGTAGGGATGGGAGGCTAAGGCACAGTTGGGAAGGTAGTAGGATTGGTATTCTAGGTAAGGCTTGGGATGGTTGGTACAGATGGGAGGCTAAGGCACAGTTGTGAAGGTAGTAGGATTGGTATTCAAGGCAAGGCTTGGGATGGTTGGTAGGGATGGGAGGCTAAGGCACAGTTGTGAAGGTAGTAGGATTAGTATTCTAGGTAAGGCTTGGAATGGTTGGTAGGGATAGGAGGCTAAGGCACATCTGTGAAGGTAGTAGGATTGGTATTCTAGGTAATGCTTGGGATGGTTGGTAGGGATGGGAGGCTAAGGCACAGTTGGGAAGGTAGTAGGATTGGTATTCTAGGTAAGACTTGGGATGGTCGGTATGGATGGGAGGCTAAGGCACAGTTGGGAAGGTAGTAGGATTCGTATTCTAGGTAAGGCTAGGGATGGTCGGTAGGGATGGGAGGCTAAGGCACAGTTGGGAAGGTAGTAGGATTCCTATTCTAAGTAAGGCTTGGAATTGTTGGTAGGGATGGGAGGCTAAGGTACAGTTGGGAAGGTAATAGGATTGGTATTCTAGGAAAGGCTTGGGATGGTTGGTAGGGATGGGAGGCTAAGGCACAGTTGGGAAGGTAGTAGGATTGGTATTATAGGTAAAGCTTGGGATGGTTAATAGGGATGGGAGGCTAAGGCACGGTTGGAAAGGTAGTAGGATTGGTATTCTAGGTAAGGCTTGGGATGGTTGGTGGGGATGGGAGGCTAAGGCACAGTTGTGATGGCAATAGGATTGGTATTCTAGTTAAGGCTTGGGATGGTTGGTAGGGATGGAAGGCTAAGGCACAGTTGTGAAGGCAGTAGGATTGGTATTATAGGTAAAGCTTGGGATGGTAGGTAGGGATGGGAGGCTAAGGCACAGTTGGGAAGGTAGTAGGATTGGTATTCTAGGTATGGCTTGGGATGGTTGGTAGGGATGGGAGGCTAAGGCACAGTTGGGAAGGTAGTAGGATTGGTATTCTAGGTAAGGCTTGGGATGGTTGGTACAGATGGGAGGCTAAGGCACAGTTGTGAAGGTAGTAGGATTGGTATTCAAGGCAAGGCTTGGGATGGTTGGTAGGGATGGGAGGCTAAGGCACAGTTGTGAAGGTAGTAGGATTAGTATTCTAGGTAAGGCTTGGGATGGTTGGTAGGGATAGGAGGCTAAGGCACATCTGTGAAGGTAGTAGGATTGGTATTCTAGGTAAGGCTTGGGATGGTTGGTAGGGATGGGAGGCTAAGGCACAGTTGGGAAGGTAGTAGGATTGGTATTCTAGGTAAGACTTGGGATGGTCGGTATGGATGGGAGGCTAAGGCACAGTTGGGAAGGTAGTAGGATTCGTATTCTAGGTAACGCTAGGGATGGTCGGTAGGGATGGGAGGCTAAGGCACAGTTGGGAAGGTAGTAGGATTCGTATTCTAAGTAAGGCTTGGGATTGTTGGTGGGATGGGAGGCTAAGGTACAGTGGGGAAGGTAATAGGATTGGTATTCTAGGTAAGGCTTGGGATGGTTGGTAGGGATGGGAGGCTAAGGCACAGTTGGGAAGGTAGTAGGATTGGTATTCTAGGTAAAGCTTGGGATGGTTAATAGGGATGGGAGGCTAAGGCACAGTTGGAAAGGTAGTAGGATTGGTATTCTAGGTAAGGCTTGGGATGGTTGGTGGGGATGGGAGGCTAAGGCACAGTTGTGATGGCAGTAGGATTGGTATTCTAGTTAAGGCTTGGGATGGTTGGTAGGGTTGGAAGGCTAAGGCACAGTTGTGAAGGCAGTAGGATTGGTATTCTAGGTAAAGCTTGGGATGGTAGGTAGGGATGGGAGGCTAAGGCACAGTTGGGAAGGTAGTAGGATTGGTATTCTAGGTATGGCTTGGGATGGTTGGTAGGGATGTGAGGCTAAGGCACAGTTGGGAAGGTAGTAGGATTAGTATTCTAGGTAAGGCTTGGGATGGTTGGTAGGGATGGGAGGCTAGGCATAGTTGGGAAGGTAGTAGGATTGGTATTCTAGGTAAGGCTTGGGATGGTTGGTAGGGATGGGAGGCTAAGGCACAGTTGTGAAGGCAGTAGGATTGGTTTTCTAGGTAAGGCTTGGGATGGTTGGTAGGGATGGGAGGCTAAGGCACAGTTGGGCAGGTAGTAGGATTAGTATTCTAGGTAAGGCTTGGGATGCTTGGTAGGGATGGGAGGCTAAGGCACAGTTGGGCAGGTAGTAGGATTAGTATTCTAGGTAAGGCTTGGGATGGTTGGTAGGGATGCGAGGCTAAGGCACAGTTGTGAAGGTAGTAGGATTGGTATTCTAGGTAAGGCTTGGGATGGTTGGTAGGGATGGGAGGATAGGGCACAGTTGGGAAGGTAGTAGGATTGGTTTTCTAGGTAAGGCTTGGGATGGTTGGTAGGGATGGGAGGCTAAGGCACAGTTGGGCAGTTAGTAGGATTAGTATTCTAGGTAAGGCTTGGGATGGTTGGTAGGGATGGGAGGCTAAGGCACAGTTGGGAAAGTAGTAGGATTGGGATTCTAGGTAAGGCTTGGGATGGTTGGTGGGGATGGGAGGCTAAGGCACAGTTGTGAAGGTAGTAGGATTGGTATTCTAGGTAAGGCTTTGGATGGTTGGTAGGGATGGGAGGCTAAGGCACAGTTGGGAAGGTAGTGGGATTGGTATTCTAGGTAAGGCTAGGGATGGTAGGTAGGGATGGGAGGCTAAGGCACAGTTGGGAAGGTAGTGGGATTGGTATTCTAGGTAAGGCTTGGGATGGTTGGTAGGGATGGGAGGCTAAGGCACAGTTGGGCAGGTAGTAGGATTGGTATTCTAGGTAAGGCTTGGGATGGTTGGTAGTGATGGGAGGCTAAGGCACAGTTGGGAAGGTAATAGGATTGGTATTCTAGGTAAGGCTTGGGATTGTTGGTAGGGACGGAAGGCTAAGGCACAGTTGGGAAGGTAGTAGGATTGGTATTCAAGGTAAGGCTTGGGATTGTTGGTAGGGATGGGAGGCTAAGGTACAGTTGGGAAGGTAATAGGATTGGTATTCTAGGTAAGGCTTGGGATGGTTGGTAGGGATGGGAGGCTAAGGCACAGTTGGGAAGGTAGTAGGATTGGTTTTCTAGGTAAGGCTTGGGATGGTTGGTAGGGATGGGAGGCTAAGGCACAGTTGGGCAGGTAGTAGGATTAGTATTTTAGGTAAGGCTTGGGATGCTTGGTAGGGATGGGAGGCTAAGGCACAGTTGGGCAGGTAGTAGGATTAGTATTCTAGGTAAGGCTTGGGATGGTTGGTAGGGATGCGAGGCTAAGGCACAGTTGTGAAGGTAGTAGGATTGGTATTCTAGGTAAGGCTTGGGATGGTTGGTGGGGATGGGAGGCTAGGGCACAGTTGGGAAGGTAGTAGGATTGGTTTTCTAGGTAAGGCTTGGGATGGTTGGTAGGGATGGGAGGCTAAGGCACAGTTGGGCAGGTAGTAGGATTAGTATTCTAGGTAAGTCTTGGGATGGTTGGTAGGGATGGGAGGCTAAGGCACAGTTGGGAAAGTAGTAGGATTGGTATTCTAGGTAAGGCTTGGGATGGTTGGTAGTGATGGGAGGCTAAGGCACAGTTGTGAAGGCAGTATGATTTGTATTCTAGGTAAGGCTTGGTAGGGATGGGAGGCTAAGGCACAGTTGTGAAGGTAGTAGGATTGATATTCTAGGTAAGGCTTGGGATGGTTGGTATAGGGGTGGGAGGCTAAGGCACAGTTGGGAAGGTAGTAATGTAGGATTAGTATTCTAGGTAAGGCTTGGGATGGTTGGTAGGGATGGGAGGCTAGGGCACAGTTGTGAAGGTAGTGGGATTGGTATTCTAGGTAAGGCTTTGGATGGTTGGTAGGGATGGGGGGCTAAGGCACAGTTGTGAAGGTAGTTAGATTGGTATTCTAGGCAAGGCTTGGGATGGTTGGTAGGGATGGGAGGCTAAGGCACAGTTGGGAAGGTAGTAGGATTGGTATTCTAGGTAACGCTTGGGATTGTTGGTAGGGACGGGAGGCTAAGGCACAGTTGGGAAGGTAGTAGGATTGGTATTCAAGGTAAGGCTTGGATTGTTGGTAGGGATGGGAGGCTAAGGTACAGTTGGGAAGGTAATAGGATTGGTATTCTAGGTAAGGCTTGGGATGGTTGGTAGGGATGGGAGGCTAAGGCACAGTTGGGAAGGTAGTAGGATTGGTATTATAGGTAAGGCTTGGGATGGTTGGTAGGGATGGGAGGCTAAGGCACAGTTGGTAAGGTAGTAGGATTGGTATTCTAGGTAAGGCTTGGGATGGTTAATAGGGATGGGAGGCTAAGGCACAGTTGGAAAGGTAGTAGGATTGGTATTCTAGGTATGGCTTGGGATGGTTGGTTGGGATGGGAGGCTAAGGCACAGTTGTGATGGCAGTAGGATTGGTATTCTAGTTAAGGCTTGGGATGGTTGGTAGGGATGGGAGGCTAAGGCACAGTTGTGAAGGCAGTAGGATTGGTATTCTAGGTAAAGCTTGGGATGGTAGGTAGGGATGGGAGGCTAGGGCACAATTGGGAAGGTAGTAGGATTGGTATTCTAGGCATGGCTTTGGGATGGTAGGTAGGGATGGGAGGCTAAGGCACAGTTGTGAAGGTAGTAGGATTGGTATTCTAGGTAAGGCTTGTGATGGTTGGTAGGGATGGGAGGCTAGGGCACAGTTGGGAAGGTAGTAATGTAGGATTGGTATTCTAGGTCAGGCTTAGGAACTATTGTCGCACTCAACTTTGATCGAAAGCGAGGCGCGAGACCTATTTAGTTGTTGTGTGCTCCCGCAACAAAGATGTTCCGATACCAATACCATGAGTCTATGACCTGTTTTCTGAAGGTCAAGTTCGTCAGTTTGAGTCATTAGTCTGCTGATGAGAGGTGAAGCAACACCTGAACATTTCAGGTAATTATTATCTTGTGTTGAGAACGAAAGATCAATTTTAAATTAAAATTATACACATACCCATTTTATTCTGTTGCAGAGGACTGGTACACACAGGTGTTGGAGGCGTGTCCGCGTTAGCACTGGTACACACAGGTGTAACAGGCATGTCCTCGTTGTTTTTATTATCTGGTGAATCATCTGGTCTATCAGCTCCTCCCAGGAGACCCGGTGATAAGCGCATCTCAATGTTGGATTGGTCAGTTACACCATGATCTTCCAAGGATAACAGGTCATACAACTGAAAATAAGAGACAAAATTGTATTATGCATTTTAAACATCATTACATCATTAACATTTAATTATTATTGGATATGCTAATCTACAGAGTAAATTTCCATTTTGTTCTTCAGGTATTGGGTGTCCCAAAAGTTTGGATACCTTTTTTAAATACTATATATCTTATCAAACTAAAAACTAATATAGATAGAGAGAACCTTTATATTTTTTTTGATACCAAACCTAATCTTTTCTGAGACCCCTAACTCTCTTTTTTGTATATAAAGAGCAAATGTGAACAATATCTTAACAGATATTAACAAAGTTAATGAAATGAGTGATTACATATCAAACTGGTAATTCTCTACAGAGAACTCTGATGGGCCAAACAATTGGTTCACTGCAACTCAGTGGGTATATAACACACACCGAAATACCATACATGTGTTCAATTTGCAAAATGGGGTCAAGATCTATGCTACGAATCCCTGGTACATCTACCTCACCACCTAGAATATGCTTCGGAAGCCTGGAAGCCCTACACAACAATTTGTGAACCAGTTTGGACAAGCTCAGCGAGCAGATGTTGTCATCCCTCATCACTTTGGGATGACACTCATTCCATGCACATCGCCCATTTAACTAAATACACAGAGAATATTAATTTGTCAAAGATGTGGTCCGCTTATTTGAGAAATTAAAAACTTGTCATGGAAGGTTCGTCAGTTAAGGAATATTTTGTAATGCTTAACAATTATTTTTCAATGATAAATGACTAATTAGTAATATTTTAAATTAATTTTCAACTTAGAAAATACTTTTACGACTCATAAATATTTGACCCATGTGCACCATTACAGAATATTTCTTGAATCAAAAACCTACCATTTTTTATGACAAGTTTTTAATTCGTCAAATAAGACCACATTTTTGACACATTATTATTCTCTGTGTAGGGGAAGGTGGGGTAATGGCGGACACCTTTTGTCAGAGAGGTATAACACACATATAATACGTCATATAACAATAAAAATCATGTAAACACAAAGCACTGTGATGGTTCTACCTTTTATCAAGTTTTTATCAACTCATCATTTTGAAATTCGAAGCTACGACGCAATAAAAAAAATGGCGTCGTCCGGCATTACCCCACACTCTGGGGGTAATCCCGGACCGTATTTTTCAATGGCAGCCCTCTTTTTATTGGAATACAGTATTTCAATGGGAGTTAAAAAATACCATTTTTAAAAGTGTAGCAGAAATCAAAGAACAATGTCACATATTTATATGGTCAACAACTATTACCGATTCATGATGTTAAATTGACCACGCCCATATTGGTTACCATGGAAACGGTACATGTCTGGGATTACCCCAATCCATGTACAATGTATGGGCACATCCTCTCTTATTATTATGCTCATCATTGTGACTCCGAATTCATTTCTTTTTTATCAGAAGGTATCATACATTAAATAAAAAAATAATAAGACTTTGTTTTCCTTGATGTAGAAATACCAGTTTCAAAGAGAAAGTAATGCACCAAAATATCAACTTGCCCAAAAAGTGATTTTTGTAATTCTCGCGAGAATTTGCGAGACAACCATCCCATTTAGGTTTTGTGTGATTTCAATGGAGAGGCACCTAACATCATAGGGTGGCAAAATACCACCTTCTTTCACCTGCCTTTAGATACAGCCCTGTCCGCGATTACCCCGCGTCCGCCATTACCCCACCTTCCCCTACATGTATTATTCAAGATCCACTATAACTATCTCAACATCAATTTTACACCACTCTCCTCCCAGCAACATAGCCAGACAAATACTCTTTCTATCCCAGATCTATTAGAATTTGGAACCTTTCACACACCATAATTTCGTAACATTATAGCCTGCCAATCACCAGAAACATGCTCTAAGAACTCGGCACCGAGCTCCAGTGAGCCAGGCATCTCATGTATGAAGTGATTTCTCTCTGTATTTGCACCTAATGGCTGTATTCTCATAACTAACATGTTCAAGCTTGATCTTGTAACTATGTTAGTCTGTATATGAAATTGTGAGCTTCAAGTTGTGTGACTGATACCGTAAAGATACTAACCTTCAAATTCCTTGAGTACAGTTTCCTTTGATGACATCACTAGTCTTTCCTCAAATAATGTCTTCACATCTTGTATTGAAGTAGTTTGTTTTAGACATTGTGTCACTGATATGGAAGTTTTGACAAGCACCTGGATGTCATCGCTATCATACTCATGCCTATATATATCCCGGGGTGCTCAATGGTCATTACAAGAGGGGTATCATGCGTGTCCAAGAAATCGCGTAATTAGGGTAGTTTTTTAAGCTGGGGCACGTTTATGGCAGGCCCAATGTCCAGTAACTCGAAAAACCAAGTTTTTCGCCGAAAAACTTGGTTTATCGATTGAAAATCCATGTTTTTCAAATGAAAAACCAAGTTTTTCTCAAAAAACTTGGTTTATCAATTAAAAAACCAAGTTTTTCGACAGCTAGGCGAAAAACTTGGTTTTTCAAATGAAAAACCAAGATTATCGATTTGAAAAACCAAGTTTTTCGCCTAGCTGTCGAAAAACTTGGTTTTTCAATTGATAAACCAAGTTTTTCGAGAAAAACTTGGTTTTTCATTTGAAAAACTTGGATTTTCAATCGAAAAACTTGGTTTTTCGATCGAAAAACCAAGTTTTTCGAATTGTTGGATATTACACTTAGATAAACTTGGTTTTTCAATCGAGAAACCAAGTTTTTCAACGCCTAATGTCCATTAATTCGAAAAACTTGGTTTATCATTTTGAAAAAACAAGTTTTTTGATCGAAAAACTTGGTTTTTCAACGCGGAATGTAAAATAATTCGAAAAACTTGGTTTATAAGTGAAAATCCAAGTATCAATTGAAAACCCAAGTTTTTCGACGCCTAATGTCCAATAATTCGAAAAACTTGGTTTATCAATTGAAAAACCAAGTTTTTCGACGCCTAATGTCCATTAATTCGAAAAACTTGGTTTATCATTTTGGAAAACCAAGTTTTTCAATCGAAAAACTTGGTTTTTCAACGCGGAATGTAAAATAATTCGAAAAACTTGGTTTATCAATTGAAAAACCAAGTTTTTCTCGAAAAACTTGGATTATCAATTGAAAAACCAAGTTTTTCGACGCCAAATGTCCAATAATTCGAAAAACTTGGATTATCATTTGAAAAACCAAGTTTTTCGACGCCTAATGACCATTAATTCGAAAAACTTGTTTTATCATTTTGAAAAACTTGGTTTTTCGATCGAAAAACTTGGTTTTTCAACGCGGAATGTAAAATAATTTGAAAAACTTGGTTTATCAATTGAAAAACCAAGTTTTTCGACGCCTAATGTCTACTAATTCGAGAAACTTGGTTTATCATTTGAAAAACCAAGATTATCGATTTGAAAAACCAAGATTTTCACCTAGGCGTCGAAAAACTTGGTTTTTCAATTGATAAACCAAGTTTTTCTAAATATTTTACGTTCCGCGTCGAAAAACTTGGTTTTTCAATTGATAAACCAAGTTTTTCAAATTATTGGACATTACACTTTGATAAACTTGGTTTTTCGATCGAAAAACCAAGATTTTCTCCAGCCAACTGAAAATCTTGGTTTTTCGAATCGATAAACTTGGTTTTTCATTTGAAAAACCAAGTTTTTCGCCTAGCTGTCCGAAAAACTTCGTTTTTCAATTGATAAACCAAGTTTTTCGAGAAAAACTTGGATTTTCACTTGAAAAACTTGGATTTTCAATCGATAAACCAAGTTTTTCGGCGAAAAACTTGGTTTTTCGAGTTACTGGACATTGGGCCTGCCATACACGTTACGTACGTAACGTAAATAGGGTATCAAAACAAGCCAAATTAAGAAAAAGGGTATACTTTTTAAAATCATTGGCTTTCGTATTTAGGGTCCTTATTTGCTCCATGAGGATTATAAATATCCATGATACATGGGCGAGATATATTTCTTAAATTGTATCCTTCGCAAGTGATCTGATAAATCAGCTCGGCATTTGTTTCACTACATTTAGCTTTGGGAAGGAAAAAAGGGTTAGAAATGTGTCATACGCGGTATGGGTTTAAACTATACAAATTACTTGCTTAGGGTATCAAAATATTTTGAGTACTTGTTTAGGGTATCAAAATATTTTTGAGACTTGTTTAGAGTATTGGAAATACTGATAAATACTGTGCCATACTTGTTTAGGGGGCGCTTTTTGACAAACAACTGGATGTCACTGTCATATCCGTGTCTATATAATTTAGTTTTATTTAACACTACATATATACAAACCTTAAGATTCTTTGTGTACAGTTGCATTTCCTTTGATGACATCACAGCCTCTCCTCCAATAATGTCTTCACATCTTGTATTGAAGTAGTTTGTTTAAGCTTCAGGCATTGTGTCACTGATATGGTAGGACTGTGATACATATACTATATACAAACCTTTAGATTCTTTGAGTACAGTTGCATTTCCTTTGATGACACTCCCAGCCTCTCCTCCAATAATGTCTTCATATCTTGTATTGAAGTAGTTTGTTTAAGCTTCAGACATTTTGTCACTGATATGGTAGGACTGTGATACACATACTACATACAAACCTTTACATTCCTTGAGTACAGTTGCATTTCCTTTGATGACACTCCCAGCCTCTCCTCCAATAATGTCTTCACATCTTATATTGAAGTAGCTTGTTTAAGCTTCAGACATTTTGTCACTGATATGGTAGGACTGTGATACATATACTATATACAGACCTGCAAATTCTTTGAGTACAGTTGCATTTCCTTTGCTGACACGCCCAGCCTCTCCTCCAATAATGTCTTCACATCTTATATTGAAGTAGCTTGTTTAAGCTTCAGACATTTTGTCACTGATATGGTAGGACTGTGATACAATATACTATATACAGACCTGCAAATTCTTTGAGTACAGTTGCATTTCCTTTGATGACACTCCCAGCCTCTCCTCCAATAATGTCTTCACATCTTGTATTGAAGTAGTCTGTTTAAGCTTCAAACATTGTGTCACTGATATGGACGTCTTGATAAACACTTGGATGTCACTGTCACATCCGTGTCTATATTTTGTTAAAGAAAGACAGATCTTTATATAAATGTCAAACAGTTTTGATTATTTTCACCGAAACAATAGATATGAACCGAAGACCGTCAGATCACATAGACATTGTTGTAAGTTTGTTTTGGGACCTTACCTGAACTAAGTTATTTATTTAAACCATTTACTAAATTTACTTTAATATACAAATTTTCACCTACTTTTCTTGTGTAAGCTTTGGTTCCACTGCTCCTTTACCCGTCTTCCGTTTCACACATTTGTCATGTTTGTTATCTTTACTCGTCTCTCGGTCACCATCCATCAATCCAGTCAAACGAAATCCATGAATGTTATATTTCGGCTTCCTTTTCTTCTTCATCTTAGTCACCCCAGGTCTGCAGAATGTCTGGTCATATTGACATCCCCATATCTTCTGACCGTCCTTCCATTCATCAAGAGTTTTTGCTGGTACGTCATGATACCAGCCTTCTGAATCAGGATTCATGTTCATCACAAAGACCTACCCAAATGATAAGTTTAATGTCTGAAAGGGAAGAATAGTTGTAATTGATCAGTGGGATACATTTGTTGTGGACCGTGGGGAGGATAGCGCACATGTTGGTGCCCCCACCCCCCACCCCACCCCCCCCCCCACCCCCATAAGCTGGAATATTCTGTATTTAGAAACGCCATCCTCATGATCCATGCAATTCGGTGAAGCTTTGAGCATGTTTAGTCAAAACGTTAGATAAATCCGGGATATACTCCTTGGGCCCATTCAAACACCAATCGCACCAAAATCGGATCATGTCTTAGACATGTTAAATTGTACTCCTGTATAGGTCAACGATCACTATTGACCCCTTTCCTGACCCATGATTGACTTTTCCTCTTGTCTTATAATGACACAAGAGGCAACAAGTCCGATCAAAATCAGAGCATTTCTAAATTTTACCCATCATGTCATTAACACCTTTTCTGACCTTTGACCCCGAAGTCATGATTGATCAGAAGACGTAAGGTGCAACAAGTCCGATCAAAAAAATATTTTCTTCTTCATTTGTGTCGCTACAAGTCTACAAATTTCAATTGAAAATCAGTATGCTCGTGGACAAACAAGTAAATTGGGTTGTGCAGAAAAAAGGTTCACCAAAGACAGACGAAAATGCGATTGACTTCATTTTTTCACATAAAGTTGAGAACAAATAATATCATTTTTTCCACGTTTAAAATTTTCAAACTTCAACTTGGCTTTGAAAACAAGATGGCTTTTCTCCACTATTGCAGGGTTTTTACTCACCCTGTATAGATACCATTGATATGACTATAATATTAACATTAATGTCAAAAGTCAACGGTGCTGTTATATTTTAAAGAGCAATAGGCATAACTACTTGACGTAAAAGATTTTTTTTATTTTGACGCGTAATTTGAGCTTGTTTCTAAAGCGCAAGTTTGATTCCACTATAAATTGATATATGGTTTGCAAAATCTTGTAGGTATATATGAACGGGTTATACTCCATAGGCTCTTGACCATAATTGTGACCCGGTGATCACATTATAAACATCATCTTATTGATATAACCATTGATTTTTTTAGCATTTCACCCCTTTCAACTAAGCTAGTGATAATTATTTGATCATCAAACATATATTAATTAACAAGGCGTTCCCGTAGATATCGATCCGAACCAGGACCAGTAAGCTTTCTAAAGTGATTGTCGGTGTCTGCGATGCTAGGATTCTAAAGGAATACCATGGCAGGCTTATTATTTGCCATGGGAATACTAATACTTACCCACCAGTATGCAAAACACAGCTGCCTGTAATATCTTGATTGCGAAGCTTGGCCAATAAAGTTTAAAATCAAATCGCAATGTTGTACCAAAGTCTTTGGTTGTACAGAACAATATTATTCTTAAACTTCCGTATCTATTATCGTTTTGAAAGTAAATCATAAAACAGCTAAAACAAGTTGATGTTGCAATTTGATCACGAGATAAGTTAATGATTACTTAAGTGAACAATCGATCGAGCAATCGAGACTTGGTCTACTGTCGGCTGGGCGAAGTCCACGTACAAACTCTATCGACCTACAAGCGCTATCGTAATGAGTGTATCCCGGAAAAGATGCAATTTATTTTGACAAAGCTTTAGTTCCACTTTTACGCCATCGAATGTAATCGTAGAAGCCCTAAGATCAATTATTATTGATGAAATACAAATTAAGATTGGAAAATCTGTCTTCAAATAATATGCACATGCAAAAAGAGATAAGTCGAAAACCTGTTCACCCGATTTTGATTTTCCCTTTCGAACTATTGATTTCTATCACGGTTACACAAGCCTAAGAATCTCCTCAATTAAAATGTGAACAAATCAACATTGCTATAAATTTGTTTTAAATTAACGCGTGATCAAAGAGAGATATATGATACGAAAAATGATCATCCGATTTAACAGAAAATTACACCGCTACTTTGCTATACAGCTTTATGACTCAACAATGCTCATTAGTAACCCTAGAAAGTCTGCTCTTCCATTTCTCAAAGCATACTTTATTAGATATATAAAACCACTTGTTCAAATCGTAACAAATTATGTGTTGTTCATTTTGTGTTACACCTTATTAGATTTATTTTCTTCAGATTTGAAAATATTTAATTTCAAAATATACTTATTAAATGCATATTTATTGTTCAATATTGCAGATAAACAAATATTATATATTAATCTAATAATAAACAAAGGGATAAACTTAGCCATGCTGCAGGTCAAAGATATCGAGTGGTTAACAGCGCTGCACCGCTGCCAAATTGATTCTTGACATACCGTCCGTCGACCATGCGTAATTGGAAAACCGATTGTGCAATCTAGGCTTTATGTCATAAGTAATAAGTTCCGGGGGGGGGGGGGGGGTCTCACATTGAAATGGTATACGTATATGTGCTTGCCTTTTGGGGTGCTATTTTGCAAAAATTGGTATAGCGATTGGGTGTTTTCATCACCGACCAAAGCGCCCAATTGGCATAAATTGGGTGTATTTGAGGCATTTTAAAAAGCACCCAATTTGTGCAAAATCGGGTGCTTTTCTAGCAAAATTGGTATATAGATTGGTGGGAAATTGGCCCAAAAATAGGTATAGAGAAAGTCAAATTTTCGAAGTCCGGCAGGCACATCCATGTACGATTTTGGCGAAAGTACCCCCCCCCCCCCGGGGGAATAAGCTGAGATGTTATGGTTTCCAGAATGTGTGAACATTATTAACATATGTGGTGTAAAAGAATCAGAGCTCCTTCAAAGGAAGATGCCAGTTTCTGGGACACGCTGTATTTTATTTTATTGCACTTAGTGTTCACCGACCGCAAGCAAACATTTCGCTAAATAATGCATAATTATTCGACACGTTATGACACATCACAGTATATGACCCCATTGACCCCAGGGTAAATTCAACTACTTGTTGATCATAGAACATCTGATATACAAATCAACGTATGGGTATTTAATGTTGACACCAATTTGATATAAACTCTTAAAACAATGCAGCATTTTAACAGATTTTATTGAAATTTAGTGCAATTTGCCTGACCAACTGATCATGTCCTAGATTATTTATACACCTCCTCCTGACCAGCCAAAAAATGGCTTACATTTATTATCCGCGACATTGCATTGTCATACTGTACTAGTACACCACTGTATTATTGTATCATGCATAGAGCCTATACCTACAGTTTGCAAGCTGCCTCGGTTAGACACTGGATTGGGGTAGTCAGAGATTGGGATAAACAAAGGATCGGCAGCAAGTTGCCTCGGATGTACACTGGATTGGGGTAGTCAGAGATTGGGATAAACAAAGGATCGGCAGCAAGTTGCCTCGGATGTACACTGGATTGGGGGTAGTCAGAGATTGGGATAAACAAAGGATCGGCAGCAAGTTGCCTCGGATAGATACTGGATTGGGGTAATCAGAGATTGGGATAAACAAAGGATCGGCAGCAAGTTGCCTCGGATAGATACTGGATTGGGGTAGTCAGAGATTGGGATAAACAAAGGATCTGCAGCAAGTTGCCTCGGATGTACACTGGATGGGGGTAATCAGAGATTGGGATAAACAAAGGATCGGCAGCAAGTTGCCTCGGATAGATACTGGATTGGGGTAATCAGAGATTGGGATAAACAAAGGATCTGCAGCAAGTTGCCTCGGATGTACACTGGATTGGGGTAGTCAGAGATTGGGATAAACAAAGGATCAGCAGCAAGTAAGGACTAGGCAGCAAGTTGCCTCGGATAGATACTGGATTGGGGTAGTCAGAGATTGGGATAAACAAAGGATCTGCAGCAAGTTGCCTCGGATGTACACTGGATGGGGGTAATCAGAGATTGGGATAAACAAAGGATCTGCAGCAAGTTGCCTCGGATGTACACTGGATGGGGGTAATCAGAGATTGGGATAAACAAAGGATCAGCAGCAAGTAAGGACTAGGCAGCAAGTTGCCTCGGATAGATACTGGATTGGGGGTAGTCAGAGATTGGGATAAACAAAGGATCGGCAGCAAGTTGCCTCGGATGTACACTGGATTGGGGTAGTCAGAGATTGGGATAAATAAAGGATCGGCAGCAAGTTGCCTCGGATGTACACTGGATTGGGGTAATCAGAGATTGGGATAAACAAAGGATCAGCAGCAAGTAAGGACTAGGCAGCAAGTTGCCTCGGATAGATACTGGATTGGGGGTAGTCAGAGATTGGGATAAACAAAGGATCGGCAGCAAGTTGCCTCGGATGTACACTGGATTGGGGTAGTCAGAGATTGGGATAAATAAAGGATCGGCAGCAAGTTGCCTCGGATGTACACTGGATTGGGGTAATCAGAGATTGGGATAAACAAAGGATCAGCAGCAAGTAAGGACTAGGCAGCAAGTTGCCTCGGATAGATACTGGATGGGGGTAGTCAGAGATTGGGATAAACAAAGGATCGGCAGCAAGTTGCCTCGGATGTACACTGGATTGGGGGTAATCAGAGATTGGGATAAACAAAGGATCGGCAGCAAGTAGGGACTAGGCAGCAAGTTGCCTCGGATAGATACTGGATTAGGGGTAGTCAGAGTTGGGATAAACAAAGGATCGGCAGCAAGTAGGGACTAGGCAGCAAGTTGCCTCGGATAGATACTGGATTAGGGGTAGTCAGAGATTGGGATAAACAAAGGATCGGCAGCAAGTTGCCTCGGATGTACACTGGATGGGGGTAATCAGAGATTGGGATAAACAATGGATCGGCAGCATGTAGGGACTAGGCAGCAAGTTGCCTCGGATAGATACTGGATTGGGGGTAGTCAGAGATTGGGATAAACAAAGGATCTGCAGCAAGTTGCCTCGGATGTACACTGGATTGGGGTAGTCAGAGATTGGGATAAACAAAGGATCGGCAGCAAGTTGCCTCGGATGTACACTGGATGGGGGTAATCAGAGATTGGGATAAACAAAGGATCGGCAGCAAGTAGGGACTAGGCAGCAAGTTGCCTCGGATAGATACTGGATTGGGGGTAGTCAGAGATTGGGATAAACAAAGGATCTGCAGCAAGTTGCCTCGGATGTACACTGGATTGGGGTAGTCAGAGATTGGGATAAACAAAGGATCGGCAGCAAGTTGCCTCGGATGTACACCGGATTGGGGTAATCAGAGATTGGGATAAACAAAGGATCGGCAGCAAGTTGCCTCGGATGTACACTGGATTGGGGGTAGTCAGAGATTGGGATAAATAAAGGATCGGCAGCAAGTTGCCTCGGATGTACACTGGATTGGGGTAATCAGAGATTGGGATAAACAAAGGATCGGCAGCAAGTAGGGACTAGGCAGCAAGTTGCCTCGGATGTACACCGGATTGGGGTAATCAGAGATTGGGATAAATAAAGGATCGGCAGCAAGTTGCCTCGGATGTACACCGGATTGGGGTAATCAGAGATTGGGATAAACAAAGGATCGGCAGCAAGTTGCCTCGGATGTACACTGGATTGGGGGTAGTCAGAGATTGGGATAAATAAAGGATCGGCAGCAAGTTGCCTCGGATGTACACTGGATTGGGGTAGTCAGAGATTGGGATAAATAAAGGATCGGCAGCAAGTTGCCTCGGATGTACACTGGATTGGGGTAGTCAGAGATTGGGATAAACAAAGGATCGGCAGAAAGTTGCCTCGGATGTACACTGGATTGGGGTAGTCAGAGATTGGGATAAACAAAGGATCGGCAGCAAGTTGCCTCGGATGTACACTGGATTGGGGTAGTCAGAGATTGGGATAAACAAAGGATCGGCAGCAAGTTGCCTCGGATGTACACCGGATTGGGGTAGTCAGAGATTGGGATAAACAAAGGATCGGCAGCAAGTTGCCTCGGATAGATACTGGATTGGGGTAATCAGAGATTGGGATAAACAATGGATCAGCAGCAAGTAAGGACTAGGCAGCAAGTTGCCTCGGATAGATACCGGATTGGGGTAATCAGAGATTGGGATAAACAAAGGATCGGCAGCAAATTGCCTCGGATGTACACTGGATTGGGGTAGTCAGAGATTGGGATAAACAAAGGATCGGCAGCAAGTTGCCTCGGATGTACACCGGATTGGGGTAATCAGAGATTGGGATAAACAAAGGATCGGCAGCAAGTTGCCTCGGATGTACACTGGATTGGGGTAGTCAGAGATTGGGATAAACAAAGGATCGGCAGCAAGTTGCCTCGGATGTACACTGGATTGGGGGTAGTCAGAGATTGGGATAAACAAAGGATCTGCAGCAAGTTGCCTCGGATGTACACTGGATTGGGGGTAGTCAGAGATTGGGATAAACAAAGGATCTGCAGCAAGTTGCCTCGGATGTACACTGGATTGGGGTAGTCAGAGATTGGGATAAACAAAGGATCTGCAGCAAGTTGCCTCGGATGTACACTGGATGGGGGTAATCAGAGATTGGGATAAACAAAGGATCGGCAGCAAGTAGGGACTAGACAGCAAGTTGCCTCGGATGTACACTGGATTGGGGGTAGTCAGAGATTGGGATAAACAAAGGATCGGCAGCAAGTTGCCTCGGATGTACACTGGATTGGGGTAGTCAGAGATTGGGATAAACAAAGGATCGGCAGCAAGTTGCCTCGGATGTACACTGGATGGGGGTAATCAGAGATTGGGATAAACAAAGGATCGGCAGCAAGTAGGGACTAGGCAGCAAGTTGCCTCGGATAGATACTGGATTAGGGGTAGTCAGAGTTGGGATAAACAAAGGATCGGCAGCAAGTAGGGACTAGGCAGCAAGTTGCCTCGGATAGATACTGGATTGGGGGTAGTCAGAGATTGGGATAAACAAAGGATCGGCAGCAAGTTGCCTCGGATGTACACTGGATGGGGGTAATCAGAGATTGGGATAAACAATGGATCGGCAGCATGTAGGGACTAGGCAGCAAGTTGCCTCGGATAGATACTGGATTGGGGGTAGTCAGAGATTGGGATAAACAAAGGATCTGCAGCAAGTTGCCTCGGATGTACACTGGATTGGGGTAGTCAGAGATTGGGATAAACAAAGGATCGGCAGCAAGTTGCCTCGGATGTACACTGGATGGGGGTAATCAGAGATTGGGATAAACAAAGGATCGGCAGCAAGTAGGGACTAGGCAGCAAGTTGCCTCGGATAGATACTGGATTGGGGGTAGTCAGAGATTGGGATAAACAAAGGATCTGCAGCAAGTTGCCTCGGATGTACACTGGATTGGGGTAGTCAGAGATTGGGATAAACAAAGGATCGGCAGCAAGTTGCCTCGGATGTACACCGGATTGGGGTAATCAGAGATTGGGATAAACAAAGGATCGGCAGCAAGTTGCCTCGGATGTACACTGGATTGGGGGTAGTCAGAGATTGGGATAAATAAAGGATCGGCAGCAAGTTGCCTCGGATGTACACTGGATTGGGGTAATCAGAGATTGGGATAAACAAAGGATCGGCAGCAAGTAGGGACTAGGCAGCAAGTTGCCTCGGATGTACACCGGATTGGGGTAATCAGAGATTGGGATAAATAAAGGATCGGCAGCAAGTTGCCTCGGATGTACACCGGATTGGGGTAATCAGAGATTGGGATAAACAAAGGATCGGCAGCAAGTTGCCTCGGATGTACACTGGATTGGGGGTAGTCAGAGATTGGGATAAATAAAGGATCGGCAGCAAGTTGCCTCGGATGTACACTGGATTGGGGTAGTCAGAGATTGGGATAAATAAAGGATCGGCAGCAAGTTGCCTCGGATGTACACTGGATTGGGGTAGTCAGAGATTGGGATAAACAAAGGATCGGCAGCAAGTTGCCTCGGATGTACACTGGATTGGGGTAGTCAGAGATTGGGATAAACAAAGGATCGGCAGCAAGTTGCCTCGGATGTACACTGGATTGGGGTAGTCAGAGATTGGGATAAACAAAGGATCGGCAGCAAGTTGCCTCGGATGTACACCGGATTGGGGTAGTCAGAGATTGGGATAAACAAAGGATCGGCAGCAAGTTGCCTCGGATAGATACTGGATTGGGGTAATCAGAGATTGGGATAAACAATGGATCAGCAGCAAGTAAGGACTAGGCAGCAAGTTGCCTCGGATAGATACCGGATTGGGGTAATCAGAGATTGGGATAAACAAAGGATCGGCAGCAAATTGCCTCGGATGTACACTGGATTGGGGTAGTCAGAGATTGGGATAAACAAAGGATCGGCAGCAAGTTGCCTCGGATGTACACCGGATTGGGGTAATCAGAGATTGGGATAAACAAAGGATCGGCAGCAAGTTGCCTCGGATGTACACTGGATTGGGGTAGTCAGAGATTGGGATAAACAAAGGATCGGCAGCAAGTTGCCTCGGATGTACACTGGATTGGGGGTAGTCAGAGATTGGGATAAACAAAGGATCTGCAGCAAGTTGCCTCGGATGTACACTGGATTGGGGGTAGTCAGAGATTGGGATAAACAAAGGATCTGCAGCAAGTTGCCTCGGATGTACACTGGATTGGGGTAGTCAGAGATTGGGATAAACAAAGGATCTGCAGCAAGTTGCCTCGGATGTACACTGGATGGGGGTAATCAGAGATTGGGATAAACAAAGGATCGGCAGCAAGTAGGGACTAGACAGCAAGTTGCCTCGGATGTACACTGGATTGGGGGTAGTCAGAGATTGGGATAAACAAAGGATCGGCAGCAAGTTGCCTCGGATGTACACTGGATTGGGGTAGTCAGAGATTGGGATAAACAAAGGATCGGCAGCAAGTTGCCTCGGATGTACACTGGATGGGGGTAATCAGAGATTGGGATAAACAAAGGATCGGCAGCAAGTAGGGACTAGGCAGCAAGTTGCCTCGGATAGATACTGGATTAGGGGTAGTCAGAGTTGGGATAAACAAAGGATCGGCAGCAAGTAGGGACTAGGCAGCAAGTTGCCTCGGATAGATACTGGATTGGGGGTAGTCAGAGATTGGGATAAACAAAGGATCGGCAGCAAGTTGCCTCGGATGTACACTGGATGGGGGTAATCAGAGATTGGGATAAACAATGGATCGGCAGCAAGTAGGGACTAGGCAGCAAGTTGCCTCGGATAGATACTGGATTAGGGGTAGTCAGAGTTGGGATAAACAAAGGATCTGCAGCAAGTTGCCTCGGATGTACACTGGATTGGGGTAGTCAGAGATTGGGATAAACAAAGGATCGGCAGCAAGTTGCCTCGGATGTACACTGGATGGGGGTAATCAGAGATTGGGATAAACAAAGGATCGGCAGCAAGTAGGGACTAGGCAGCAAGTTGCCTCGGATAGATACTGGATTGGGGGTAGTCAGAGATTGGGATAAACAAAGGATCTGCAGCAAGTTGCCTCGGATGTACACTGGATTGGGGTAGTCAGAGATTGGGATAAACAAAGGATCGGCAGCAAGTTGCCTCGGATGTACACCGGATTGGGGTAATCAGAGATTGGGATAAACAAAGGATCGGCAGCAAGTTGCCTCGGATGTACACTGGATTGGGGGTAGTCAGAGATTGGGATAAATAAAGGATCGGCAGCAAGTTGCCTCGGATGTACACTGGATTGGGGTAATCAGAGATTGGGATAAACAAAGGATCGGCAGCAAGTAGGGACTAGGCAGCAAGTTGCCTCGGATAGATACTGGATTGGGGGTAGTCAGAGATTGGGATAAACAAAGGATCGGCAGCAAGTTGCCTCGGATGTACACTGGATTGGGGGTAGTCAGAGATTGGGATAAACAAAGGATCGGCAGCAAGTTGCCTCGGATGTACACTGGATTGGGGTAGTCAGAGATTGGGATAAACAAAGGATCGGCAGCAAGTTGCCTCGGATGTACACTGGATGGGGGTAATCAGAGATTGGGATAAACAAAGGATCGGCAGCAAGTAGGGACTAGGCAGCAAGTTGCCTCGGATAGATACTGGATTAGGGGTAGTCAGAGTTGGGATAAACAAAGGATCGGCAGCAAGTAGGGACTAGGCAGCAAGTTGCCTCGGATAGATACTGGATTGGGGGTAGTCAGAGATTGGGATAAACAAAGGATCGGCAGCAAGTTGCCTCGGATGTACACTGGATGGGGGTAATCAGAGATTGGGATAAACAATGGATCGGCAGCAAGTAGGGACTAGGCAGCAAGTTGCCTCGGATAGATACTGGATTAGGGGTAGTCAGAGTTGGGATAAACAAAGGATCTGCAGCAAGTTGCCTCGGATGTACACTGGATTGGGGTAGTCAGAGATTGGGATAAACAAAGGATCGGCAGCAAGTTGCCTCGGATGTACACTGGATGGGGGTAATCAGAGATTGGGATAAACAAAGGATCGGCAGCAAGTAGGGACTAGGCAGCAAGTTGCCTCGGATAGATACTGGATTGGGGGTAGTCAGAGATTGGGATAAACAAAGGATCTGCAGCAAGTTGCCTCGGATGTACACTGGATTGGGGTAGTCAGAGATTGGGATAAACAAAGGATCGGCAGCAAGTTGCCTCGGATGTACACCGGATTGGGGTAATCAGAGATTGGGATAAACAAAGGATCGGCAGCAAGTTGCCTCGGATGTACACTGGATTGGGGGTAGTCAGAGATTGGGATAAATAAAGGATCGGCAGCAAGTTGCCTCGGATGTACACTGGATTAGGGTAATCAGAGATTGGGATAAACAAAGGATCGGCAGCAAGTAGGGACTAGGCAGCAAGTTGCCTCGGATAGATACTGGATTGGGGGTAGTCAGAGATTGGGATAAACAAAGGATCGGCAGCAAGTTGCCTCGGATGTACACTGGATTGGGGTAGTCAGAGATTGGGATAAACAAAGGATCGGCAGCAAGTTGCCTCGGATGTACACCGGATTGGGGTAATCAGAGATTGGGATAAATAAAGGATCGGCAGCAAGTTGCCTCGGATGTACACCGGATTGGGGTAATCAGAGATTGGGATAAACAAAGGATCGGCAGCAAGTTGCCTCGGATGTACACTGGATTGGGGGTAGTCAGAGATTGGGATAAATAAAGGATCGGCAGCAAGTTGCCTCGGATGTACACTGGATTGGGGTAGTCAGAGATTGGGATAAATAAAGGATCGGCAGCAAGTTGCCTCGGATGTACACTGGATTGGGGTAGTCAGAGATTGGGATAAACAAAGGATCGGCAGCAAGTTGCCTCGGATGTACACTGGATTGGGGTAGTCAGAGATTGGGATAAACAAAGGATCGGCAGTAAGTTGCCTCGGATGTACACTGGATTGGGGTAGTCAGAGATTGGGATAAACAAAGGATCGGCAGCAAGTTGCCTCGGATGTACACCGGATTGGGGTAGTCAGAGATTGGGATAAACAAAGGATCGGCAGCAAGTTGCCTCGGATAGATACTGGATTGGGGTAATCAGAGATTGGGATAAACAATGGATCAGCAGCAAGTAAGGACTAGGCAGCAAGTTGCCTCGGATAGATACCGGATTGGGGTAATCAGAGATTGGGATAAACAAAGGATCGGCAGCAAGTTGCCTCGGATGTACACTGGATTGGGGTAGTCAGAGATTGGGATAAACAAAGGATCGGCAGCAAGTTGCCTCGGATGTACACCGGATTGGGGTAATCAGAGATTGGGATAAACAAAGGATCGGCAGCAAGTTGCCTCGGATGTACACTGGATTGGGGTAGTCAGAGATTGGGATAAACAAAGGATCGGCAGCAAGTTGCCTCGGATGTACACTGGATTGGGGGTAGTCAGAGATTGGGATAAACAAAGGATCTGCAGCAAGTTGCCTCGGATGTACACTGGATTGGGGGTAGTCAGAGATTGGGATAAACAAAGGATCTGCAGCAAGTTGCCTCGGATGTACACTGGATTGGGGTAGTCAGAGATTGGGATAAACAAAGGATCTGCAGCAAGTTGCCTCGGATGTACACTGGATGGGGGTAATCAGAGATTGGGATAAACAAAGGATCGGCAGCAAGTAGGGACTAGACAGCAAGTTGCCTCGGATGTACACTGGATTGGGGGTAGTCAGAGATTGGGATAAACAAAGGATCGGCAGCAAGTTGCCTCGGATGTACACTGGATTGGGGTAGTCAGAGATTGGGATAAATAAAGGATCGGCAGCAAGTTGCCTCGGATGTACACTGGATTGGGGTAGTCAGAGATTGGGATAAATAAAGGATCGGCAGCAAGTTGCCTCGGATGTACACTGGATTGGGGTAGTCAGAGATTGGGATAAACAAAGGATCGGCAGCAAGTTGCCTCGGATGTACACTGGATTGGGGTAGTCAGAGATTGGGATAAATAAAGGATCGGCAGCAAGTTGCCTCGGATGTACACTGGATTGGGGTAGTCAGAGATTGGGATAAACAAAGGATCGGCAGCAAGTTGCCTCGGATGTACACTGGATTGGGGTAGTCAGAGATTGGGATAAACAAAGGATCGGCAGCAAGTTGCCTCGGATGTACACTGGATTGGGGTAGTCAGAGATTGGGATAAATAAAGGATCGGCAGCAAGTTGCCTCGGATGTACACCGGATTGGGGGTAGTCAGAGATTGGGATAAATAAAGGATCGGCAGCAAGTTGCCTCGGATGTACACCGGATTGGGGGTAGTCAGAGATTGGGATAAACAAAGGATCGGCAGCATTGCCTCGGATGTACACCGGATTGGGGTAGTCAGAGATTGGGGTACACAGGATCTATATAGATCTACAACTGACTCTGCTCGAAATATTTACCAATAGAATAGATTTATTTTGTTGTCGTTGCATCCCATGTATCACAGATACAGTCATAAAAAAAGTAACTATACAGGTAAATAATTGTCTTTTAACTCTAAATATATATATCCTATCTAAAAATAATAAATTATTATTTATCTTCTTTAATATGAGATATTGCACGCTAGGATCGGTTGAATATTGAAGAAATGACAATCCAAAATGTAAGGTAAAGTCATAATTACATTTAGTTTACATTTCAACACTGGGGAAGGTATGACAGGTAGCGTGTACGTGTGTGGCGTATTGATCCATCGGAACAATACGGCCGACTGTCAAACCTGCGCATGCATCCCCCAATTGCACTTTCGGTAATCGATAAGGTACCTGACAGTAGATGGGTCATCGTGTTGAAAATAAAAATGTGAAAATTAAAATCGGACCCCACCTTACATTTTGGAGTGTCACTTCCTCAATAATCAATCGATCCTAGCGTGCAATATCTTTAGATATATTTTCAAGGTAAAAATATCTGATACACAAAACATCTTTCAAAATTATGCACGTAAAACATAAGGTTGCTTATTCATATGCACCGCAATCAAGGCTTTATATTTCTGACGTGTGAAGTGTCGAAATTAGAGAAGACTGCTTCCATAGTAACGGTAGATTATCAATCAAATGCTGCTGTTCAGTGTTCCTTGTTCATTAGTTTTCATATTCCTAGACGAATGAATCTTCACTGCCTTTGCATTAATGAACCCAAGTTTTCATATTGTTACTTGAGCGATAAATAATCAAGTCTCGACTCGCTTTTTAGTGGGGTAGTACGTGTAAGTTGCAGAGTCCCAACACACTAATACATCTTGCATAGTCATCTTTCACTGCACTCGAGGATGTCATGAAAAAAGCAAAGAACACTTGTATTTAACTGAGTGTTATAATTCATAGCTGGAAAATTATTCATTTATTGCTTGTCATCTGAAGCAGATTACTGATTGATGCATGTGTATGAATCAACAAATTCCAAATACAGTTCTATGCAGTCTACATACACTATACGCTACACTTCAAGTTGCAAGTAAATGATCATTGACTCTCTTGTAAATTGTCAGCTCATTTGAACCATATTGAAATGGAAACATGTCGTAAGAATTAACACGATGGCAGTTCATAGCATTGGCGGTTTTATTTTAAAGCTTTCTGTCATTCTTCTGACCATCGATTTCCATAGAGACGGAGTAATAGATGGAATAAGTGTAACAGGATTGCATGTTGATCCTCTGTGGAATATTGACAATTCGTACTTATGCTCCATAAACCATAGTAATGATAGCAAAGAAAACTTGTACTGGTTTCAAGGGCACCTACATCTTACATGCGGTATTCATGTCGTTTCATCGCCAGGATTTAATGTCTTTCTACAAGTACTTGATTTGGAATCTAACAATTCTCAAGACATGTTTTACCTGTATGCTGAGCGAGTTGGGGATTTGACTAAATGCCAAAACAAGTATGTGGTATTTGATAAACCAAATGAAACATGTGATGTGACTTTTAGGCACAGTCCTCTCATATTACGTCTGCAAGGGAACGCTATGCTCATGATCACTGAAATCTCAACTGTATCATCCAATTGTCTGGAATCATCAATGAATAACCGATCCAGTTCTCACTGCCAAAACATTAAAGGTTACAATAACGCTATTATAAAGAGTTCAACAAAAGAAAGTATACCACTTTGTTTATGTCATTTTGAGTAACTTTCAATTTGTTTTTGACCAAACAGGCTAGATAGGCATTTAGATGAATCTTTTAGGCATAATTTGATACCAAATTTGCCCCCTAACAACAAAGATAAACCATGATTAGCACCATTTAAAGGGAAATTTCCCATTTTCAAAAGTCGCATTTCCAATACACATCACGAGAAGATTTGGTTAATCTGTCCATGTTCTCCCCATCCATTAACATTCCTTTACATTCAAATCCTTCACCCATGCATCAGTTTACATTTGAATTAGCCCGCGCATTGAGGGATATGCGCGGTGATCAGTACGGGACAAATACGGCATAGGGTGTGTTAACAATTGGCCCTTTCTTCTCGTGCTGTGCATTGGAAATGCGACTTTTGAAAATGGGATATTTTCCTTTAAATGGTGCTAATCATGGTTTATCTTTGTTGTTAGGGGGCAAATTTGGTATCAAATTATGCCTAAAAGATTCATCTAATTGCCTATCCAGCCTGTTTGGACAAACACAAATTGAAAGTTACTCAAAATGACATAAACAAAGTGGTATACTTTCTTTTGTTGGACCCTTTACATACATACATACATTATTGGTATTTATATAGCGCTGCTACATCGAGATCGTAGCGCTCATCCGAAAGATGTGTGAACAGATACAGACCGGGATGATCCCCTACTCTTTGCGAACGAGTCTGTAACTTTTTGGAAAATCTTCAACATCTTGAAATTACTGCCAACAATCTGGTCGCACTGCCTATTACATTATTCCATGGTTTAGATAATGTGCTAACAATCAGGTTGGATTATAATAAGATGAGTACAATATCGCGAGGATTTTTATCGAATCTTCAAAGAGTTCATTATCTGTTCTTAAAAAAGAATAAGTTGGTTTCAGTTGATGATGGAATATTTCATGGGTTGTCTAATTTAAAGGTTCTTTATTTAGATGTTAATCAGTTGACAACATTGCCTGATAGTTTGTTTTCTGATTTAGCCCAATTGGTGATATTATACTTGGGTTTTAATCAGCTTACCACACTAGCTCCTGGGATGTTTCAAGGTGATGTCAGTTTGCAAGTTTTGAATTAATCTTAAACACTTATATCCTGATATATTCAAAGATGCAATTAAGCTTTCCATTCTTGATTTATCAGACAATAAGCTGACTAAAATTCCAAATATTGACAATCTGAGTTGTTTAGATGTCTTCAATATAAGAGGTAATCCACTGACAATGGTTGACGATGAGTCCTTGTATGGATTATGTGAAAATACAACATTGTATGCTAGTCAACATGAAATATGTGAATGTTACATACCAAGTATGGTTGACTGCAGTGCATCGTACGACAGATCCCGATATCTAACATGTGATAGATTGTTATCAGATCGAGTGTTGGTAGTTCTCATGTGGGTCATTGGTATAAATGCTCTTGGTGGAAACATTTTTGTTTTGGTTTGGAAAAAGAAGACTACTAAAAAGTACAGCATGCAGGACTTGTTTCTAAGCCATTTAGCTGCATCGGACTCACTCATGGGCTTCTATATGCTCATCGTTGCATCTGCTGACATCTACTTTGGAGACAATTTTCCTATGCAATCTGAAACTTGGTAGGTCTGGTTTTATTTGTAGAGTTGCTGGAGCATTATCAATAACATCTAGTGAGGCATCAGTATTCTTTGTCACTTTGATCAGTGTTGATAGATTTATCAATATTATGTTTCCATACTCAACTGTCAAGTTTGGTCCACTATCCGGAAACTTGACTGCTTTACTAATATGGATTATTTCATTGGCATTAGGAATTGTTCCGTCTGTCTTGACTGGTGTTAGCTTTCTATTTTATGACAACTCACATGTGTATATTGGTCTCCCTTTGGCTTTGACTAAACTGTATTCAATTGAATCATTCCATGAATATGTTTTTAATGAGGAGTTCAATATTGGTTACAGTGACTATACTTTCACCACTGAATTTGAAGGTGTTCATACTGGGTTATATTTTTCTACTGCTATCATTCTTGGTCTTAACTGTGTTTGTTACCTGATCATTCTTGGCTGCTATATTGGCATAGTGAGAGCTGTGATACAGTCCTCAAAGCAATCTGGACGTACCAGAGATATGGACGAGCAAATTAAACTGACCACTAAGGTGACAGCCATAGTAGCCACGGATTTCTTTTGTTGGTCTCCAATCATTTTGATGGGTATCCTAGTACAAACAGGCCTACAATGTTAGAAAAAAGTGTTCGAACACTTAGTAGGCCTAATGTAAAGTCATCCCCCTTTCCCCCCTGATCAATGTTGAGTCGCTCAACTTGCCAAACATCAGCCCGTGGCCTAGCAACATTGATTGGTGGGGGGAGGGGAGGGGTATATTGAAGGGGGGCTTTCAGGCTAGCAGATGCAAATTGGTATTTTCACATGACTCTAAAAATGCGTACTATAGGGTAATTAAACGGTGCAAACAATGGTCAGTGTTCGAACACCTTTTTTCTATGATTGTGTATAAAATCGCTTAAGGAAATCATCTAAATTTGGTTTTTGGCGTGTATCTCCAAAAGTATATAAGCTATTCTTCTGAGATTTGGCATGATTATCAGGATGGTTTAGGCCCGTCATCGTGTGTAATGTGAATGGGAACGGTGAATGTTAAGGAATTGTTCGTACGATTGAATTGTTGAATATATCTAAATGTGTGTAAATGTAAAGGTCATTATGATTATGTATCTTGTCATATACTTGAAATGTATAGCATTACCGACACCAAATACATAGTGAATAAATTATTGTGACTGTTAAATTCTGAGGTGTTTGTATTTAATTTAATTAATGTGACGACTTAATCCAAACACATTTCAACTCTGAAGAGGGACGATTTAACGCTTTCCACGCGGTATACGCAAAGCAGATTTTTCAAAAACATTTCAACTTTCAAAGTCTATCTCAAAGATTACTGGACCAATATTAGGCACGTTTGTACTTATTTCAATGCATTTCAGTAAAGTAGGGCATGATCTAACTAATAAAGGTCAAGAACATTGTTCATGTCAAGTGCTAACTATAACAAATTGATGGATTTCTAAACATTCAATTGATGTTTTACTATAATTATTATATGGTTTTATCATGAGTTAGGCCTAATCGAACTTTTATTAATATGAGTAATAGTTGAGCGTGTCACTACATCTTTTCTGTAATACTACTTTTCCGACAACAAATTATGGTCAGTAATCATCTTTTACATTATTAAAATAATGTTCTCTCAGACTGATGACGCAAAACTATAGCCTACATTGATCAAACGGGTTCTATTGATGATTTTGGTAAATGGTCAACCGTTAACGTTTTACCATCATCATGCTCATAGACAAACACGCACTTTGAACGATTCACCAACAAGTAAAATTATATACTATAGTTTCTTTTTTTAAAAGACGGAGAATCGTTGCAGTGTGTGTTATGCCAATGAGAAATCGCCAACGTTTTACCTTTACCATCACCTTTCAGCTTCTCCGTGCATTGTATTTGTAGATATGTTGTTGCTCTCACTAAACTTTGTTCAGTCTTTTAAGACTCAAGGTGTTCCTATTGGATGTGTATCTGATAGGCTAATCCAAACAAGTCATTGATGTCATGTATCAATTCAATGGAATGTAGAAGAGGTGAGTGCCAATCATGTTACAAACACCTTAGTAGTCCGTTCCGCTCTGTTTTACGGATACACTTCATATATTCCATCGAATGCAATAGTATCTTTTCTGAAAACCTTTCACTATCAACACCTCGTTTAGCTCAGTCGATAGATCGCTCGCTTGTTACCAAACCTATATTTAATGGTAGTGGTTCGAATCTGTCATTGGCCTATCTTACTTTTATTACTTATTCTTTTCTTTTTTTAATTCTCTTCTAGATCTTATTTTCATTCATGTATTTTTATTTATTCTTTTTATTCATTTCTTTTGCTTTTTTTCTTTTTATGCTATAACGTGATGCTAATTAATGTTCATAACAATATATTCTATCATTGTGGCGTGGGCATTTGGTGCTATAGTGGTTATTGCTATCTACCGTAGAGTTAGGGCCTATATGCTATATATATAGTATGTACATGACTTAAATATTACCCATGAACTCGCATTCGAGTTTGTATCAACGTTTAGATGAAATTGGTTGTCATTAATACCAAAATATTACATGTGTGTTCCATTTATTTAACCGTTACCTGTACATATACGAATTGCGCCATTCTAAATATGTTGAAATTTGAAGGAAATATTGGTTGAAAATCATCACTTTGTAAAAAGTGCTTAATATTTATTAATAATATTAAGTGGTCTTATTGCGCATTGTATACGCTACAATGTGTGAAAATCACATTGATATCGATTGAGTGGTTCTCAAGTTATGATGTAAAACGTGAGGCATGACAGCGCGTGTTTTCAATAGCTCAGACAATGTTAGAAAAAAGTGTTCGAACACTTTCTACTCTCATAAACGATGAAACGATTTGCCAATTTTGTACAAGAAGTATTTTTCCTGATATTTTGAAAACGGGACCTGATTATTTTGACTCACCCTGTATTATTATATACACGGTTTTACCCTAGTCATGCTGGTTGAACAATACCTTTCCACATGCTACTATTGTGTCACCGATACTTCAAAAAGGCTAATGTTTTGAGCCTTGTCTTTTGCATTAAGAATTGTCTTTTCCTCTTTTCTTTTGGTTGCTTATTAGATAAGTAACAATGTCAATATCAATCTAATATTAATCCTTATTGTACCCTCTAATGAGTATTGTATGGTAATATGTTGTTCTTGATTCATACACTCTTGTCACGAACCAATCAGAGAGCAGGACAACTGCAATACGCAGAGTACATGGAAACTGTCCACATCAACTGGTTCATTGTTGGAATCCATAACATCAGCCGAGGCAAAGACACCTGTATCTGACTCTATACTAGATTGCATTGCAGAGAGTGGGGCATACTGCAAGAGGATTTACTCACCTCCTAGTATGGGTTTCAGGTGAGATTTGATTTGTTTATATCAAATACAAGGTGTGTCAGACTCTATACTAGATTGCATAGCAGAGAGTGGGGCATACTCTACATCAGGGATGTGTATCAGGGCTAGATTACAGAGGGTGTACTGCAAGAGGATTAACTCACCTCCTAGTATGGGTTTCAGGTGAGATTTGATTTGTTTATATCAAATACAAGGTGTGTCAGACTCTATACTAGATTGCATTGCAGAGAGTGGGGCGTGCTCTACATCAGGGATGTGTATCAGGGCTAGATTACAGAGGGTGTACTGCAAGAGGATTAACCCACCTCCTAGTATGGGTTTCAGTTGAGATTTGATTTGTGTATATCAAATACAAGGTGTGTCAGTCTCTATACTAGATTGCATAGCAGAGAGTGGGGCGTACTCTACATCAGGGATGTGTATCAGGGCTAGATTACAGAGGGTGTACTGCAAGAGGATTAACTCACCTCCTAGTATGGGTTTCAGGTGAGATTTGAATTGTGTATATCAAATACAAGGTGTGTCAGTCTCTATACTAGATTGCATTGCAGAGAGTGGGGCGTACTCTACATCAGGGATGTGTATCAGGGCTAGATTACAGAGGGTGTACTGCAAGAGGATTAACTCACCTCCTAGTATGGGTTTCAGGTGAGATTTGAATTGTGTATATCAAATACAAGGTGTGTCAGTCTCTATACTAGATTGCATAGCAGAGAGTGGGGCGTACTCTACATCAGGGATGTGTATCAGGGCTAGATTACAGAGGGTGTACTGCAAGAGGATTAACTCACCTCCTAGTATGGGTTTCAGGTGAGATTTGATTTGTTTATATCAAATACAAGGTGTGTCAGACTCTATACTAGATTGCATAGCAGAGAGTGGGGCATACTCCACATCAGGGATGTGTATCCGGGCTAGATTACAGAGGGTGTACTGCAAGAGGATTAACTCACCTCCTAGTATGGGTTTCAGGTGAGATTTGATTTGTGTATATCAAATACAAGGTGTGTCAGTCTCTATACTAGATTGCATAGCAGAGAGTGGGGCATACTCTACATCAGGGATGTGTATCAGGGCTAGATTACAGAGGGTGTACTGTAAGAGGATTAACTCACCTCCTAGTATGGGTTTCAGGTGAGATTTGATTTGTTTATATCAAATACAAGGTGTGTCAGTCTCTATACTAGATTGCATAGCAGAGAGTGGGGCGTACTCTACATCAGGGATGTGTATCAGGGCTAGATTACAGAGGGTGTACTGCAAGAGGATTAACTCACCTCCTAGTATGGGTTTCAGGTGAGATTTGATTTGTTTATATCAAATACAAGGTGTGTCAGTCTCTATACTAGATTGCATAGCAGAGAGTGGGGCATACTCTACATCAGGGATGTGTATCAGGGCTAGATTACAAAGGGTGTACTGTAAGAGGATTAACTCACCTCCTAGTATGGGTTTCAGGTGAGATTTGATTTGTTTATATCAAATACAAGGTGTGTCAGTCTCTATACTAGATTGCATAGCAGAGAGTGGGCGTACTCTACATCAGGGATGTGTATCAGGGCTAGATTACAGAGGGTGTACTGTAAGAGGATTAACTCACCTCCTAGTATGGGTTTCAGGTGAGATTTGATTTGTTTATATCAAATACAAGGTGTGTCAGTCTCTATACTAGATTGCATAGCAGAGACTGGGGCATACTCTACATCAGGGATGTGTATCAGGGCTAGATTACAGAGGGTGTACTGCAAGAGGATTAACTCACCTCCTAGTATGGGTTTCAGGTGAGATTTGATTTGTTTATATCAAATACAAGGTGTGTCAGTCTCTATACTAGATTGCATAGCAGAGAGTGGGGCATACTCTACATCAGGGATGTGTATCAGGGCTAGATTACAGAGGGTGTACTGTAAGAGGATTAACTCACCTCCTAGTATGGGTTTCAGGTGAGAATTGATTTGTTTATATCAAATACAAGGTGTGTCAGTCTCTATACTAGATTGCATAGCAGAGAGTGGGGCATACTCTACATCAGGGATGTGTATCAGGGCTAGATTACAGAGGGTGTACTGCAAGATAATTAACTCACCTCCTAGTATGGGTTTCAGGTGAAATTTGATTTGTGTATATCAAATACAAGGTGTGTCAGTCTCTATACTAGATTGCATAGCAGAGAGTGGGGCGTACTCTACATCAGGGATGTGTATCAGGGCTAGATTACAGAGGGTGTACTGCAAGAGGATTAACTCACCTCCTAGTATGGGTTTCAGGTAAGATTTGATTTATGTATATCAAATACAAGGTGTGTCAGTCTCTATACTAGATTGCATAGCAGAGAGTGGGGCATACTCTACATCAGGGATGTGTATCAGGGCTAGATTACAGAGGGTGTACTGCAAGAGGATTAACTCACCTCCTAGTATGGGTTTCAGGTAAGATTTGATTTATGTATATCAAATACAAGGTGTGTCAGTCTCTATACTAGATTGCATAGCAGAGACTGGGGCATACTCTACATCAGGGATGTGTATCAGGGCTAGATTACAGAGGGTGTACTGCAAGATAATTAACTCACCTCCTAGTATGGGTTTCAGGTGAGATTTGATTTGTGTATATCAAATACAAGGTGTGTCAGTCTCTATACTAGATTGCATAGCAGAGAGTGGGGCGTACTCTACATCAGGGATGTGTATTAGGGCTAGATTACAGAGGGTGTACTGCAAGAGGATTAACTCACCTCCTAGTATTGGTTTCAGGTGAGATTTGATTTGTTTATATCACATACAAGGTGTGTCAGTCTCTATACTAGATTGCATAGCAGAGAGTGGGGTGTACTCTACATCAGGGATGTGTATCAGGGCTAGATTACAGAGGGTGTACTGTAAGAGAATTAACTCACCTCCTAGTATGGGTTTCAGGTGAGATTTGATTTGTTTATATCAAATACAAGGTGTGTCAGTCTCTATACTAGATTGCATAGCAGAGAGTGGGGTGTACTCTACATCAGGGATGTGTATCAGGGCTAGATTACAGAGGGTGTACTGTAAGAGAATTAACTCACCTCCTAGTATGGGTTTCAGGTGAGATTTGATTTCAATCACAATTTGTATCAAACTCTACTAAATTATATTGTACTGCAGAAAGCAGATTATATTCGAAATCAGGGATTTGTAGAAGTGCATGTTCTAATCAGTGTTTGCTTTAGAATTCTTATTTCATCTTATGTGTGTATTTAGGGAGACTGGAACTGAATAGATATTGATGTACCAAATATATACAGCCTTTTATTTTCATTTTGGTTTCTTTGTGAAACTATTGTCTTTTTGGTGAGGAATGGTAAACTTTGCTTGGTTACTTAACATCTTTATAACCCAATCAGTAAACATGAATGGATATATGAATGATTTGAGGTAATTTAACCCTTCAGGCACTTTTTCAGATTTTTTTTCTGCGCGGAGAAAAGTGACTAAAAAAGTCACCGCGATCCCCTCAGGATTTGAACCACGGACCTCCAGCACCAGCAGTGAAGGATTCCCCACTACACCACAGGTGTCAAGGCTGCTTACTTGGCCGAGTATGGCGGAGTATACTCGGTCGCATTTATAGCCTTGGTCCATTTCATCCTAGAAAAACTTGCACGCCGGGTGAAACATATTGGCTCGTTGGATTCTGTTGAATTTGGCAGGTTTAGAGTTATTGTATGGCCTACATGCCATCAAAATGTACAAAGTGTATTGTATGAGCTACAGCTCAAGTACTCCCATATAATCATTCAATGTGTATTTCATACTCATTTATAGACCCATCGGCAGACAACAAACACCAGGCCATACAATACAATGGATAATGTTATTTCAAGACAGGCATGGTGTGCTATGTGAGCTGCAGCTTCCTATAGATGTATTAAATAGACCCAAATGGAAGGCCCATATCCAGCATGGGGAAGGCAAGATATACATAGTTGGTGGAATGAAGGTGGTACATAGGAATAATAGGGCCAGGTAAATATCATCAGAATAGTATCAATATAGGTCAATAAATTTATGTGAGCTACAGCTATAAGAAGATTTTAACGTCGCATCCACGATGCATTGCGCCAACTCCATATTTCTTCCTACGATGCATTTGGATTTCCCCTTATCGATACTCATATCAATACGATCGATATATCAGTGACCATGCATGGTACCCTGATATACATATATTGTGGCATTCTGTGTCGCATGACATGTATTGGAAAATCGATGGTTCCCCTGTCTTTTTGGTTTTCCAATAATTGTGAGTAAGACATTTGTTAGTCGAGCTCTTAGGTTTTAGAAACAAGGAAAAGGAACATTGAAAACTTATTTATTCATTGATGTGAACAAGAATCTAAGAGCTTGTACGATGATGGCGCTATGAAGCCATGATCTTGTCCATAAGTCTATGGGAACCGAGATTTGATCAGTTCCAAATGGGCAAAGCATCTTTACAGCAGGGAAAGAATACAGAAGGACCTGTGCCTGCAGCGCATGAAGATATCAATCACACTATGCATCATATGGGTGACCAAAACCGTATGTGTTGTCATAATCGTGCATACGCTTGGAGTACTTTTGAATACAGTGCAGAGATAAAAAAACAAATATTTCTCACCAATTTGGAATTGATTATACTATACCAATAGATTAGATAATCTACCAAACAAACCCCAGTCAGAACATAGAGTAGTTGCTTTATACATATCCCCAGGCCTGGAAAAAATGGGGAAAATGGGAATCATATTCCCTGGGAAATGTGTGTATTTGGAGTGAAATTTTGCTTTTCCAAATAAAGAAATAAACAAGAAATGTAGGGAAATCCAGTTTTTTTCTGGGAAAATTTGTTTGCTTCCTGGGAAATGAACATTTTTCCAGCCCTTCCTATCCCTTCCATCATCAATATAAGGCTGCCAAAGACACAACCCTTTTCAACATTAACTTGTTAGAATATTGAGATCATTTCACCAACCCTGTCTACCATGTCATATTATGTAAAGCCTGGATGATGAAGAGAGCGTCTCTACCAGCCAGACTCTCTCTATATACTATATCGAGGGTTTAGTGCAACAAAGGGGGTTATCTGCATTTTTGTCCAAAATAAGATTTTGATATCATAATGATCCGCACAAGATCAGGAACCTAATTATGAGAAAATAGTAAATTCACCCAATCAAAAAGGTTAGCATTTCTTTTAACTTGTCAAAACCAATAGGTGACAATAACGGGTACAAATCTTTAATTTACTTTTTCTCAAAATGACTAAAATGCAGATAGCCCTTTATTGCACTAAACCCTCGATATATTCTATATACTAATTGTAAATTCATATGCCCTATCCCAGGTCACCAGGGCTGTTCTCACTTATTGACTCTTTATCATCTCCAAGTGACAGCGCCACCAATCCACAATTCTCAAGTCAATCCCAATCAGATACAGAGGTAAGTTATTACCATGGTAACTATGTAAAAGAAAACATTGGAATCTTAGCCTCATTCTTGACCTTAATCAGCTATTTTAGTTCAAATCACAATATTAGGTCCATCAGACTATAGAAAGCCAGATTCAGTCTCTTTTGTTCCCGTCAAATTGTAACCCCTTAGGCGACAAATAAACCCTGTTCTACAGGTCTGACCCATCCATTATTTTAAAAGGTGTGAAAAATGGTCACATGCAAACAAAATACTGATCCAAAAATGTTTACAGATTTTTAAACTGAAACATCAACCAACCCAAACTGAGAGGTCCGCTTGTCCGTAGAACGGCATGGCATATCTTAGAGCATGATACATGACATCACAATCTCACAAATGGTAGCCATTGTAGATTGGATTTTATTGCACTAAACCATCAATAGTAGGTTGAGAGGTAGGTTTCCTAAAGAAATCATTGTTTTCCCTATCAGAATGATGACATCCACGGTTCCAGGCTGACAAGAGGATCCTTTCAGAATGTCTGTTACACTCTAGGTTTTCAACTTGGACAAGGTACAATGGAAGAGGACACAGCACCAGCTAAACATCAGATTTCATACCGGCCATCTCAAGTGTGTAGCATCAAGGATATTCTTCAGGTAATTATTGACCGACTGACCTATTTGTTTTCAAAATCTTTTTTAGAAAAATATTTTGAAAATGTTGGGAAAATTTGTGAAAAAAGTTCTATTTAAAAAAATGAACATTTGTGGAAACTTTTAAAAAATTCTAAAATTGTTAAAAATGTACACATAATTCCTGAAATATTAAAAATAAATAAAAAATGCCAGACCGACCGATCCTACCTGAGAGGTCTGTTTGCCCGTAGAACATGTTTTTTGTGTGTTGCCTTATGGTAATGATAAAATACCACCTTTTTATTCAAATCAAAGGGCAAATGTGGAGTCAGTGTGTAAACAGTGATAGACACATCATTTGCATCATTTACTAAATGCAACACATACATATGCACAATTATTTGGGGTATACACTCATGCGTAGAAAGACGGAAGATACATACACGTGCATAAATGCTACGCTTGTAAAGTTACGTAGAGTACAGATACAGTTGTACTCAAGTAAGGAGCAATTTAAAGACAAGAGGCAGGTTACACCTTCTGATGTAATGAAATACTATATGTATTTGTATGGTATTACTCTGTATTTTTGTATGTTCTATGATTGTAAATGTTTTCTGTTGTGGCAAGTTAAAAATAAAATTAAACACATGGTTGTAATTCTTTTCTTGTAAATAGATAAATTTAAGTCTCATATTTGCCATACATTTTGTACCTAACAAACTGATATTTACTTTAATTATAGGTCAATAAATGTGTATGTGCTGTTTCAAGAGAAATAAGACAAATCAATGCATGTGCGCGAATGTTGATGTGTGAATAATGACATGACCCCGCAGGGGGAGTGCTATTGTGAGCATATCAACATTTGCGCAAGTGCATTGATTTTTCTATTTTTTTTGAGAAACTAAACATATGCATGTATTGACCTAATTCATACATGACACCATACAAATCAAAATTCACAATTTGAGCATAATTTTGATCTCTATAAAAAGAAATGAAAACATGTTAACAAGTTAACAAGTTTGTTAACACCCGCAGTTAAAAATGGCGAACTTTACGATTCCTGAACAACGAATCAAAACAAAGCGTGTTGTGCGTGCATTGATTGGCGCACACGCGGAGTGCATTAGACTCTTTCAATGAACTCCACATACTTTAGTTTCTTGCTTTCTGATTGGTTTGACACTACTAAGAGTGTGTGAATCATTTGTCATTCTTATGTTACCTTAGGCCCCCTCCCAAACAAAAATTGTAATGTTGTCCTCGACCGCCCGCTCGTCAGATTTTTTTTTCTTTTCTAGATTGTTTCCACTTTTTTTCTTCAGATTTGTGTGTTTTGTTTTCAGATTTTTGTTTTTCACAGTTTAAATGGCATTGAATATTAAATTAAGTGTTTATAACACATATGTGCGACTCTTAGAGTGATAATAACTTCTTTTTGGCTGAACTTTGAGCGTCCGCTGGTATAAGAAAATTTATTTATTTTTTATTTTTAAAAATCCCCCCGCCCGCCCCTCCTCTGAAAGCTGTGGAGGACAACATTACTTTTTTTTTGCCTTATAGACGTCATCTATACATAATTTTGTTGCAAAAAATGATAAATCTGACATTCTTGATGTTTTGTTTACAAATAGATTCTTTATCTTTTCAGAAAACAGACACAAGCCAATCAAGACTTAGTTTTTATGCGACAGTACTGCATACTAGCCCTGATACCAGTCCTGAGCTCCTCTCAGCTAACACCACCCATACTACCAACTCATCACTCAACACTGGATGGCATGTCTTGGTATCAGATGCTTCCTTGCAGACGTCATTACAAGATAGAATGTGTGATGGCAAAGATGAGGAAGATGTATATAGTCTTGTGGATGCAGAGAGAGAGGATGACGGTGTAAGGTACAGACTAATTCAGATTGTTGTTGTTGTTGTTGAATCCATCGTCCATTATGTAAATTGCAAGTGCCTCAAAATTCTTTCTCCACTTTTTTAGTCTTTAAGCAAAATAGGCTAAGAGATATGCATGGGCTATAGAGATGTATGATTTTGTTTATTACGGAAATCGGTAAATACACATTGCAAATTGACTTGAAATTGGTGCTGTTAGAAATAATTGTAACTTAATTGAATTTCATGTCTAGATAGAAATATGTTTGATATACTGGGATTTTATCAACTTTTTGAACCCTAAATTATTTGTAGGGGTCAGTACCCCCACCCTGAGTTATTTCAGGCCTGGATATTTACATAAATTAGTCTGAATTCTAGTACACGGTATTGTAAATATCTGTCAAAGTAAATCCAGGTATTTTCTGAAACTGTTCTTTTTATTTCATTTGAAACGGCAGAAATCATCTTAAGGGGGGACTCAAGGAAGTCACTTTATGAATTTTGTGAGTGCTGTAATTATTGAACTATGACTCAAATGAATATAAAAGTATAAATTTTTGGAAAGGAAATAGGTCAGAGAATCCAAATTTTTGCCTTTTTTACTCATAATTATTTTTATTAGCTTTGTTGAACCCTTTTTGTCAAAAAAAGTGATTTTTTTGTGTGATTTTCTCAAAAAATCAACATTTTTGGTCAAATTGACGCAAAATGTGGATTCTCTGATCCATTTACTTTACAAAAATGTATACTTTTATATGCATTTGAGTAATAGTTCAATAATTACAGCACTCACAAAATTCAAAAAATCAAGTCAAAAACGTCCTTAAGTCCCCCCTTAATGTAATATGTTACTTGTTGTTGTTTTTATATCAGTAGAGATAGCGGTTCTGACACTGAGTATGTCTACATCCATATAAGGAATAGTTGTGTGTTGTGTGGGCTTGATATGGCAGTTGATGGTCAGTTTGGGAGTCAAGTGTATCTTAAAGATATCTGTATACAACAACTAGGTGAGTGTGATAAGTTGAACATGAACATTAGGTATTATGTGACCTGCCATGCTATGTATAATGCAAGAATAGTATCTGGGTGTAAAGGTAAAAGGTTGTGTTGCTATCAGCGACCGACCCTAAAATTGCAAAAACAAGGGTCAGCTTTTTTTTTTTTTTTTTTCAAATATTTCTTTTAAATTTCCATTTTTTTAAATTTAAATTTGATCTTAAAGTGTCTAAATGTTACTATTTCTTGCTTGAAATGAATAAGTTAGCTTGACACAGATGTTTTTAAGGCTATTATCACACTAGAAACTTTAGTTAAATTGACTTGGCCTATACCAATTTTGTCTCAACATAAACCATTTTTCTTTCTGCCAAAAAGAAAGAGAACAAAGAGGATTGGACTGACTGACCAGATTTTAAATTTTTAGCACTTGAGAGCAACACAATTTCTTCTTTTTTTGCCTTATACTGATCCAGTGTATAAGATACTCACATGCAGTCTTGGAGTGTTGATAAAGGATACAGATGTATCCAAAACGTACACATGATGTCTATTACACTGGATCACTATAACAAATTTTCCATATCAGATTATAATCAACAATTCTTATGAACCTATATAATTTGGTAATAGTATCTGAGCTATTTGTATCAGTTGAAAAAGCAAAAGATTGCATAAACACGGTATTCTTTACAGCTTACTACCTATTAGGGATTATCTCTTTATCAACTATAGAATATCTTTTGAGAACAAAAGCAAGGTATCTCAGGACTCTATAGTTCCATGATAAATGTCAAGCTATAAAAAACTCGTGTAAATGACATCAATGGTATGAAATTATCAATTATGAATAATATCAAGCTTCCTCAAAAAAGTTGAATAATTTGTGATATGTTCATATTGGGATACATATCAATACTGATGTATTATTCTTTCCAATGATACCACATTTGTTGCAATCTGTTGTTTCAATGGTCCAAAAATCAGTACTATTTTATGCTCAAAAGAACAAGTGTCCTTTAACTCCTTTTTGGTCAGTGGAGTGTTATGCTCGAATCATACTAGCCAGTCGCAACAGGTCGCTACACCTAATAATTGCTATCTCGAAGTATTTCATTGCGACCAAAGGTCACCATAGGTCGCATCGAGCTACTCGAGCTGGTAGTCGCACGCCTTTTCAGGTCTTTTTCTGGCCGCGCAGACGACAACCTGGATAATGGCTGCTGATTGGTTATGCTAATTTTGAGGCAAAAAAACTTCCCCATAACGTCATGAGCGACTGAATGTTCGAGTTGAAATGAAGTCAACTGGCCACGACCGGTCGTTTCCAGTCGAGCGATCACTTGATCAATGTATCGGGAAGTCGCAGCAGGTTGCTGTATCGCAAAAAGTTTTTGAATATGACAACAAACTTGTCATCCGGGCGACTTGAATCGCGAAGCGACCTTAGTATGTTTCAGCATTACAATAACCACTGTATAGAGAGATGCACTGTTGACACAGGCTATTCTTTTGAGCTTGTTTTGTCACATTCAGATTGTGACTTCCTTATATTCCCAGGCAAGTGGCTGAGAGATCTGAAACAAAGGATTGGCACAAATTTAGTATCATTGATAAGATGAACACTGTTCCATTTATATGCAGCACAATATGAACACAAAATAAACACAACAAATATGTGATTGAAAAAAAAAATCAGAACTTTTTTGAAGGGTTTGTTTATATCTAAGATGACCGTTTTCAATTTAACTACAGATACTGGATGCAGCTTGTATGCGGACATGTACAGTGCAATATTAAAGCTAGATAACAACTGTCAGGGGTGTGATAGGATCAATAGTTGTCATCAGCCAGAGGATGGTACCATCATGCCTAGTCTTTCAAGGGTTACCATGCCTACATTACCAACATTGACAGATTCCAGTACCATGTATTCTCTTGTCATGGTAGATGGTAAGTTTGCAGGACTCTTTTTAATTTTTTAGAAACCCAACTTCTTAATACTTTCCACGCGGCAGGCGTCTGCAGACGACATTCCAAAATTTCACAAAATGTTTCAAAATTATTGAATTTCATTTCCATATTTGAAATCACCATGAGAAATGAATTGAAATAAGTACTGACATGCCTAGTATTGATTCAGTTATCCTTTGGATAGACCTTGAAAAGTGTTAAGATCCATTAATACTCCTGTTGTTAGGCATTGTACAACGTAGATGTGGTTAACAAATACAACATGGTAAAGTAGTGCAAGCTTACGGGTCCCTTGGTGTTGGATAACTGGTGACTACCTCCCCCTACTCTGTTTCATACATATCTATTGTTTAAGCGAAATTAAAAATTGAAGAAAAATAAGCTTACGTTGCTCCCGCGCCATGTAGTAGGCCTACAGGCTACACAGTACACATAACAAGCAAGACTCACTTCCCCTGGCAGAAGAACAATATCATTGATACTGGTTTCCTATTCTTCACAACAATTGTAGCAAACCTTCAGTGATGTTCGTATTGTTACATGCTTGGTAGATGCATCATCTTAATTATCCATAAGAATTATCCAAACAGCCTCTGTTAGTTCGCGAATTTCTTAGAAAGATGTTTAGCAGACGCCGCCGCCATGTTTGTTGTTGTCAACCTCTCCATTATCTTGTTCACTTGTCATAATATTCCACTTGTTTGTTATTACATTGGTTCACTAGGTAAGATAAACGGAGTGGATGAGACGACTGCTTATAGCTGGCCTGTATGTGCTATGTGTGGTAATGACAAACTACATGGAGATACAAGGTTAGTGGGGCTTGGTATATTGTTTAATAATCCAACGATAACATAGAACATGAGCCAAAATCAGGCATGAGAATTGTCAGGTTTTTTTATTCAAATTTCTGCACTTTAAAAATGTCAAACCATTTTTGGACGTTTTAGCCCCACATTTTTCAGGGATTTTCAAGATTTTTCATTTAATATAATATAATAATAATCAGTATTTATATAGCGCCTTTTCCAAAGGGTTCAAAGCCCTGTAATTTCGCTGCTGGTGAATCATCAGAATCAGATCGCATCATCTAGGGTGCAGCCAATTCAGGCGCAAACCACTATCCGCACTTAGATTGTAACATCCACCATTTTTCAATGCAGCTCCCCAAATACCATTGGGTCAAGGAAGTTTTTGATAACCGAAACAACTGATCAATGATTTTGAAAGCAGGAGGAAACCGAAGTACCCGAAGAAAACCTGCGAAATCGTGATAAACCAAATGCACATAAAGCCCGCGGTCGTGCACAGAATTGACCCGGGTTTCATTGGTGCAAAGCGAGGGAACAATCCGCTGCGCCAACACGCTCCCCATTTATGTTCATTCTCATGTCTGCGAAATGCCTAACTGAATATGTGACCCATCACATTGAACCAGACCAGTTTCAATAAGTTAGGTGTCATTTTAAAGCTTAACATTAGATTTGTAACATGAAATTAAAATATCAATTTTCCTTTTTGGTGACAACTTGTCTGTTTTGATGTTATCAGTGGCGTAGCAACTGGGGGGGGGGGGCTTTGAGGCAAATGCCCCCCCCCCCCCCCCCGACCGAACCCCCTTTCCTTTGTGCCCCTGCCCCCAGCCCTACTTTATGCCCCACCCCAGTCTCCGGATGTAGTGTGTATAGGCATTATGACAATTTACAAGGACCATTTTTCGCGCACTTGACAGAGGAAGTCAATATGTGACCCATTGCATCCTGTGGCGTAGCTAGGTGTTTTTTCAGGGGGGCAAGATCAGACATTTTCATGAAAGGGTGCCCAAATATTTGTTTCAGTCAGCTAAGGAAACTTGAGAGGGGAGTGTGTGGGGGTGTGTGTGGGGGGGGGGGGGGGGGGGTAAGGGCATGTTGTACACCAAATGCCCCCTTTCAATGGCATGCATCTAGAGAACTAGTCTTAAGTTATGATTTTTACACTTGATCCAATATCGTCGCTATTCTTTCAAAACCTTGTATGTTTTTCGGGCCCTTCAGCATGTATAAAGTAAAACTACCCAACGGTTATGCATAGGAAGAGTTGCTTTGTACATGTTCCAGGGCAAGAGAACTTACAAGGTTTTGATAGATGTGACTTTGTCACCTAAAAATGTTTAGAGCAGACAGCCTAAAGGTCATACATAGGAAGTATTACTTTATACATGCTGAAGGGCTGGTTGGAGATACAAGGTTTTGAAAGAATAGGGACGATATATAAGTTCACAACCTTTTAATTAAAATGTTGTCTACAATTGATGTTTATGGTTTTGTAATTACAGTATCAGTGAGCTGAGATGTAGTTCATGTAATGTACCTATAACCAATCCAGTCATTAAGATGCATTTGGAAGTGTTTCTAGAATGTGATGCATCATATAACAACAACACTGTGGTCAAGGTTAAGGTGAGTTAGCAGATTTTTAAGAATATATTACTTATTTTTCATCATACCTTATCATCCCAAACAAATTTGATCATAATTGAATCAAAATTGGAATGTTATTAATTGTTGATCAATAATCAATACTTATTTTTTACCTTTCAGTTGCTACAATCCACCATTGAGTCTATCCTACCTCCTGTGGGTGAAGAAGATGATGGGTATGACATACAATGCATCATGGGTAAAACTCTTGAACCAATCAGATGCTTCCTTTCTAATATCTCAGTGCTACCTTCTGAGGAGAGATGTATAGAACTTGAAGAAATCAGCACACCGCAATTTACCCCAGGACCTTCCTGGCTTTGTCATAGAACTTGAAGAAAACAGCACACCGCAATTGACCCAGGACCTTCTTGGCTTTGCCCATAGCAAAGTAGTTGTCATCAGTAGATTTTGGATATCAATCAGGTGTACACTCTGGGCTAAAAAGTACTTAATTTATATTTGGTTTAATTTGTATTTTATAATGTGAAGCGTTGCATCATAAGGCCAGACTTACTTGGATATAAAGAGCAAAATAGCTGATCGAAATAAGGCAATTTACACAAACACACACCTTCTATTAGCATCTAAACGATGCTGATATGTGACCCAACATGAGTAAACATGGTAAATGAGGCGGAATGCAGCAGTAGCTAATTTGATTTAAGTGCACAAATAAATAAGGGACAAGGTCAAAATAAGTCAAATTCAGAACAAATCTTATTTCTGATCTTTGAGACATCTTGTATCTAACCATGAACTCAAACTCATGAAAATATAGAGTTTAACTACAATTTCAGGTATTTAATTTTCATTTCCTCCATTGATTTGTTCAATGTTTTGAGACAAAGTGATTTTCAATCATCTGTAACTTTGGTTTGGAATGTGATATGGCATTGACTTTGGTACCAAAATGTCCCTTAACATATATGCATATTATCATGATATCAATAACTCAATATTCATATTTCCCTCATTGTGCCTCATTTACTCGTGTTGGGTCACATATCGTTGTGATCGGTCCATTGTGCTTCCTCTAACGTTTGGAATAAGTTCAAATCAATAACCGATCGGCCGATATTTATGACTATACTATAGGTATCAATCGTTTAATGTGTTGTTTTTTAAATAAAAAAGGGCTCAATCACAAATAAGCTTATATCGTACAAGAATTTTGCCAAAATTGCATATTTGACAGGCAATGAAAATCACTATGACGTCACACATAAAGTATTCTTCTTGACTCCATTGATAAGTCAATTTCAACAATTTATTGATCAAAGTTAACATCTGATATAAACAAATCAAGTAATTGATAATATATACATGTTGTAACAAATTGTACATATGATAAACCAATGAATATATTGATAATACAACTTTAATCAAAACAAATCATATATAATCTGAGTCAATTGTCTTCTTCAATAACATGTTAAAACCAATCTGTTTTCTTTTAAACTCTTGTGCAGCTTATTTTTATGACAGAAATAAATTCAAGATTGTCAAATTCTCTATTTTATGGATGGATGGAGATTCACTCATAATTGTTGTCTGTATTTTTCTTTCTCTTTTTTAAACTGAACTGTATTCTCTCAAATAGACCCAGACTGGGTCAACATGTCCCTCTATCTTCAAATTAAATATCCTCTCAGGGGTCATGTGTAAATAGTGAAGATGGTAAGGACTCGGTCTACCCTCTCCTCCTGTGTCATTTTAAAAAAGGATGATGATATAATTTGGAATAAGTATTTTATACCCTTCATATTGTACCCGTCAGAGTTTCCTGTAAGGCCATATGACGCTAAATTGGCCCAGCATTGTCTTGTTCATTGAGCCGCTTTTTAGCCCAAACTGATGAATTGGGTGCAACCACTCCATCAATTGGGAAACCTTTTGTAGAATTGACTCTAACTCAAAACATTAGAGGGAACACAGGTACCCATCACACTCTACATTTGAAGGAATAAAGTGTATTATATATGGCTGTGGGGGTATTCCAGAATTATTCAGATAATTTGAGGGTATTTCTTAATGCAAAATCAAACATTTTTGGAAATTTTGCTGGATTCCATGTAGGGTCTAATGGCCCTATCGTGAATATCTTGAGTTTTTGTTATTGTATCAAACCTATAATTTAGAATGTGTTTTAATAGGTATAACTATTGTTGATATTGTAAATGTAACTGATTTCCACCTACGCACATGTTTATCTATTATCTTCATTTATGAGAAGGATTTATTTGAGAGCATATACAGTATTATAGTTAATTGGTGAGAAATAAGGCACTATAAATTAACAACTCTATGTAAAATATGTTAACAGTAAATACATAGGATTTTATAATATATGAGAGTATTGAGTAAGCTAGCTTGCGACCATTAAAAACATTCATTAATGTTCATAATAATGACAATATAGATTCAGTTGACTCGTCTCGGGTGTCTACTTACCTAAGACTTAAGACCCAAATAATAAGACCCCCTCTTAAATCAGTTTTGGATACACCAGGATATTGGGTAAGTAGTTTAGAGGGGAGGAGAGATCATTTAAATCAATTTTGGCGCCAAACCACTAGGGTCTTAGGTTAGTAGTTGAGAGGGGGTAAACTATTAACCTAATAAGACCCCTCTCAAATGTCGTACAAATCCGTTTTTGATACACCAGGATATTGGGCAAGTAGTTTAGAGGGGATGAGAGATCATTTAAATTGATTTGGCGCAGGGTCTTAGGTTAGTAGTTCCAAAATTGTAATCCTGGTTAAAAACCCTAAACGGGGTTAGGGTTAACAAAAACAAGGAGAAAAAAAGCTGACAGAAAGTGTTTGTTACCACTTATATACTTGTAGTATCTAAACATGGTAAACAAAGCATCGTTCAGGTCTAGAATTGTGCAGGGTAATGAGGAAAATATGGGCTTTCCTTTGACACCAAAATCTTATTTTAATTGAAGAAATTGAATTTGATTGGCCCATTGTGTCACCAACCTTTATAAAGATTCTTTCTGTCAACTATTCTCATTCCTCAAGCTTTATATTTTATTTGCCTCTTTATTCCACAGTGTTTAATAATAAGCTTAAGTGTGCATCCCCGTAAGACACTTTTGCCCGGGGGGGGGGGGGGGGGGGGGGGGGGGCGTTTTCACCTAAAATGTTCGTAAAAGGTTGCCCCAAATTTTTTCCAAGTCAGTCACCTCATGAATTTCACGTAAGTGGGGGGGGGGGGGGGGGGGGGGTGGTAGAAGTCAAACAAATTCGCACGTCAACATTTTTCGCACGGACACAAAATTTCGCAGTCCAAAAAGCACTGTAGTCAATGTTTTATTGTTTTATGAGTAGTTTTACTATCATTGATATTTGAAACTAAGAAAAACGCAATTTTTACCTTTAAAAAAAAAAAAATCAAAGGGGGGGGGGGGGGGGGGGATCGCAACCGTCGCCCCCCATCCCCCCCCCCCCCCCCCCCCCCCCCCATCTGACGGGCCTGAGTGTGTTATATTATAATTATAATTAGCTTTAACTTGAGCCAGGCATTACTATACCCATCATTTCATCTTCGTAAGCTTGATACAGGCATCTACAGGCATCTTCATAGCGGTCAAGTGTGAATGCAGCCACCAACAGATCCCCAATGACCTCTATGATATATAAGTTCAACAAGTTGTTATCGTTTTTGAGCTGCCCCACAAGAAAACAGAAGTATTTTCTTTGGAGACAACCAGCTTCAATAGCAAGGCATGCTGCATTTCTTGGTCCACGTAGTATGATATTAGTAATTGCAGCACAAACATTCTCAGATATGAGTATATCATCATTAGCTACCATCTGTGCAAGGTTATCCAGTAATTTAGCATCCAATATCTGTTTAATCTGATCTGAATTGGCTCTATCGGCTAGAAACTTTATTAAGATACAAATTTCCACCTCTGGTACGATTGGTGAAATGTCCGCGTTATATGGACGTGGAACGTATAATTGTTGATTCATTCCTATTTGTGTTGCAGGAGGATGATCCAGTAAAGACTTGAATACAGGCAATATGTCAGCATCAAACAATGCTTTTCTATGTTGTTCATCAGATTTAATACATTCCGTCAAAATATTTATGATTGCACTTAGCTGCCTTGGCATGAGTTGTTTCTTACAGAGATCCAAAAGACTATGGAAATATATGGGCAAAAAAATGTTGTGTTTACAATCAATCCACTTTCTTAAGACCATCTTATCAAGGGCAAAGCATGCGCAGCAACTGTGTATAAAATCCCCCGTATTGAGAAGGTCACATATAGAGGGCTGTAAATTCATAAATAATTCCCGATTTGCGGATATTTGTGGATGTATTTCATGTAATTGTCCCAAGAGATTCAAGATGATACCAATTCTCATTTTATGTTCTATTGTACCATGGAATGCAGTTGAGTCAGAAGAGAGTATATTTGTTGAAGTTTGTTCTAATATTTTAATTAGTGATTTTACTATGTCACTGATTTGTGTTTTCATTTCAACAGGTAGATCAACTTCAAACCTGGCGAATATAGCTTGCAATATATCAATAACATGATCCTGTATTAGTTCTTCATTGAGCCACAGAGAAAGGACTGGGAGGATATCACTTTGTGTTTTTTCCCAAATTTTATCATCATACCTTATAGCCGGGGCCAGATTTTGAAGATTCCAAAGCACATCTTTACTGAAGTTGTTGCTTGATATTGCGTGGATAATTTCATCAATTTGCTTAACACTAATTGCTCTATAATAGCACATGTTATTCTTCAATCTGATAGGGTCTTGCTTTAGTATGATTATAATATATTCTATAAAGTCTTTGAGAAGTGGCAGATTGTAAATATTGGGATTTGTATCCAGCCAGGCTTTAATATTTTGTTGTTTCTTTTCCAAATATTGTACAAATTTCTTGATTTTATTTGAAATTTTCTTTGTAACACAATAGCTGTGCACTTCTAAAAACATTCTAATTGCTATCACATTTTCGATAGATGCAGCAACAAAGTCAGTTGCATCAATGTGATCAGTATCATCATAACGTACAATACTTTGTATCGCTATGGCAATACCGTCATCTTTTTTCACTGATTGTATGTGCAAGAAATTTACTTGTCTAAAAACATGTTGAATGCTTTCAGGATTAAATCCACCTATTCCGTAACTCACTAATGCAGAAATCGGACTTCCTGATGAGCCAGGACATGATGTGCAGGTATGGTTGATACAAACATGTGTTCGTTTTGGCTTCAAGGTATGTAATAAACTTGATGTATTCGATTTACAATGACCAAAGGAGACCTGCTTGGGAGCACCATGCGGATGACCTATACAGATCAAAACCAATTCGTTACCAGATGTTGTATCACTACAACTTGCCTCCATCAATTGAATTAAAGCCGATTTATCGTAATCAAATTCAAGCAAATTTTGGAGTGACTTAACATAGCCACGTTTAATTTTCTTAAGTTGTGGATCAATATCCTTCTTATCAATATCACTTTCCAGTTCTACGATCTTTTCACCGATATCTGCATAAAGAACTGCATAATCCATATGTTTCTTGTCTGTAGATTTACCCTCGTTTCTCTGTGGCAGAGATTTCATATCAGGTGCAATCCCTGTAACTTTACATGTAACAACAACGTCATCTTTGTTGTCATCTTGTACGTGATTCAAACCATCATGAAAGAATGTGACTGTAATATCGTTACAATCTACTAATTGGTCATGTTCGTTATGCTTACGCAATGCATGACAGGCTGTCATAATAGCACAATGACCAGCAGGTATTTTATTAGCTGGGGATGATTTTACAACAAAACCTGTCAGGTAACACATCTTCTTATGTACTGTTTTCTTTGTTTGTTTGACAACTTTACATACACTAACTAAGACAACTGAATCGGCTGACCTTTTCCAACCCTTTTCTCCTATTCCTCTTATAATGTTGTCATATGTATGATCTTTGTTACCTCGACATACTTCAAATGTGTCTTCCAATGATAAATAGTCTTTATGGTGGTCAGGGTACTTCTTCAGCTTTACACAATCTGCGTTAAGAGACTCTGGAGCAGCTGGAGGTCTTTTAATTATGGTATTTGAATATGAGTACTTCTTCAGCTTTTCACTATCTGAGTTTAGAGACTTCGGTAACTCTGCAGGTCCTTCACCAGATTTTTCTTCAACAAAATCCAACTCTTCTGTTGCATTACAAAATAGACAGATCATAATTATGGTATTTGATTATGAGTTAGTAAACATAGTGATGATTATATTTTACTTGTTATTGAACTTTCGAATAACTGCACTTAATATTTGGACGATATTTTTCATACTTTTTTCATACAAGTTGTACTTTTAAAATATACTGATTTTTAACGTTGTTAATCCAAAATAACACAATGAGTGAGGGGTAATTTGGCAGTATTAAAATAACACTAGCAGCTAATTTACAGTGATTCTTGAATACAAAAATAAGAAAAATGTAAACAACTATATTTCGTAATGTACAGGCCCGATTTATTTTGTAATGCATGTCAGACGAAACAAATTAAATATTACCTCTAATTTTGAATTTTGCAATTTGTTATGTTTGTATTCTTATGACATTCAAATGAACCCTAACAAACTTGAATCAGAAGTATTTTTTATGCAATGAATAAAATACAAATGTAAAAAAGTGGGTCAAAGTATCCCTATTCTACGGGTGCTTTAAGCATGTTAAGTAAAGCAATTACTATTAAGTGGCGGTTTAGTTCAGAATACAAACTTACCGTCAGTGTCATATTCCGAGTATTGTGAAAAATAATCTTCATCCTCGTCATCCTCGTCATCTGGGTTGTCTTTTTCTTGCATCTTTAGTCCTTCCTTCGGCAAGTCTGGTTTACTCTCTCCAACAATTGATTCCGCATCTCTACAAAGAATGTAGTAAATAAAGACACACATTTAGTAGGCCTAAGTGTATAGTTAATTATATGAACAAATTACAAAGTACGTCTTAAATATGAAGAGCTTAGATGCAAAACGCAAGATTAACAACCATTGTGATACCATGTAGTACATGAACATTGCTTCAAATGAAGACCATACTATCATGTTTGTTAATATAGCTCTTTACAGCAAATCACTAAGCTCGGTGAGAGTAAACGGAGAACTTAGAGACTGGTTTGCTACCAAAGTTGGAGTTCGTCAGGGCTGCATAATTTCTCCACTAATATTCAACATCCTACTGGAGTTGGTAATGCTATATGCCACTCACGACACAACCATCGGAGCACACATCCAAGGCCAGCTGGTGTCAAACCTCCGCTTCGCAGATGATATTGCCATTATAGCTGAAAGCGAGACAGATCTGCAAACACTAGTGAACAGGGTCCACCAATACAGCACAAATCTTGGTTCAAAATCAACATAGCCAAAACAGAGGTTCAAGTTATCAGCCGGAGAGACATTGATATTAAAATTAGCATAAACAACACAGATCTCAAACAAGTTGAGCATTTTGTATACCTTGGTGGTAAAATACCTAAGAAGGGAACCTGCACTGAAGACATCCAACTCAGAATAGGTAAAGCACTTGGAGCCATGCAAAATCTGAATGAAATACTCAACTCCAAAGAGATTTCACGACCAACTAAAATGGAGCTGTATTCAACTCTAATAATGTCCATCTTGTTATACGGCTTTGAAACATGGACGCTAAAGAAAGAAGACGAGAACAGGCTACTTGTGTTTGAGATGACCTACCTAAGAAAAATACTAGGCATAACCAAGCTAGACAAAATAAGAAACACCACCATCAGACAAACACTGGGACTCAAGCATACCATCATCGAGAAGATTTCCATCAAAAGACTGCGGTATTATGGACATGTGCAGCGTATGAACCCTCAAAGATACCCAAAAGTTGCAATTGTTGGCACTGTAAATGGTGAAAGGCCCAGAGGTAAACCAGCTAAGAGGTGGATGGATGGTATTCGGTCAGACTGCAACATACTTTGTCTGACATCCTTATCAGAAGCAAGCAGAAAGGCTCAAGACAGAAACGAATGGCGAATAATCTTGCAAAGGATGGCATCACTCAACCAAGTTGGAGTGGACGCCAAAAAGTAAAGTAAAGTAAGTAATATAGTATACCTTCTTAAAATATGTTCTTATTTGTAAGATCCTTGATTTTCAAATATTTCAAAATGTTACTCTTCAAATGTAGCATGTGAGATATCACTAACTATTATCAATTGGTAAAGGCGGATGAGCACACAGGCTATACCAGAAAATATCTGCATCATCCTTATAGAGGGCTTACTTTAAATCAGAAAAGATGTCTTGAATCCCAAGAACATGGATAACAGGAGTTCCAGAATTCCAAACCTTGAAAATTGACAGAAATGATGCGTCCACATTTTTGACCAAACAGCCGCTGGATCCCAGGGTTGAACAAGTAAAATTTGCAAATTGTTTATGCAATATGTACATCTATTTAAAGGGGCACTGAGAGATTTCACAAAAAATGAAATATTTTTACATTGTTTAGATAGATGATATACATAGAAACCATCTCATGTAAGATTTCTTCCAAAAAATCAAGTAAAAATTAAAAATGAAGACATTTTTCAGCATTTCCGAAGGTATATTAGTGCTTTTCACTTTTTTTTGTATTTTGGTTAAAAGTCACCACCCATTAAATCATGGAGATCGTGAATAAGCAACCATGTAACAAGCCATGGTTGGTCTTCAAGGTTATTTTGAATAAACATGTAACAAATAAGTGTGAAGCCATATGTTGCCTTTTAGATGAATATCGGTAGTTTCGATGTGATCACATAGAAACTCAAAATGCTAGCAAATCCATGAATTTCACATGAAATACTGCAAATTAAGCTCTATAATTTATGGTGGTAGTTAGTAGTAGTACGTACAAGTATATAAGCATTACGTATGTGAAAAACCCAACTTCTGAAAAATTTGAGGGCTCCCTCCATGAAGGATCTCTTAGTACCCCTTATCGCAAATGGAAATACATCAACAAGGATAATTTCGCGAAGGATTTACTGTCAAGAGCACGTGGCGTTTAACAATTTAGCTTAATTAGCCTAGTACTATCCAGATATACAATAAATTATTACCAATCAAGTGATTCACAATATCTCAAAAAGGTGTAATATAATATAAATCAATTTATTCTGTGCAGTTTTCTTGTCGTTATCACACATAACATAATATTCCACATTTACAATATGGTAGAAAAGAGAAAATAATATTACAAAGTTTCTCTATGCTGATTTTCCTTGAATCTCGATGTGCCTGGATTGTTATACAAAAGGTTGGTACATACCAGAGAGGTTGTCAAACAATTGTGTTACATCTACCTGTGGATGATTTCTTACTTTCCACAATATTTTATAAGAGTCAAAGCAATTGTGTTTTTAACACAAAAGGGTAAATGTTAATACTGTCTATACAAGCGACTCTTTCATTTTTGTATCCCTGGCTTCATTAGCGTCTCTCGTCATGGTTCGTCCGACATCGAGTGTGGCGAATTATGGCACTCGTCTTTTCGGTCCTTGTATCCGCTCTCTCGTCAAAACCCAAAGAAAAAGGTGACAAATAGTTCCTTCTCTTGCCAACTAACCAACATCGTCATTACAGCTGCAGTGTCGTGGATCAAAGCGGTTCACGCCTGCAATTTGCTGCCCTCGTCAAAATCTTGGTAAGCTTTTATACTTCCACAGACATGCCGTTACCCGAATCAGTATAACTTCACTCACAATATGTCTAGCCAAATTGTTCTTATTCTACTGAATAAATATTCTGGCACCCGGCTTATATGAGCTTCTATATCTCAAGAATTCAACCCACGCCTTGCGAAACTTGTGAAGAAATAAAGGACGAAACCCCTTTGGTTGTGCAGAGTAAAATAATATGACTTGTTGTCCGCCCAGTGCTGGAATCAAAAGTGACTAAAAACCACATGGACTGATGGAAAAAACCCAGCTTGCTGGAATTTTAATTTATGCATTTATTCATAAAGTGGACCCAGGTGCAATCTCTCAATAGACTTTCTAGGATGTTTCTAAACATTGGAATGTTACAAATACAGGTGTTCTCCAGCTGGTGACCTAGATTATTGAACCCTGGATGTTTAGCCTAGCTGAATTACACTATACAATGGAACAAAAAAGTGGGTTCCCACTTTATCATACTGCATAATAAGAAATAATGCTCCCATTTTACATCCTAATGTGACATTTACAACTAAGTGAATTGATAAGCAGCTCATCAGATCTTGACACCTTTGTTAATGAATATGACACTATTCTTCGCAATATTCTTGACAAGCACGCACCTTTAAAACATAGATCCATTACTATTTGCCCCTCTAATCCATGGTATACTCCTGAAATTGATACGGCCAAAAAACTTCGCAAGAAACTTGAGCGAAGATGGAGAAAAACCAATCTGGCGATAGACAGACAGCTATTCAAATCACAGCGCATGGTTGTTGTTAATATGATAAATGATGCCAAATCCAAGTACTACGAAGACAAAATATTGCAATGTAAAAGCCAAAAATAAATTTTCAAAGTTGTCGAGAGTCTCTTACACCAGAAAGGCAATGTCAAGCTACCCTCACACGCTTGTCAAAAGGAACTTGCACATCGATTCAATGATCATTTTGTCTCCAAAATTTCTAAAATACGTTGTGATCTTGATACCATTGCTCCAACTGCTCCTGTTCTGCCTACTGAGAATAATGTTGCTACATTCATGTCTTTCACGCCTGCCACTGACGATGAAATATATAAGCTTGTGTCGTCTTCACCCTCCAAGTCATGTACATTGGACCCAATTCCTACATGGATGTTGAAAGATCATATTAACATGATGGTGCCCGTCATTACTAAGATTGTAAATCTCTCTCTTGAAAATGCAACATTTCCTGACCATTTTAAAAATAAAAATGCACTTGTTTCTCCACTCATCAAAGAAGCCTTCCTTGGACGCAGACATTTTGAAAAACTTTCGTCCTGTGTCCAATCTGCGTTTTGTATCAAAAATTGTTGAAAAGGTTGTAGCGCATCGTCTTGCTGCTCATATATGTCTAAACAACTTATATGAACAACATCAATCAGCATACAGAAAATATCATGGTATACAGACTGCTCTTCTTAAAGTACACAATGACATTTTACGTGAATTGGATGGTAAACGTGGCATTTTCCTCATTCTTCTCGACCTCTCCGCCGCCTTTGACACCATTGACCATAATATTCTGTTCAGGCGTCTTGAGTCAATTGGTGTCAAGGATTCAGCTCTGAAATGGTTTCAGTCCTGCCTCAAAAACAGAACTCGAGCAGTAACATAAATGGAACTATTTCTACACATGTTCCGCTAAAATATGGCGTTCCTCAAGGATCTGTGCTTGGACCTATACTATTCACCATCTATTCCTCTCCCATTGCTAGCATTGCTCGCAAACACGGATATTAAATGTTCATTATTACGCGGACGATACACAACTATATGTGCCTTTTAATTTAAATGATCGTAATGATGAAATGTCGGCCCGTCAACGCGCAGAAGCTTGTATTTTAGAAATCAAGTCGTCGATGTCTGTAAACAAGCTGAAATTGAATGATGATAAGACAGAGTTTTTAATTATGACCTCCAGATTCAATCAACATAAAATATGTGATCATCATATCAATATTGACACTTCTGTTCTTGCTTCAAAATCTGCTCGGAACTTAGGAATTGTGTTTGATAATAATCTATGTATGGATGTTCAAGTTCGACGGATATGCCAATCAGTGTATTATCATATACGGAATGTCAATAGCATAAGGAAAATGTTAACATTTGAAACCGCAGCTACTATTGTCCATGCTCTTATAACTTCTCGTATTGACAATGGCAATTCTCTTCTTTTTGGCATCACTGATCACTTACTTCACAAACTACAACTCGCTCAAAATGCAGCTGCTCGCATTCTCACTAAGACCAGGAAATTTGATCATATCACTCCAATTTTGAAAGATCTCCACTGGCTTCCTGTTCGCGAAAGGATTCATTTCAAACTTCTTCTTTTAACTTGGAAAGCTTTGCATGGCACTTCACCAACTTATATTGCTAATCTTCTTGTTCCATATCATCCAAAACGTACTCTCCGGTCATCTGATAAACTTTTACTTGTTGTTCCACGGACTACTTCTTCATTTGGAGATCGCACATTTTCGGTTGCTGCACCAACTCTCTGGAACTCACTACCTTATAATTTAAGATGCTGTGATTCACTTGACTCTTTTAAGAACTTGTTAAAAACAAGATTATTTGACTCAGTTTATAGTTGATTTCTTTGTATATACATGTACATGTATATGCAAATCATCCTTGTTTATGTATTTTTCATGTTAATTTACATGTACATGTATATGCAAATCATCCTTGTTTATGTATTTTTCATGTTAATTTGTATTTGTTGTTTTATATGTTGCGCCTCGGAATAGTTTTACCTAGATCAAGCATGTGCAACCTTTTCTACCACACGGGCCGCATTGTGATTTTGAGATCTATTCACGGGCCGCAGCGATTGTCAAACATTCCAAAACACGTCCGGAGGAGGAGTAATAGGGAGAGTCGAAGTGCATTGCTCATGGAATACCCGCTTCTCTTCGTGTAATTTCCTCTTTTTACTCACTGTTGCTGCTGCAAGCGCCATTTTAACCAGGGATTTTATCACGCAATCACGCCTTGGGTTATATTTACTTAATGCAGCGCATCACCCTACTAATTATAAGGGAGCCACACCACTAAATAAATCCGCCATTTGTGTAAAACTAGGGAGCTCCGTTTAAAACGGGCCGCATCAGTGGGAATTTTAGGATTGCTCCTAGATTGACGGCGCATTATAAATGCCATTATTATTATTATTATTATTATTATTATTATAATAAGGGAAGGACTTGAGATAGAGTAACAACCTTTAACCAATGCTGAAGACCATCTTAAAGTCCAATCCCTTTTTGCCTTGCTGTCAATCAAAGACTCCCTGTTTTTTTCTTCTTCTCAATTTGTCATCTAAATTCTCCCTTTTTCCAACACTCTCACTCAATTACCTATTTCTAAATCTGTTACTTAAAGAACCATTTACTGAAACACCCATTTTTGAGATTATGGTCTAAATTGGAACTAAAAACTAACAGACCAATCCCATTTAGTACTGCTTATGGTACATGTTCAAAGACTGCTCCCTTCATGATGTCACCTTTCACCAAAATACCCAGTAGATATCTACTTCCCCGGTTATTTAAAGCCCTGTCTTTTATACATTTCTTTCTTTTTACCTTGTTTGTTCATGATCTTGAGCACCACCATCATCGTATCCCGTTGTCACATCACATCCCATATCAGATGAAAGTTGTGCATCTTTGATAGAAGGTTCCATGTCTAGTGATAATATTTATAACAAACCATGTTAATACTTTGTTATCCACATCACTTCCTAAAATGAATCTTGCTACCTCCCTAATACCAAAGTTGAATGTATTCAACATGTACGAAGGGGTATCAAAAGGTTTTTGAAATCACCCAAAAGTGAAGGAGCCAGAAACCCTTTTTGATATCTGACCCTTCAGACATCTTTAAAAGTAACTGTGCAGTCACACATTTCTCCCACTATTTATTTCCTGTCCACAGACCGCCATTGTAGAGCTCCTCAGATTGATCGACATTGATTGATCCTCAGATTGCGTTATTCCCAAAACAGCAATAAATAGTTTAAAGTGTTGACAGAAAGGGGTAAAAGTCATGTAGGGTCATTAGAGGTCAGTTTGTGTACATCCCATGTTACCCATAATTGTCACTAAGCTTGACAAGGAGGAAGAGGAAGAACTAGAGCTAATTGTGCTTCAAGAAACACAGATATTGGCTTCCTTAATTAAAGTCAATGACCCCTAGTGACCCCAATGACCTGTCACTTTTAAACACTGAAGACTATATGCACATTGTCATAATCACTGATCTTTTTCAAACATTAACCTGTCTTCATTTTCTAATAACATGTTCTGCTGACTTGCCCAATCCATTTTTACTGGGTCTAGGTCTAGTAATAGTTTTGGTGCATGTTTGTTCACAGCTATTTTTGATCAAACTGACCCTTGCTAACCTTTGACCCCAACGTAATTATTGATTTTTTCTTCTTGTTTCATCAAAAGACATCAGATGCAACAAATCCAGTCCAAATCAGAGCTTGTCTTAAATGTTACCTATGTATAGTTCAATGACCTCTAGTGACCCGGCCTGATTTAACATTTGAATGATCATCGCTTTAGACCCTATTATGTGCATTGTCTCAAATAATATTTTGACCAACTGTGACAGTCATCATTCATTTTCTCTAAGACAAGAAGCATTTTGAGTAAGAGGAGTGAAAATTTATATTTTGACCCCTAGTGACCCCAAATATTTAGTAGTATGATGACCAATTCTGACGGTCCTGTCTCATTTCGCTAAGGAGCAAGAGCATTTTAAGTGAAAATCACGTTTTGACCCTTATTGATCCCTTGTTGACCTTTGACCCAAAGATCATATTTGATATTTTTCTTGTCTTATCAAGAGACATAAGATGCAACAAATTCGATCAAAATTGGAGCATGTTTTACAATTCTACCCCTGTAAAGTTCAATGATCTACAGTGACACTTTCCTCACCTTTGACCCCAAGGTGATGATCTACTTTTTTCCTTGTCTTATTAAAAGACATAAAATGCAACAAATCCGATCAAAATTAAAGCATGCCTTAAATATTTCCCATGTATAGGCCAATGACCCCTAGTGACCTCGCATGACACATCAATTTTAATCACTGAGATCACTGTAGTGTAAGTGCATGGATCTTTTGACCAATCCTGACATTCATCAGCCATTTCCTCTGAGACAAGAAGCATTTTCAGTGATAGGGTAAGAAAATCAACATATTGACCCCTAGTGACCCCAAATATTTGTTGATTTTAAAAAGCGAACTATTATATACATGTATGCGTACGGTCATAAGGAATATGGTGACCAATTTTGACGATCCTAGGTCATTTTACTAAATTGCAAGGGCGTTTTTAAGTGAAAATCACGTTTTGGCCCCTAGTGACCCCTTGTGACCTTTGACCCCAAACTGCGAGATCCTGTAATGAAGGTCTGGTAGAGGGTCTGGTGATTGTAGCATATAAACTGTAGGAGAAGCATTTTGTACATGGGTCTACCCCTGTACAGGTCAATGACCCCTAGTGACCCATATCACACGTCACTTTTAATCGCTGAAGACCCTATAATATGAGCATGGACTAATGGAATCTTTGACCAATTGTGACGGTCATCGGTTATTTCCTCTGAGACAAGAAGCAATTTAAGTTATAGAAGTGAAAATTAACATTTTGACCCCTAGTGACCCAAAATAAATCTTGATTTTAAAAACCGAACTATCATTTGTGCGTACTGTCATAAGGTATATGTTGCCTGATTTTGACAATCTTAGGTCATTTCACTAAATTACAAGGGTGTTTTCCACGTTTTGACTCCTTATGACCCCTGTGTGACGTTTGACCCCAAACTGTGAAGACCCTATATATGTAGGTTAGATAGGGGCCGGGTCCTACTGACCAAATCTGGTGATTGTAGCATGTAAACTGTAGGAGAAGCATTTTAAGTTATAGAAGTTAAAAGTAATATTTTGACCCCTAGTGATCCCAAATACATTTTGATTTTAAAAACCAAACTATCATATGTGCGTGCGGTCATAAGGCGTATGTTGACAAATTCTGACGATCCTAGGTTATTTCACTAAATTGCAAGGGCGTTTTAAGTGAAAATCACGTTTTGACCCCTAGCAACCCCTAGTAAGCATTTTGTAGATGGGTTGGCAAGAAGATGAAGAAACAGCAGAGATACAGTACCTCAATTCTTTTTTAAATCAAGGTAAGTAAGAAAGAACTAGAGATAAATTGTGATATTAGTCGAGGGCGCGTTGACCTTTGAATCATGTGACAGATGGATTATTATGCAGACAATTGTTAAGTCAGAGTATCACAATTTAAATTTACCTAATCTGGCAGTACCAGCGAAGTCAGAGCTGTACCGGTGAAAATTTACATCTTGACCCCTAGGTAACCTTTTTGTAACCTTTGACCCCAATTCTTCATGGCTGATCAATGCGAACAAGATGAAAAAAGTCTGGTGAAAATCAGACGATGTCTTCAATTTTACCCCTGTATAGGTCAATAGTGGCGTATCCAGCTTTTGGAAACTGGGGGGGGGGGGGGGGGGGGGCCCGACCATAGTTGTACCGACGAAAAGCATGATGTACCGACAATTTTTTTACATACTCCCAAAAAATTAGTAAAACTTGCACAATTTCTTTCCCGTGAGCAGCTGAAATCTTGATAAGGTGTGGGGGGGGGGGGGGGGGGGGGGGGGTGGTGTGGGGGGAGGGGGGGGGGGGGGGGGTAGCGATGAAGTTGTCCGCATAACCGGCCAAAAAATGTGCCTAAAAGATTCATCCAAATGTCTATATAGCCTGTTTGGTTAAAAAATAATCGAAAGTTACTTTAAATGACCTAAACAAAGTGTACAACTTTCTTTTGTTGAGTACTTTATTACAATGTCATCTAAATAAACCCCGATCTCAAGAGTCTGTTTATTTACGTAGATAAATCTAATACTAGATCGCGTGACAGTATGTCTATCGCGCGATGTAGAAGCGAAAAACAAAAGAGCGCAAAACAATGTCTAAAAACATGAAAAATGTAAACAAAGGCCAATCTTAGGATCATTTAAATTTCAGTTTTCTTCCAATTTCTTCACATTGTGACAATATAAATTGAATCCGATAGTTTATTTCGATTATACATACATTAATAGTATATTCACCTTTTAGGTCACACGTCCCGTGTATTCTGTGAACATTTAGCTTTAAATGGTGGAAAATGTCAATATTTGTGCTAAATCGATGTTTTCTAGAAGCTCAAATTTGAAGGAATTTTACGAATTTTCAGACAACATAACAAAAAATATATCAAACTATCAGGTAAGCTTTTACTACCATTGATTGTGTAGAGGACTTTCAGCGGTAGGACCACATTTCTCTTTTTTTTTATTATGGATTTTGAACTCGAGATATGCATCCATTTCTAGCTAAATTTATGCAAAACCCCCCTAAATTTACACTTTTCTATTGTTTTTAGCAATATTTCCAAAACCAAGCCTTATTTTGGAGAAAGTTTTCCATGACATTTTAGTTCAAAAAATGAAAAAATGTGCACGCTATGCGCGTATAATCTACAGGTTTTAACATTATAATGCCCTTCAAACCACAAATATTTTAAATATTATGTGGTGGACGTTAAACATGTTATAGAAATGCAAATTTTTGCGCACTTCGCGCGTACTAGTTTCAATGTTTCATTAGTT